>JAKUAG010000010.1:14684-501954 GCA_030562885.1 Sungouiella inulinophila
GATACATTCTTTTTTTTTTTTTTTTTTTTTTTTTTTTTGATCTTATTCGTCCCACTTTATTCCTATCTTTCTTTTTCCTCTTTTGTCCTATCTTTCCCATCTTTCCTATCGTGTTCCTCTCTTTGCGTTACCACATCATACTGCATCTATTCCGATATTTCCAGCTCACCATCTCCACTTCTTTCCACCATGAAACTCTCTGTCTTAGTGGCGATTTTGGGCTCTATTCAAGCTGCCTGTGGCCAGACGTGGCAGCCAATTGATGTTTCCAGCTTGGCGAAATCGTCGTTTTTCGACCAGTTGGACACCGACTCACTCGAGAAATCCGGATGGGTTCCAACCACCGCTGACAAAAGCGACGGAGCTCCATACTTGGGGAAATGGATGTTGCAGCCTTCAAGGATATATCGTGCCTACGAGAATGACAACGCTTTGACCATGGACACCGAGGCTGCATTCTATGCTATTTCCAAAAAGTTGCCTGAATTGCTCGATAGCAAAGACCAGGACTTGGTGGTGCAATTTGAAGTAAAATTCCTGGAGTTCATGAGTTGCGGAGGTGCCTACGTGAAACTCTTATCGGAGGGACTGGACTTGGCCCATTTCAATGACGAATCGCCGTACGAAATCATGTTCGGGCCAGACATTTGTGGCAGCGAAAATAAGGTTTCTTTTATCATAAAGAAGAAGGTAGGCGACGAGGTCATTGAGAGCAGGTTGCGCACGCCTCCCATGGCGAGAAACAACCAGTTGACAAATTTGTATACTTTGGTGGTGCGCAAGAACCATGATGTGGAGCTCAGAATCAATGGTGAAGTTGCAAAAGCTGGCAACGTGCTCAACACTCCAAACTTCATGGAGCCCCCTCTCACGTTGCCTCAGTTGATCCCTGACCCCGATGCTGTGCAGCCAGAAGACTGGGATGACAGAAGATACATTTACGATAAGAATGTTGAAAAACCAGCAGACTGGGACAAAACGCAGGGACTGATGTGGGTTCCAAACCCAGACGTGGCCAAGCCGCAAGGCTGGAACGACGACGAAAATGAGACGGAATTTATTCCCAACCCAGACGCCGTCAAACCGGCAGCATGGGATGACGAGGAAGATGGGGAATGGAGAGCTCCCATTATCCGCAACCCCAAGTGTTTACATGGGTGCGGCAAGTGGGAGACTCCCAAGATTGTAAATCCAAACTACGTCGGAGAGTGGACGCCACCATCGGTGGAAAATCCGGACTATCAAGGCGAGTGGAAGCCTCCTATGATAAAAAACCCCAAGTTCAATGCTGAGACGGTCAAGCATATCAACCCCGTTGAGGCCATTGGGATTGACGTGTGGAGCATGCATTCTGGAGTGCTGTTCAACAACATCTACTTAGGTAACTCGGTGGACGAGGCCGAGTGGATTGGCAATACCAGTTTTGTTCCAAAACTGGAACTCGAGAGAGCCAATTACGAGATCAACAAGCCGAAGCCCAAGCATCAGCCCAAGCCGCCCCCAAAGTCTTTCGAGGAGATTCTTGATGATGATAGCATTTCGCAATTCCGGGAATTTATGGAGTTTCTCCGAGTGTTCTTTTGGTTGCTGGTGCTTAATGTAAAAGACTACTGGCACGAGTTCGAGAGCGACCCTATTCCGTTCATCACAAACCATCCAATCAGATTTGCGCTTTCGTGTGTCACTTTCCTCGTCGCTTTCACCTTTTTTTTTGGCGTGATCAATATCGCCTTCTTTTTATATGTGAGCAATCCTGAGAAGTCCAAGAATGAGCAGCCAGAGGAGAAGCCCAAGATTGAGGAGCTTAGTGAAGAAGAAATGATTAGACAGATAACTGGAAAGAGTACAGGAGTCAAAGTCCACGAGAATCTCGCCACCAAGAGGGCATAAGATGGAAGAAAGAATTGGTGCGAATACTAATGGATTTCGCAGCCAAAGTACTCGCATGATAACATAATTATGGAGCACGTTTATAGTATCCTTGATGGAGACTTGCAAAAAAAAAAAAAGACAAACATAAAAACAGAAATGATGATTCTCCGCTTCTCTTCACTTCATTCTACATGCCCACTTGAGCGTTGGTGTTCACGTGGAAGGTATCACGAGTACCATCACTAAATCTATAACTTCCCCACGTTTCTTGCTACAACAATTATGTCCGTCAAGTTAGAAGAGCCAACGATTCCTAAAAGAAGAATTTACCCTCTCTTTGTAATCGTGGCATTGATCGCATTGTCGCTATTCTTCATCAATTTAGACAATTCGGCTGCCATGAAGATCAGATTGTACACGAATAATATCCGCTACGATAATCGGAATATTGGCCAGGGCGAAAATTATTGGGAAAAGAGACAGCCGCTTATTTCAGAGAGCATCCGATTCCATACCCAGGCTGGTCCTTCCGTGGTGTGTTTGCAGGAGGTTCTCCACAACCAATTGGAGGACATATTGGGCAACTTGAACGGTGATTCCGATACGGAAACGTGGGGATACTACGGAATAGGAAGGGAAGATGGCAAGACAAAGGGTGAGTTTTCGCCTATTTTCTTCAGAAACGCAGACTGGAAGTTAGTGAGCAGCAAAACTTACTGGTTGAGCGAAACCCCAGATAAGCCCAGTATTGGCTGGGACGCTGTTTTGGAACGCATTGTAACTGAAGTCATCTTGAAGTCTAAGGCAACTGGCAAGAAGGTGAAGGTTCTCAACACTCATTTTGATCACCGTGGTGTTAAAGCAAGAAGAGAGCTGGTCAAGTTAATAATGAGCAAGATGGAACTGGGCCCCGAACCGGCGTTTTTGTGTGGAGATTTCAACACGCAGCCAATAGACGAGCCTTATGAGATCTTGCTGAGTAGTGGGTTTAAGGACAGCAGAATTGAGGGCACAGTCTATGGATATAACTCCACGTTTAGCGGCTTCGACCACGACCATGAAGACAACACCATAATCGACTATATTTGGGCGAGCAACGGCACGCAGTGGCAAAGCTACGGAGTTGTGCCTAATTATTTTGAGTTTTACATGAGCGACCACCGACCAGTGATTGCCGATTACTTGATTTGAGAAGGACTGTGGGAGTTCAAGGCAGGAATCCCCCTTCTGGGTGACCGGTTGCTACCTGGTTCTGATCGCTATTGGTTGTTTTTCTTCTTGAAATTCGGGTGAGACGGGAGATGCCGTCGTCATTTAATAAGTAGGACTGCCCTTGTTCAGGAGATCCATCGGCTTCGAAAAGTTCAGTGGGACTCAAGGTTTGTGATCCTGGAAACCTCAACCCCAATACGAATAAATTTGGTAAAATTCTCGAAAATGCTTATCGTTTCGCTTGCTATTTGTTTGTAGGGACTCAACGCCAGGCCACATGAGGATTCAACAGTCCCTCCCTAACGATCACAGGCGTTAAACTGTAACTTCAAGAGGACGAAGCGATATGGCAAGTTGACTGAAGACAACTATTAAGACCACGATTGAAAATTAACCCCCAGCAGAAAGTGAGAATACTGCTATGAAATGGAAGAGTGGATAGAATGGAGAATGATGACAGAAGGAAGGAAATTCCTAATTAGAGATTTGCAGACATACGTTGAGAAGAAATGGAGGAGACTCAAGCGGCATCAGTAGCACCAAATTACTACAGTCAATCCCATGACATTGTCTATTCCGTCAAGATGAGCATTAGGTTTGAAACAAACGCCGGGTTATTACCAAATGGCTTTGTTTTGCAGCCAAATTTTACGAATGCGCGACGCACAAATCTGCAGTGTGCCTTTAGTCAGGTGATGTGTGTTTCCTTGTGTCTGCGATAGGCTCCTCGATGTTGGATGTTTTCTGCCTACTGACTAGTGGTCATTTACGATTCTGTCTAGCTGGACAGGTGCGAGTGAAGGTTCATTCTCTGTTTCTTGTCAGAAATGTCCTCTCATTGCAATTTCCGTGCTAATTTTATAGCCCGAATTCAGTATATAAGTGGAGAAAATTACTTTCTCTAACAAAGAAACTCCATCCGTCCTTCGGACGAGACGGATAACACAACTTTCCGGATTAATTTGGTCCTATATCTCGGCCTGTAGATATCGTGTAGAGTATATCGTGGAGTACATGAGAGCGCGGTGTGCAGTTGTAATAACTTAGGTTCGTAGAGCTCGTACCGAAATTGTAGTTGAGCTATAAATTTCGCGAAGGCGAAGCCCTTGAACCATCTGAAAGGCTCAACAGCAGTTCCATAGGCGGAACGCCTTAGACAAAAGGACCTAAAGAGAGAATGATAACAACTCTGATTTGGGGTACTGTAACAGATTGTACCTAAATCAGTGTTCTTTGTTATAATGTTCCTTATTTCTTCCTTGGAACTTTCCTGATAGCAGCCTTAGCGGCCCGTTATCGGCCCGTTTAGATGTCCCTTAGCGCCCCGTCATCGGCCCGCTCAAGCATTCTGCCTTATCAGTCTTCTAACCGACTAGGACATTAGCGCCTATAGTCCTTCGTACTTAAGGGCCTCGTCCTCTCAGCTTTATAGTAATAACTACATTTTTGGTATTAACTCTACGAATCCTAATCTATTATAGGTACAGTCAGTTACAGCATTTGGCATATATTATGTAGCTCCATACATACGGGGTCACCTTAGTCCTACTCTTTGTATCTAATTTTTTTATGTCTAAAAATATTCTTGAAAGCATTACGGATAACTGTGGAGGAAGAATTTGGCTTTCCAACTGCCGCACTCAAATTATGTACATGTGTGAGGTGTTGATTTTCGCATTGATGGGTTAGTCGTTGCATTCAGGTTTGATATATTTAAATTTAGTTTCTTCGTAATTTTCTCTCACTCCTCTGTGTGGATTCTTGCGAGCACGTAGGGTCCATTGTTGCGTCGACTTCAGTCGAGCTAACTGATCTGTAGAGTCTTTATCAGATGCATACACCAGAGTAGTAGCCTAGGATGACTGTCGGCCGCATTTTCATTGCAGACTTTCATATATCTTCATCGGAGTCCTCGACTTCGAGGAGGTGAAAAGGATTCGAACTTGGCACTCGAGATTTATCTCGGGAGGCTGCCTTTTTTACAGTCCAAAGACTTCCATTCAGCACTGCGTGATTTCTTCTTCTGGATAAATCCTTCTTAAGATTCGAAGGACGAGAAGGAGCTACTGCTTCCGTGCTGCCCAAAAATTTCTTATAATGCAAGACGTTGGGGCAAGATTCCTTAGAATGCAAGGCATTGGGACATGGACACTTCTGGGGGCATTCGGGGCCGGATTGCAATATGCTGCGGCAAATCTTGCAGCCTTTATTGGGGTTAGTACATCTTTCGATGGAATGGTCGATAGCCCTGCAAAAGTAACATTGATGGGGACCGAACTTAATCTCGCAAATCATCTCGGACAGATAGTGCGTTGGGCGCTGAGGATATTTCTCAGTTGAGCTAATCTCCTTCTGGTGCTTTTCCTTTAGGATTTCCCATTGGCTCAATGCGGCTTCGTATCGCATGGTTTTCTCTAGCGCTTCTTGATAGGAATCCAGAGAGGCCATTTCGATATCGCGAGCCCAGGCTCTATAAAAGTGATCCCATGCATTAATAACTTTCAAGTTTCTATGGATCCAAGCAGCGACAGTGAGCAGCCTTGAGGGCAAACGACTTTGGCCAAGACGAACGACAACACTAGCGGTGACCCGGTTGTTGTTGTCACGGTTGGTCTCTTTCCAGTCGAGGATAGCGTCTTTCTTGCGGAGGAAAAATTCTAGAAGAAAATTTCTGGGTCGGGTCTATCATTGAAGGAAAGTGATATTTCTATGATATTACTTGATGGGGGCTGGCTTTGGAATACCTCGTCAATTCCGTTCGGACGACATGGATCAGTAGAGAAACAATATTTTTTTTTACGAATCAAGATTATATATTTTAGCGAACTAAACTATATAACTAAACTTGGAGGAAATTCCAAAAACCCCCATGGTAGAAATTGAAAATATTAAATCCGAAATCCAGTGAGAAAAGTTGAAAAGAAAAAATGAAGAAATAAATGAGTAAATGTCTGCCACCGCTAATCAATAGCTAGTGACTGTACTGCAGCATATAATAAAGTATCCACCGCTTCAACTCGGGCTCGTCTAACTCAGGGAGGGCATCCAGAGGATACACATCCCATCGAGTTCGTCGAGCGCCGTTAAGACGCTGAACAATAAAAAGATACTTATCAAGCTGTTTTTTTTTTTTTTTTTTTACGAATCAATTTGTAATTGAAAGAGTCGGATGGGAGTGGATTGTATCGACCAACTATAGGGACTTACTTGTGATGGACAGTCAGTCACCCATTCACACTCTGAATAGCGTGGATTGGCACAAGGACAGCGGTGAACTCCTGCGGTTCAAATAGACAAAAAGCCTTTTTTTTTTACGAATCAAGAAAGTCTTTTCTTTTCAAAGATATTAAACGTATTGAAGATAAGTGAGTGAGTCCACCTTATCGCGCGAATAAGCGGGGTTCCTTTTTTTTCAGAGCGAAGAAACACCTGTACCTCTCAAAGTCTGCTTTATATACGTCACTAGACATTCAGACTTCAAGGAAAAGGTCCCTTGGCCCAGTTGGTTAAGGCGTGGTGCTAATAACGCCAAGATCAGCAGTTCGATCCTGCTAGGGACCATTTCTTCCAGGGCGTGTGGCGTAGTTGGTAGCGCGTTCGCTTAGCATGCGAAAGGTCTCCGGTTCGACTCCGGACTCGTCCATTTTTTTGTATTATTCAAATATCAAGATACTACGAATTTATGTTGATTGCTCCTACTGCCTCCTTGATGTTATATGGTGTTAGCTTTCCGCTCTCCCTGAGTACTTCCCTGTTCGCAAACCTAGGTTCAACGCCTTCTTTGATACAAAACTTCTGCTCACTTAACCAAAAATGTTCCTCACCAAGATCAAACGCTTAACTTTCAATGTAAACTTTCAAGATCTAGTGTCTTTTACTTTCGAAATGAATTTTTCGCCAATCGCCATCACACAATAAGAAGCTTGTCTGATTCATTTGATGGTTTCAGTTCATGATATCAGTTACTACCGCTTTTATTCGAGTAGTAGAACACTTTCTGGAAAGCACTTCACTCAAGAATATGATTCGCTTTTATCAATGGTTGTGTCGGTTTCACAAAATGACGTGTGGGTTTTGTAGATTGTTATGTTTGTCGACAATGCAACCTGATTAGAAGTCATTTTGCTCTTTCTAGCCGTCGGACTTGCCGTACCATCAACTACTTCACCTACTACTCTCTCTCACAATGTATCTGTTTATTAAGACCCGCACCAAAATACAAAGACGAATGGCCCCATGCAATAATTAGAGCACAACATCGGCCGCCAATCTCTTCTTGTAGTCCAAGATCGAACCGTCCCATCTGGTGGCGGTCTTGTTCTCAATGACGAAAATGTCCTTGGCAACCTTGTCCAACAATCTGAAGTCGTGCGACACCACAACAACACCTCCATTGAATGCTTCAATTGCCTCAGCAAGAGAGTCGATGGTCGACAAATCCAAACCGTTAGTAGGCTCATCCAACAAAATCAAGTTTGGAGACTCGATTGCCAAAAGAGCAAACACAACTCTCGATCTCTGGCCCTCGGACAAGGTAGCCATCTGCGAGGTCTGGCCCTCACCTGTCAAACCGAAACGGCCCAACTGCTGTCTCCAGTACTGGAAGTCCTGAGAAATCTCTGGGAATCTGTCTCTGACGAACTCCAAAGGCGTCTTGGTCAAATCCAACTGGTCTTGCGAGTGCTGAGAGTAAACTCCCAATTTGATGTGAGTGTGCTGGATGACTCTACCCTTCTGAGGGGTCAACTTACCCTGGAACAAGTTCAACAAGGTGGACTTACCCACACCGTTAGGACCAACCAATGCCACACGCGAGTCCATATCGATACCAATATCCAAGTGCTCATACAAGTTGTCTTCATCCTTACCGGAGTAAGAGAAGGACATGTCGTCGAAAGCCAACACTGGAGGAGGCAACTTCTCGACTTCTGGGAATCTGAAGGAGAACACCTTGTCCGGCACCACTGGCTGGATCAATCCATCGGCCTCCATCTTGTCCAAAATCTTTTGTCTGGACTTGGCCTGCTTGACCAAGTTGGCATAGGTACCGGCCGAGGCAATGAACTTCTTGATGTGGGCAATTTCATCCTGCTGCTTGTTGTACTGCTTCATCTGGTTGGTCTCCTGCTCCTGTCTGGTCTTAAGGTAAGAGTCGTAGTTACCACCGTACTGGAGAAGCAACTTCATTCTCATGTCGATCATATTGGTACACACACCGTTCAAGAAATCCTGCGAGTGCGACACCAACACCAATGTTCTGTCCCATCTCTTCAAGTATTCTTCCAACCACACACAGGCTGCCAAGTCCAAATGGGCAGTAGGGTCGTCCAAGAGCAACAAAGTTGGCTTGACGAACAATGCCTTGGCCAAAGCCACACGCATCTTCCATCCTCCCGACATGTCCTTGGTCTTCTTGTTGATGGTGACGGAGTTGAAACCCAAACCGGTCAAAATGACGGCTGCTCTCGACTCAAAAGTCGAAGGGTCCATGGAGTCGATTCTCTCGTACAAACCCTCCAAAGCTGGGTTCTCGGGGCCGTCCTTGACAATGATGTCCTCCACCTGGTCTTCCAACTTCTTCAATGCGGCTTCTGCCTCTCTGACAACGTACTCCAAAGCAGAGAATTCCGATGGCTCGGCTGGCTCGTTCAACAAGTACACATCGATCTGCTCGGGCACAGGGTACTCTCTGGCAGCCAACGACTTCAAGAAAGTGGACTTACCGCATCCGTTCTCTCCCAACAAACCGTATCTTCTGCCAAAGTTCAATTCCAAAGTAGAATCTTGAATCAACACTTTACCGTGGAACAACAACGACAAGGACGAGATCTTCAAATCTCTGGAGGTCTCCAACGAGTCCAACACACCGGTGACCACTCTGTCGGACAATCCGTGTTCGTCAGTCTGCAACTTCAATTTAGCGATTTGGGCGGAGGCATCATCCTCAACCACTTCTTCGGCATCCTTGGCGGCTTGCTTCTTGGTCTTTTTGGAAGTCTTGCCGGCGGCGGCCTTGGCGGCCTCTTTTTCGGCACGCTTCTGTTCTCTCTTAGCCTTCGAAGACGAAATAGACATGGTGGTTTTCGGAGAAAATAACGTTAGGTAGCCTTGCTATAAAAGCATCGAGATTTTTTTTAAGTCTGAATGCAGGAAGGCTAGCTCGGGGAACAGATGTTGAGTGAAGGAGGGTGGTTTATGGGTTTTTCGGAACGAAAACTGGCATGGGGGGTTTTAATGACGGAATTGTTGATGGTTTTGAGGTTTAGAGGACATTTGGGCGTCTCGTGGCGGTTAATTGGCAATATGGTTAGTGGTTGGAAAGTGACATAATAAGCACGTGACTTCAATTTCGTCACGTGGTGCCTTCTATGTCTGGGCTCTTGAGTAGTAATGGCTATGGACAATTCCAGAAGGTTCTTGGTATTGGTTCATCTTGACGAAATTAGCCAATCGGAGACGGAAATTTAGCAGACGCTGGCGTGTGTCCATTGCAATTGATGGCAACGTACATACGGACAGGTGCATTTTTCAAAGTAGTAGGGTCTTGAAATTGGAGAGATGTGGTTTTTCTAACGTAGTTTGTGAATTGATTTGTTGAGGACGTTTTGGTGTCTACTTTTTCTGATCTCCGGTTCGGTGAAAATGAGTATCGTATTGAGGCAGTCCTCGTAGTTAAGGATGACTTTTGGCAATTGTCGCAAAACTTTTCTATTTGAGATTTGGTGATGGATAAGGACAGCCACACGAAATTGTAAGTGTCAAATCGCCTCGTTTTCACCTTGAATGAAGTATCCATTAGAGTACAGCTGAAATATTTTGAAGCCCTTATTTTTACCGGTATCTTTAAGTGTCGAATGTAACCATATTTAAGAAAGGTACAGAGAACAAAGAGCATGCTGATCGTGCTTAAACTCCAATTAACTCTAGGGGCAACCTTGAGTAAATTCAAGGCAGTCCTGTCAGTGGTACGGTAACTTGTCGTCTATTGCTTATGAAGCTAGCTGTTTTTTATGTTTATGACTATCCAATGAATCCAGCCTATTGTTTCGCTAGCTGAAGTTGGTACCAGTCAACTGTCATCTTGATTCACATCTCAATTCGGCTTTCCTTACAAATCAAGAGTATCTTGATCACCAACCTAAGCCACAAACCCGCTAATTAAAGATACTTCTAGGTTTATTCGAACGTATCTGAGTAGAATTGAAAGTGGCTGCATGAATAATCTGGTACCAAATAGCTAATTATATATTTTACCTAACTGAATAATATGGCTAAATTGAAGAACCCCCCACCACCTGATGACAGTCCGATGAAAAAATGACGAATTTTGCGCACAAACACCTTTACAGTACTAAAAAAGCACTGAATATTACAATAATACCTTCAAACCTCCGTAAAGTCGCTTTTTTTTAAAAAATAACGCATTAAGTCGCCAAAAAATCATGAAAATCCGATATTACGGTCTTTTCGAAAAATCTATCTAAGAGCGCAAATAGTTTAGTGGTAAAATCCAACATTCCCATTGTTGAGTCCCTGGTTCGATTCCTGGTTTGCGCACAGGATCTAATTTTTAACCTTACGAGCGTACCATTCTATATTCAGAGCCAACTTACTAAAAATATTTTTAAGGAATGAAAATTGTGGAGAGCTTGAGTAGCAGGTAGGGCTCGTAAAATTGTGTTCTTCGATCTATACATACATTCCGTAGAGATTCAGAGAGCTTCAACAAAATGATTTGATCCTATACTATTAGGAAATCGAAGCCTTCTTCTCAGCTGCAAGGCATCTTCTCAGCTTCAAAATGAAAACGTCATGGTGTCCAACTCTGGCACAACGAGGATGGTCTCGAGAGCGTTCTCATTAACAACTTCAATGTTTTGGTCTCCGCTGGACCCTGTAGGCTGAATGTTTAACTTTGGCAACTGGAGCTCACCCACATTGAGAGGAACAAGACAAATATCCACTTTCGAAACACTACTCTCGCCTTCCACATCAAACTGATACTTTCTAAAGCCAGTAATAAGCCACTGGTCCTCGCCAAGTACTGAAAATTGGAAGGTACTGGATGGTGGTGCTGTAACCTGTTGCTTATCTCTCACAGGAGATGAGGAAGCGAGAATTTCACCTGCATCATTATTTGTCCATTTAGTGGTAGAGCTGATTTCAAGCGTGGCTTCGATTGGTTCTCCAACGAGGTACCGCTGCTTCCTGTCAAATTGGAACTCAACTTGATGAAGAATTCCTAAGAGTGGTACAGCCACTGGGATGTGGAGGTACTGGTGATCAAAGTTCTTGCGTGCATCTGCAACATTCAATGCTTTGTCATTGAAAAGGTACACTAAGATATCCGTCAAAGTCTCAGCATCGTAGCTAGGAACAAATTTCTTGACAGTGTGATTCATGAGTATCGAGCAATCGTCCACATTCGTCATTTCTATCTCTTCATGAACAGCATAGTGGTTCAAGTTGTATTGGAGTAAATTCAAAGTTGGAAGCATCAAGTAATAATACTTCGACAAATTCAACTCCAGAAGTTTCTCGAAGAAATGGCCGTTGACCTCTTTTCGGCACTCGTTGTTCAAATTTGAGTATTCAACATTGAGATCCAACACATCCGAAGGGGAAACGCGGCCATTTCTGGGCTGGACTTTGTAGAACAAGTATGCAAGCTGGTCACCAAGAATGAGCAAAGAGTCGTCTTCAGAAACCGTCTTCGACAGCTTGCTGATGTCGTACTTATTGTTGGAACTCTCATAAGTGCAATCAAGAACCCTCACCGGATACTTGGAAAAAACACTGCCGATTTGGAACTTGGAATATATGGCATTTGTGCGGAATATATCTTGAACGGAAATGGAGATGGTTAAGCTCATGTCGTATGCCTCCGAGGTAAAATGCTCAAAAATTTTTCCATCGACTTCGTAAACAATAGAAAATTCCAAGTCGAGAATCTTCGTGTCTCCAAAGTAATTGAAAGTGATCTCTCTTCTAACTTCGACCTCTTTGCTGATTTCTTCGATTTCTAGGGACGCACTGTCGTCGAATTTAACGCCCAGAGTTCTGCTGGAAATTGAAACTTCTACGTTCTTGGCGTTCTGATGTCCGCCGTGAATGAGGAGATCAAATCGAGCTACACCCAACTCAATTTTCTCAGGTGGGGCTGCTTCCACTCGAAACTTTCCAGGGATAGGGTACATAGCAATGGGTACGACTTCCGTGGGTTCCTGATCTCTTTGAGTTTTCTCGAGTCTCTCTGTTCTGTCCCAGTCTTCGTGAACAACTGTGTTATCGACTGTTGCAGTTCGACTCTGTTGCCGGTCTGCAAAGGCAAGCTTCTCTGTCACCTGGAACACTATACTTTTAACCACAAAAGTGCCCTTCCGAAATACCTTAGATCTCAAGCTCAAAGATTGTGCTGTTTTCGCGGATACCGCAACTGGAGAAGAAGAAAATACAATATCCAGTTTCTTCTCATCAGCGTCCTCGAGCGTCACCCTCAATTCCCGAAATTCCATTTCCACACCAAAAGGATTCACCAAATCCAACAGAATCATGTATTCATCGGTCAAATTATCTGCTGGGGTGATGAAATGGTTCAAAGAGACATCAAAGAGGCTTGAAAGTGGATATTCAATAGAATCTTCAAGACTCTTTGATTCCTTGCGTATCCGCTCGAAAAGTACCCGACGCAGTTCCCTATTCTTAAGGAGACTGTAATGGTTGATTCCACTTAAAGTGTCAGTCTCTCTAAGTGTGCCAAACAATTTCAAATTCGTCTTCAATATGTGCTCGTGGTCAAATGTGTCTGACTTCTCGACACACTCGAGGTAAATCTCCAAAAGGGCACCTCCCATGAAGTTCCATCCATTTTGAATAAAATAGTCATATGACACCATTAATATTTTGAGCGCCTCCTGATACTTCTTCTTCTTATAGTGCAAAATGGCCAAATCCACACTGAGGAGGTCGACAGTCACATTCCTGTTGCAATTGACGAACTCCTCAATGGCTGTCACTGTACAAGACTCGAAATATGCATCGTAAGTTTCTTGGTTTTCGAGTTGTTCTATTAGCGGAGCATATGTCAATTTTGTGGTTTGGTTCTCACTCTCTTCGGGGTTGAGAGGAACATCTTCGAGAATGAAGCCAATCTGGGGCAATTCGAGGCCTCTCAGCACGGCCAACTTTCCCACAATGGTTCTTCGGAGAAGCCTCAACTCGGCCATGCATTCCAAAATAGCTTCGATGTGATTAGCTCCTCCATTTTCGAAGTTTTGCTCGTTAAGCTCCTTCAATTTGGCAGCGATTGGCAAATTCAAGTAGAAGTCTATCATGACGCAAAACCACTCGTTCAAACGTGTGGTCACAGGGTAGCTCCTTGAGATGTCATTAATGAAAAGGCTGAGTTTCCGGAGCAAAGTCAGGATGTGGACGGAGGCTATAGAAATAGATGAGGCGAAATTAGCTAGCGACTGCAATAAAAGTGAAGCACTCAAGAAAAGCCCCAATTTGACCGCAAATAAGTTCACTGGAACGTTATCTGTGGTGTAGTTTGAAAATTGCACCAACTGCTCGTTGAGATCAAAGCTTTTCTCTGGCGAAAAATCGTTAAAATCGAGGTCATCCGGAAGATAGTAGTTTTTCTTATCAAAAGCATGGCCCAATCTCGCAACAACTTCTTTCAAATCTTCGGTGAACTCGTCAAAAAGCTCAATAGCGTCTTTTAAAAATCTCATGTCCCCCATCAAGTGCACCAATCTCAATTGATAGAGAAACTGGGAGATTCTCATTTCGGCATCTGATTGCGATAGCTTCAGAAGTTGCTGGATTTTCTCATTGTAGGTCGTATAGCGTGAGTCAAATGTCTGAATAAGCAATCTTTTGATATGTCCGAACATTTCGTTGTATGCCAGCAATTTCGATATTTCTTCCTCATAGGAATCTTTGATTTTGAATATTCTCTCGAATTCGGCGTCGTCGTACTCTTCCAGATCGGAATTGGTCATATCTAGATCGACTAGCTGCTTCCCGTTTGCACCAAAATCGATCTTGAGCTTATCATACATCGAGGTTTTAATCAATGTTGACTTCTTTTCCTTCTTCGATCCTGGTACTATCAATACAATACCCCAACTCACCTCGTGTCCCTTAATTAGTGATTCTAGCCACGCATTTATGAGAGGACGTACCTGAGATCTATACATTTCGAGATTGTCTGCTTTAATGAATATGAGTCGGAGATATATATTCTCGAGCAACAAGTTTCGGCTTCTTTGCTTATGCTGCAGTGACGGAATCTCCTCTTGGAGCACCACTGGGAGAAGAGGAATGGACTTTCCTGGCTTGATTGGGCTATATTTCCAATGCAAATTCGACAATGGAAGCTGGGACAAGAACTCATCCTGGACATGTGGAAATACTGAAAACGGGTCGTAGTATGCGACCTTAATCGGATTTCGGAGATTGATATCCTCCAAACGCATGCCAGTGTTAGAAGAACTGCTTGGATGTCTTTGGCTAGACTGGAGTGCACACTACGCTGTGAATCGAGCATTGATATTCTTGGAGAATATGTGAGATCAGCACACAAACGAGGGTAACAAGTGCCTGATCACAGTTCGATGACCAGTGACAATTTCACAAAAGCATATGGGAGGCTTTCAATGGAGAAGTGCCCTTAAATTATTAATGCAGTAAAAGAACAGGATGATGGATGAATGAAGATAATATTGTCACGTGATTTGTAGGTGTAGTAGAGTCCTACCACCCAGTTTCAATGGGAGATGGTTTTTTTCAAAAAAAGAAGATAACGTAGTTAACAATAGCCAAAAAAATGCGCAAGCCCGGAATCGAACCGGGGGCCCAACGATGGCAACGTTGGATTTTACCACTAAACCACTTGCGCAGAAAAGCTCCGAGACGGGGAATTGAACCCCGGTCTACCACGCGACAAGCGGTAATTCTAGCCACTAAACTATCTCGGATGACTGTGCATGCTTTTACGAATAAAACCTTCTAGAGCAGGAGAGCCAAAATTTCAAACACGTATATCTCCGGCACCGGTAGAGTTAAAAACTTTTGCTTTTCGCTTCCCGAGAGCCTAATGACAATATATAATGAGCGGCTATAAAAACTCCCGAACTGTGGGAGTTGAAACAAAGTCGGTAGTTACTGAATACTGCCGCGAAAATGCTTGTGTTGTTCCTTTCAAACATTTTCGACTTGTAACCTGCTTCGTACAAAAGAGCAAATTTCGATTGTCATTTCTTAAATGCACTCCCATCCGACTCTTTCAATTACAAACAGCTTGATAAGTATCTTTTTATTGTTCAGCGCCTTAACCGAGCTCGACGAACTCGATGGGATGCGTATCCTCTGGATGCCCTCCCTGAGTTAAACGAGCCTGAGTTGAAGCGGTGGATACTTTATTATATGCTGCAGTACAGATAGTCACTAGCTATTGATTAGCGATGGCAGACATTTACCTCATTTATTTCTTCAATTTTTGTTCAATTTTTTTTTTCATTTTATTTTCGGATTTACCTTTTCAATTTCTACCATGGGGGTTTTTGGAATTTCCTCCAAGTTTAGTTATATAGTTTAGTAGTTTGCTAAAATATATAATCTTGATTGTAAAAAAAAACGATCGCAAAATAAAAACACTGGCACTCTATGTCACTGTAATCTATAGCACCAACTCGCATCATGTAACAAGAAAACACACTCTCTCTCATTTCTTTTCGAAGGACTCCATGACCGACTTCTCGAGATTGTCATAGTCGATGACTTTGTAATCAGGAAAAACCAATGGCAAGTTGTCCGGAAGCAATTCTGGATAGGAAACGCTTATGGTCTCTACCAATTCCTCGTAAATGAGCTCATATGCCTTGGGAGTGAAGTGTACTCCATCAGATAAAAGCTCACTCAAGTCCGGACTTCCCTCCAAGATGTCCTCGGTCGTCCAATTCCCGTAATTCTGGAAGATTTTCCACAAGTCTATGAAGGGAAGGTTATTTTCGTGAGCAACGGCAGCAGCAGCGTCCGCATAAATTCTGGTGGCCTTGGAGCTTGAAAATGGCACGTCGCTATCCCAATCGTTTAGGGCAACCATGCTTAGTGCCAGATCATGCAAGGCGGGCCCCAAAAGGATGAGCTTGATGTCGTGTTTGAGCGCCAACTTGACCATTTTGTCCAAATTCTCTCTGTACTGATCCACGGGAACTTTCTGGAACTCTGTGGAAGCATCGTTGGTGCCCAAAAAGATATTCATCAACTTGATGGAGCCTGTGTCAGCCCCATCATATTTAAGTATTTCGCGAAGGACTATAAGGCCATTGTTGGTATTGTAACCGGAGAATCCTCGGGATACAATATCCAATTTTCTCTGGTAAAGGTTCTGTAACGCTGGGGCCAACGCAAATCCAGATTGGTCGCTTGCGTATTGGGTGATGGAGTCTCCGAAGAGAATGAACTTGTTGAAGAGGCCCATGAGGTGTGTGAATTGGAGTGCTAAGCGAGACGGTCGGTATTTAGTCTACTGAGTAGCGAAAATGAATAATCGAGATAACGATATTATTCGTGCAGATAGTAGATACGCTGCCGACGATGTGCATAGTAATCAGTAGGCGGAATAGGAGATTCGCAGCCATTGGTTGCATACTTGAAGGAGAGATTCGGGAACGGAAGAGCGGATACAAGATAAGCCCATTGCTGATATAATTAGACACGTTTACAGAGAAAATGGAAAACCGGTGTCGAGAAGTAACCTTTAGCATCACTGTCTAGAGTCGGAGCAGTAAATACCACTTAGATTGTCCATCACTCAGTGTTTTTTGTTCTACAATGTTCCTTTCACTTAGTTTTCGAAGTTTCTGTGAACTCCTGTTAGTCAGCTTTGGAAAACTACTTGATGATTCCAGTTTTGCTTTCATTATTTTAGCAAGTGCGTTTCTCAATACGTGACCTTCGAGCCCACGACTTACACTAATACAAATTAAGTGTTTGGTTTTCGACGAAACCAGTTGATTTTGAAAGATAGATTAAAATCACTCACCCCTTTAGCTACTTGTGCATGGCCATATCGTCAAATTTGCAACCAATTGCAATTTATCAAAAGTGCCGGATCCTTGTAGAGTCTGTGAGCAAGTAAAATTTCGCAGCTCTTGGTTTCGCAGCTGTGGTTCGCAGCTTCGAGTTTTTCTGCAGAGGATCCAAATCTTCAAATAGTTGAAAACTCACGATACATGAAATCAACATTTCATGGCGATTGTAACCGAAAAATCCATATCTCCATTTTCCGCCAACCTCCAATTGCTCAACTTCCAAAATCTATCCGTTCTCCACCTTTTCCATGATCTCGTCATTCTTCACTACGCCCATCGTCCTCTATGACTCAGTTCGCGAAAAATGATTCAATCTCACCACAACCACTTCAACATATGAAATCTTACACCATTGTCATCAAGTTGGGAACGTCGTCGCTCGTCGACGAGGTCACTCTAGAGCCTCGAATTGCCAATATGTCAAATATTGTCGAAACGGTGGTCAAGCTTCGCCGTGCTGGTCATCGCATTGTCCTTGTCTCTTCTGGAGCCATTGCTTTCGGCTTGAAGAGGACAGGAATGACGAAAAAGCCCAAGGTATTGGCGGCTGTCCAGGCGCTAGCGTCTATTGGTCAAGGCCGCTTGATCGGCCTCTTTGACGACTTGTTCCGCCAGATTAACCAGCCGGTTGCTCAGATTTTGCTCACACGAAACGACATCATGGACTTCACCCAGTACAAGAACGCCACAAACACCCTTAACCAGCTTTTGGAGATGGAGGTGATTCCTATAGTCAATGAGAACGATACGTTGTCTGTGGCCGAGATCAAGTTCGGCGATAACGATACGCTTTCCGCCATTACAGCTGGTATGATCCACGCTGATTACTTGTTTTTGATGACCGACGTCGAGTGTCTCTACACCGATAATCCACGAACGAATCCTGACGCACGCCCCATTCTTTTGGTTGACAACGTCGACGAATTGACTGTGAAGACTGACACTGAAGATGCTGGCGCGGGCAGCAAAGTGGGAACGGGCGGAATGACCACCAAATTGATCGCAGCCGAGTTGGCAACCAACGCCGGAGTCACCACCATCATCACATTATCTTCACAACCCCTGTCGATTTTGAAAATCGTGGACAATGTGCTCCAAACTAAACCAGACTGGACTTTAGAACAGCAGGAGGAGTTCATCGAGCAGGAGATCCGTCTCCAGCACATTCCGCTCCACACACGATTCTTGGGACTTCCAAGAGACACCCAGATCCGGTCCGACCGTCGGTTCTGGCTCTTGCATGGCCTCAAGACTAAGGGATCCATCTACATTGATGCCGGGTGTTTCGAAGCCTTGACCAGAAAGAACAGAGCCGGGCTTTTTCCTGCTGGCATTGTGGCTGTTCTGGGCCAATTCCACGAAAGTGAGTGTGTGTCCATAAAATTGATAGCTACCAGGGATAGTCCTTTGGATACCGCGGTGGAAGTGGGCCATTGCAGAGTCAATTACAGCAGCACAGAGATTGACTTGATCAAGGGACTCAAAAGTAACGAGATCGACTCGGTGTTGGGCTTTGCTGACTCGGAGTATGTTGCTCACAGGGACAATTTGGCATTTCCTCCTACGTTGCCTCCATCCACTGAGTCGCTAGTTTCTACTCCGGAGCCATCCAAGAGGTAGGAGCGGTTGGAATGAGGAAATGATGTTGATGATAAAATAGTTTTTGACCTAATGGATGTTTAATTAATGATGGGTAGATGTTACATGTTGCCATGCAAGGCAGCATAGAATCGATCTACACTGGTTATTGAATTTTATGTTGTTACCTTCGCAGGCAAAGTAGCGTACGATCGATCTGCGCTTGTTATAAAATTGAAGTGTCTCAAGTTTTGTTAGTCACTATAATCTTCTGTTCCATCACCTCTCCTCCTCATCCCAATTATCTTCACGGTTATTCACTTCCAATTATGTTATTCACTTCCAATTATGTTTTTTATTTTCAATTATCTACTTCACATCACTCGCACTACGCACCTCTATCATGACATCTCTCTACATCCAGCTAAACTCCTGCATCTCCACAGAATTCTATCTTCTCCAGATCATGGCTAAACCAGAGCCGGATCGCCCTTCGCCGTCCCAACAGGTTATTCTACCGGATAGCTATACTCTCACAAAATTGCCCCTCGAAGTTCTGCTCAATTCCGGCGAAACTATATCGTGCATCTCCACCCATAAATCAAACTTGTACATCGGAACTTCACAGGGCCTGCTTCTCCATTACTACATTTTCGATGATGCCGAGGAGTATATTCTCATATTGAGACTTCAAATTCCAGGCAGCGAGCGCCATCCTGTCAAAAAGCTCTTGGTGGTACCCGATGTGGAAATGTGCTTAGTTCTCTGCAACAGGGTCACTTATCCATACACATTGCCTGAGCTCTCGCCATGCCACATAGGCAAAATCAAGGATGTCAATGACATATCACAGCTCTCTCAAGTGAAGAATCCAAAAGTCAAGAATAAGCATGACAAGATCATCGTCTACACTTCCAATAAGATCCGGGTGGTCCAATTGCTCCCAGACACCGTAAAACTCCTAAGAGATATCAACTATGCGGGTGCCGTGGAAGGCTTTTCGTCTGCTGCGGGGACTCTGGCAAACTACAGCAATATCTGTCTTGTGGCTAACGATAAGAACTATGACGTGGTGGATCTCCAACAAACGAGAAGAATATCTCTATTCGAATACAATCCCGAGAACGTCGACAACATCGAGCCGCATATTGTTCCATTCATGCCGAGGGATACAGAAAAACCCTCCGAGGAATATATGTTAACAATTTGCTCTATATCAGCTAACTGCATGGCCATGTTCATGAATTCGTTTGGCGACGTTACCAGAGGCACCCTTATCTGGCAGGACGAGGGGTACCCCACCGGAGGGGTGGCTGTTCAGTGGCCGTATGTGATCGGACTCTTCAATCTGGCGGAAAAAGGCATGAAATTGACTTTCAGCTCTTTGACCACTTTGCTGGTGGTCCACTCGGTTGATTTCCAGGATTTCATGGATCAAGTGATGGGGTTGAAAGACGTGAACAACTTTCATTTGGTGAGAGTCGAAGAAGGTATCACCTTGGCTGACGTGGAGCTTCTGGATTTACTTGCTCCGGTCACATGCGGTGGACACTCAATTCTGGGCCACAAGAAGCAGTTTCTAAGGCTGAATGTCATTTTCTGTAATGATAACTCGTTGCACTGTTTGTACACAAGCAACAAGCTAGTGTCGGAAGTGGGAAAAGTGGTTCTAGCGCTCACAAATGATGATCCTGTCAGTTTGCAAAATAGCTTACAGGAATTTCAGAGACAGAGCCGACAAAACACTGGCTCTTTTGCTTCCAGAGCCGAAATTGTGCTTCTTCTATTACTAGAGAAGATCGACGAGCTCAAGGCGCTCATTTCCGGAGATGAGTTTCCTTCGATGAATTTTGACCCTCGCTTCTTTCTATTATTCGAGCCAGAATTTCCTGACGATGATCCCATATGGAAAGAGCTAACGCTTGAAAAATGCTTGCTTGAGATGATCAACAAGGCTCCGAGCAAGAGCTTAAGTCCAGATTTCAAAACCTGGTTGCTCCACGAGATTTACTCAGATACTGACAAGTACGGCCAGTCCACATGGCAATTCTTCCGGCGACTTCTATACGAGGACTCTTCGTCAACTTCTGAAAAAGTCCAACTAGTAGGTTCTGAAAAGGCACTTTGGCAGGACCAAAGCAGTGCCAACGACAGGCTATTTGCTCAAATAGAAAAAGGCAAGGACTACTTGGTACTCCTAACAATACTTCAGTTAAGACAGGAAGCAGACCCCGACTTCAATGCGATTCAGATTATAGATTTGGGGCTCGGAATACTCTCTGGGTCGTCTCCCTTACCCGAAAATTACGATTTGAAGGCAGGTGTATTGACAGGTGGTGACGAGACGATGGATTTGGTTCTGTTGGTGTTTTTTCAATTACGGAATCATGTCTCTGATAGCGACCAGTACACAAAGAAACTTTTGGAATTGCTAAAGCTTCATCCAGACAGGGGGCTCGAACTACTTCAAGCTAACAAAGGAGGGAAACACAAATCCACACACCTGTTTATCTTAAAGGAATTGGCCACAACACATAACATCGACACGAAATTTTCATCTTTAAAGGTTGAATACTTGGAGCAGTCGTTTTTGGAGCACTTGGAAAACCAGAAGATTGACCTTGCAATCTTGGATGAGCTTTTCAGTGAAATGGCACTCTTCCTCGAGGCCAATTTGGATACGTTTGAGGTTGCATTGGAGAACCTCAACATTCTTCAATCGACCTTTCGTATCGAAGTCAACCTCCTGGACCTGCAGTGGCCCAAGCTTTCGTGGATAGAGTTTCTCCACTTGCATGGACGAAAAGGTGACTCGAAGGAGCTTGTGGACATGTACCTTAAGTTCTATGAGTTGCTGGTGGTCAAATCACTTCACCACAAACCAATCAAGCCGTTTCACATCGATCACAACGTATTCGCATATTTATCCCGGTGCTTCACCGAAAGCAGCAATTCTGGACTTGTAACTTATTTGCTCGACAATGGAGACTACTCCGTCGTCGAGTGGGTTGCCTTATACGGAAAAATGTCGCTTCCACGGAAAACCATTTTCTTCGAAGGAGTGAGACCGCAACTCATGGAGATCTACCAGTTGAGGGCCAAATCAGATGTTGAAAGCAGTATCAACCTCTTGATGAAGTTCTATCTAGAGATGGAGGATCAGACAGCCAAAAACAACTCTGTCAGGCACTTGGTTGGCAAGTTCGGAAGGAAATACTACGATGTCTGTGATCTACTAACTGCTCTCCCGAATGACTTTCCTGTGGTGCATATCCAAGAATATTTGGTGTCAGTTGTGTTGGAAATAGAAGCCGAAAGCACCGATGCCATGTTAAAGAAGACATTGGGCCGTGTTGATGCCAAATTCACCGAGCAGGTCTACAAAGAGTTTGAGAACACGACCATTATAGACAAAGAGATAGAGCATAGCAAAGTGAAAGAGCTCGAAGAACAGAAAGAGCTCGAAGAACAGAAAGAGCTAGACGAAAAGAAGGAGCACGAGGAAAAGAAAACCCACGACGATACTACAAAGGGATCGGACGGAGCGGAATGGTGATCGTCATGCATTTATTTACAGGAGTCCAAGATACACAAGAAGCCATTCACATGAAGCCAAAAATCTTCAACAAGTAATCCAAGAACATTCCAAGCCACATGATCTCACCGTTCCTTATGTTTCCAGTGAAGAACTTCCAACAGCTATCTGGATTGTCCAAGTCTGTGTTCTTCAACTTGATAAATAGCCTAGAAAAACCCAAAGCAGCTCCCAAGTAGAAGAATGGACCCATGGAGTTCATCACTCCAGCTCCAACAAAGGAGGCCACCTGTAAAGCACCTATCGAGTACATGATAGAACGAGACTTGTCACCCCAGGCCAAAGCCGTAGACTTGATACCGGCCTTGGCGTCGAAAACCTTATCCTGATGAGCATAGACGGAGTCGTAGATCATACTCCACAAAAAATTGGAGAAGGCAAGAGGCCCTGCCACCGACAATGCCAAGGGAGCACCAACAGCTGGGAATCCCAACATACAGCCCCAACTGAAAGTTATGGAGATGACTACCTGAGGATAATAAGTGAATCTCTTGAAAAGAGGGTAGAGAAACACGAAAGGTAACGACAATGCACCCAACATGAAACACTCGAATGGAAGAGAAAGCAAGACAGCCAATCCAGCAAAACACTGAACTGCCAACCATGCCACGGCTTGAGGAACAGAGACTCTCCCACTGGCTATGGGACGCTCCATTGTTCGGGCCACTTGGTTGTCTAAATCTCTGTCCCAAATGTCGTTGATAGTACAACCGGCACCTCTCATTATAAGTGCACCAATAGAAAACAAGGCAATGGCAGATAAAGTGGTGGAAAGCGGAGCAGCAATGGAATAAGCCGCCATGGTAATTCCCCAAAGCGATGGAATCAACAACAAAAGCGTTCCAGTGGGCTTCTCCAACCTCATGAGCTCAGCATATGGAATCCACTTCTCGGGAAGCTTCCGCATCCACGGCTTGAGAGCAGCCAATCGTGCGAGACGAGCGGCTTCGAGTTCCTCAGCAGAAAAAACTGAAGGTTTTCCGCTTCTGGTGAGGGTGACGGGTTTCTGGGGAGTTTTCGAGCCATTCGGACTGTTGGAGTCGTTAAGTATGGGCTGCTCATTGAAAGACGAACGAAGGGCGGGGAAAATACGGAAAAAACGAATAGGCAGAAGCGTGGATCTGGCCACAAGCACCCGAGGAGATGCTGCCGACGAACCAATTCGGCAAGACCGGGCGAGAGTGGGCAGCAACCGGAACATCAGTAGTAGTTAACAGAAAAGTGAAGGACTGCATTCTGATACATCAGATGGACCAGAAGATGGTGATTTATACGAAAAATGGAAAAAGAGAGCAGAGACACGCAATAATTGAATGGAATTCCTTGGGTGATTGAAAACTTAGATTATTTAAAGAGGTCTGACTTTGTAATCTATGGTGGATGTAAAAACCAATGGCTGCGAAATGTTGCTACACAACGGACCTCGGACAACCACTCAATTCCGATGTCAGTAAATCAGGTTTACGAAATGAACTTAAAGTAGATAGCCTGCTCCGGTATTTCACTGGCAGTAGTTTTTCGGAATATGCTATGGCAGCAGGTGGGACCCGTCTTCTTAGCGTCCGAGATCTTTCCTATCTCAGCAGCCCGCTACTACAGAATTCATAAACTATAGTGTTGCATGCCAAAGGATTTCTATATCATATCTAGATATTTCTGTGAATGGCCCGGCTAAGGACTGGTGTATCTCTCATGCGCATCGGAGCTTATTGAAAACTCAAATCTCTGACGATTGCGGTAATTGGGAGCAAACTCTACTTGACAGATTAGGGAAGCTGAAGCCCAAGTTCATCGGATCGTCCATATCGAAGATGTAACTTTGAAGACAGGTCTGGAGTGCGAGCTTCTCAAATTCCATACTCGAGTCAATGATAGGATCTCAACCAGTCAGCAGGCATCTAGGCCAATACTCACACTATTGGAGTATAACTTCAGCCCTGGTTGAGTCTCACCTTCAGAAAGTTGCCCATAACATTCCATTCAATAACAGTCTGAGTAGCATTTGTCAGATCAACAGCACTCAACCCAAAGGCAGTGTCATAACGGACGTTATGTGAAATCGAGTATATGTGGTGAGCCACCCTAATAGCCTGTCGGTGACATCACAAAAGACGAATCCAGCCAATAATCGCAGCACCATAGTCAGCGCAAGTTGTGACTTTCACACTATTCCATTCCACCAATTGAAATGCCAATGGGCATCATGGACAGATCCTCCACATAATCGTTAGAGAAGAACGTCCTCATAGCTGATTTGCTATCCTAAGCCAAATACCATATGTAGTAGAACTTACAGCAGCGATACTCTGTTTCCAATCAACCCTCAAATGCCTCAAACTCCTCGTCGCCAACTTGCTCCCTGCTTACGCGATGTCCATCCACCAACCTCCGCAATTGCTCCAATTCCTCCTCTTTGCCAACGCCATTGATCACTTTTGCAGTGAAGATTTGCCTACACATCGGACAAAGTCCCTTGGATGTTTCCTGTTCAAGCCATTTCAAAATGCAATGTAGGTGGAAGTTGTGAGTACATCCCTGGCCCAATATTAGTGGACAAGAATCGCCGGGGTATTTACAGTTGGGACAGGTGCCGTCAAAAGGGACACGACAAATACCACAGAGCTCATCTCCATGAGTCTGCGAGACATCCCAGTTCCACGTGGCCACCGCATGCCATTCTTTGATGGCGACCTTCATGGCGGTGGATGTGGTTTACAACCGCAGAGAAGTTCAGTCTGACTATGTCTGCAGGCAATGACCAAGACCGATACTATATCGATTTATTGGTAGTCAAACTGTACTTCTAAGTTCACGGACTATTAAGTTTTATTTTCTTACTGAAGTTATTTTGCATGTTCTTGTATTCAAGCTAATTTGCAGTGATTAGTCGATCGAATAGAAAACTCCAACCACTTGTGATTCTCTAGTAATCTCGTCTACTTCATCATGTTTGTTTCTTGTACACCAAACCCTTGAAAATGTCAAAAGAGTTGCCATCTGGCTGTAACTCCAAAATTTCGTGATTGGCAATATCCTCAGCAACAAGCAAACCATACTCACTGGTGATACCCTTGATGACACAGTCTCTCGTTCTTCCGTCCCCCTTGGCATCAAGCTTCACTTTCTGCGACAGATGGAACCATCTTTTGTAGTAAAGAGCCAAAAATGGCTTCAAGCCCGCATGCTGGAAAACACTGTAGAATTGACCCATGGTGAACACTAACTTGGCCAAAAGAACTTCGTGGCTATACGGAGGCAAAGGAGGTAAACCTTTCCTCGATCTGAGAACGTTGAGCTTCTCGAGAATCAAATTGAGCGACGTGGTGGGTGCCAGGTTCGAAACATTGACTCCTCCTCCCCAAACTAGATAAAACTGGCCATTCAAGAACTGAGAGTTGACAAGCGCACCAGAGATCTTGGCCCACTTCTCGTCATCGCCTTCAACGGTGGAACTCGTCTCGTCTTTGTCGCTGAATTTGTTGAAAAATTCCGGTTTCAATGCGTACATGTCGTTGGGCCATTTGAGACGCAACGGCATATCTTCGTACCCTGATCCTTCGCCCTGGACTTCGCTACCGTAGCCCAAAACAGACTCGATCAACGCCAAAGAACACAAGTATTGCAACGTGATAATGGACGCACTTTGCTGGGCCCCGCTCGGAATCTTAAACAAAATAGATGTGGCCATCACGCCCTTAGGATTGATCCAAACGTTTCCTCCACGGCCACGGCCTGCAATCTGAGTCGTTGCGGTCATGGTGAAGCCCGAAGGCAAATAGCGCAACCACCCTGGGTTGGAATCAAGAAGAGTGTTGGTGGATGTGACCACTTCTGCATAAGAAAGAACAGAACCGACATCGCCTTCCTTGACAGTGAGGTCATTGGCCTTGTAAAGTCTTGCTAAATGATCAAAGTAGGCCCCCATGTTGAAGTACGGCGTGTCTTTAGCCCCAGGCAACTGCTTGGACGTGAATACCTTGATATGCTTTGGACCAGCAATGACTTCCTCCAACGACTGGTGGCCGACGTCGTCCAGTAACAAATAATCGGTGTCGTTTTCGTCTTCGTCGTGGAAGACAAAAGTATCGTTGGTGTCTTCAACTTGGTTTTTGTCGACGAAGTCCAAGTTGGTCCTCAAGTCCTCCAAAATCTTGCATGCTTTCGTAGGATCCAATTTGGAGGACATATAGATGGGTGTCAACCTTGGAACGCTGACGCTTGTGTCGTCGTTGACCTTGAGGCCAATCTTGGCCAAGCAGGCTCGCAAAAAGTCGGTTCTTTCCGTCTCATGCTTTTCAATCTCCGCTGTCACCTCTTTGAAGTGGGTGTCGAGTTCCGAAGGCTTCAACAACGTCAGGGTGAATTCTGGATGGGTGCCACAGAGCAAAACCTCGCCCTTGCCCACTTTGCAATGTATAACAGCAGCCATGTCATCATCCGCGACATCTGTTTGCCCCGTGTAACGAGCTAACACTTCCACGTTGGGGAATTTCGACGCACCAATGAACATTCCGCCACCATTGTAAAACACTGTGGCTCTGGGAGGAACTTCAATGTCTGGTAAGCCTTCGAAGGCACCAACATTGACGTCCATGGTCACAGCTCTAGAACCTTCATGAGAATCGTAGACAAAACCCTTGTGAGCGCACCCTTTGGCGGTGCCCGGGAAAAACTTCAACTCCCGAGGGCCAGAAACCTCCATGCTCAAGTTTCCCACCTCAAACTCGCATCGTGCCGAGGCATAGTACCCTCCAGCGCAGAAACCAATGAACTTTCCGCCTTTCTTGACAAACTGCGTGATGCGCTCGTTGCCCCGGCCATTTAAGGCCTCACAGTAGGGCAAATCGGCGCCGCCCGGGATCACCAACATGGCCGTTTTATATTGCCAGGGGTCGTTGAGAAGCGCCGACTCTGACACGGCAACGACAGCATAATAGGGAGACAAATGAAGTCTGAGAGATTCGAGGGTATGTTTCACCGATTCGGTGGTGGTTCCTCTTCCAGAGTACACTAGCACGTTCATTTTCAGGAGCAGAAGAAGCTTCAGCAGGAGCAGGTGTATTTTCGGCAGAAGATTACTAAACAAAATGGCGCAAGAAGATGGTTATGGGACCGGGCTTGAGTCACTTGAGTCATGGAGTTGTTGGGACATCCGTACATCCCGGGCCTGAACCACCGTTAGTAGTCACTGACATTTGGCCTTAGTGTCTTACACTTATAGGAGTATAAATCACTGGAATGGCTGCTATTTTCGAGCTGAAAGGCTCGTTGGTGGTACATCCTACCCCTGGGTTTGTGGTGAAAACGAAGATTGTCGAGGGGAAAGGCGACCATCTCTACTCCACCAAAGTATTCATCAACATCTGTCATGACTCACAAGTTCCTCGTCCTCCCACAGATTTTGACGCAGCGGTGACATTTCCCATGATAGTAGACAACCAATGGGAAATCCCGGTTATAGTATCTCCTGAAAAGAGGGCCTCAGACAAGAAAGGTGTACCGTCTTTTGTGTATGATTGTTGCATGAATAGCGAATGTTTCCAATGGATCCAGATTAACAAGGACTTAAAGCTCATAACGGTGGAATGGTGCATTGAGGCAGTCGAACTAATGCACGAATTGGTGCTTGAGCGGGAGTACTCGGTGCCGAAAATGCTCCAGAAGGGAGAATTGTCAAACACGGAAGTTTCCAGCGACGAAATGGCCAATGGGCTACAGAAATGGATTCATGAACTTAAACATAATGAGACGTTAGGACTAATAGAGGCACTTGAGCCGAGAGAGGAAGAAGAAGAGACCGAATTGCCAGATTTGATGAACATCGGAGGGTCTAGGCTGAGACCTCTAATTGAGGAGATTGGAGAGATGTCGATTGAAGATCGTGGAAGTAAAAAGTCATTGGTGCTGGAGGTTGGTGAGCCTGAAGAAAAAGGAGGAGAGAAAGCAACTAACACAGACAAGAAACGAGGCGAAGAGATTTTGAGTGACGAGATCTCATTAATGGAAGCACTGGGCACGAAAAAGCTAATTTCGCTGTCAAAAGAAGGTCTCCCGTCATCCAAACTCGAGCCGTACACTTTCTCCATCACCTCAGGCACACAAAACAGCGATTTCTACGTAAAGTTTGAGTCAGCGCAGCTTACAGACATGCTAGAAGTTTCTTACCATGAAAATTTTATCAGGATTGTGAACCTAGACCCGAATCGTTCTCTCACTCGAGAGAATCGCCTAGACGTTGCCATTCCTCCGAAAGCCACGCCGTACAAGTGTTTCATTGTGAAGGATATCCTCTATGTGTTTTGTCATCTTCGATGAAAAACGAAAATATGAAAGGAAAGGCGAAATCATGAAAAGAAAAGGCGAAATTACGAAAAGGAAAGACGAAAGCAACAAGTACTACAGACTTCATATTCAGCTGAGATACGTGAAGGCAGCAAAAGAACGGGAAGAAACGAGAAGAGGAGATGAGCATAAAAAGAAAATAAGATGGGAAAAGGGAGAGAGAACAGGTAACAGAAAACAGAATAAACACAAAACACGAAACTCAAAACAAAAAAGAAGAGACCACAAGCAGTCAGATTTTTCCAATCCCATTTCCTGCCCTTAACGCTGTGTGGAATTTTGCCGACATCACGTGATTCAACTTAGTGACATATCCGTTTAATTCACTCATTTTTGATGTAGGATCTTGTAGTCTCGTAGATGTATTCTTATTAGTGAATAATCTATATATCTTTCTCTCTAACCTTATAAAATGTTGGAAATACTGTCTCCTTTTTTCGTATCTAAATCATTGATGCCTCAAATGGAATGATGGAATGTAGTACTCCATTAGGCAGTTCCGCAACCAGGAATAGCGAGTCTAGACGACTCCACTTGTTTGTGCCATCTCCGAGAAAATAATATAGAAAATATATTATTTTCCCATATTGGACCTTTCGGATTTGGATGCAAACAAACCTTGAAATATAAGCCCTGTATAGAGTGCTCACATTTCAACACGCTGCTACAGGAAATCTCAACAAGGTCCTAGGCTATCGCTGCGATATCGAAATTCCGCGAATTCCGTTCATGGCACAGGCATATAAAAGATTGAAGTCCCCAAGCCCATCACTCATCTAGCACGACATATTCGTCACTTTTTATCATAATTTTCATTTCTGAAGCCTTCGATGAACTCTGAGGAAGGCTTGCTAAATGGGGCCTATGACCACCAGACATACGACTCCATCTCCATCAAGGAAGAGACGTCTACCGATGTCAAGTCGGAAATCACCTTCATCGCCCATTCGTCAGGCCCGTTGATTGTCTCCTTCTTTCTCCAATATCTCATGTCGGTAATTTCCATCTATGCTACGGGAAAACTCGGCGCAAAGGAATTGGCTGCCTCCTCTTTGGCTCTCTGTTCGTTCAACATCACCGGATTGGCGATTTACCAGGGCATGGCCACATGCTTAGACTCCTTTTGCTCCCAGGCGTACGGAGCAGGAAAACATGAGTTGGTGGGTGTTTATTTCCAGCGTTGCACGTTGATGACTTTGATGCTCACGGTTTTTCCATTGGCTCCCATGTGGTGGTGGTCCGGCTCCATTTTGAAGCATTTGGTGCCTGACGAAGAGCTCGCCGTGATGAGCCAAACATATTTGCGAGTTATGTTGGCAGGTGCGCCAGGACTTCTTCTCTTCGAAACTGGAAAGAGGTTCTTGCAGGCCCAGAATATCTACAACGCCGGCACCTACGTGTTGGCCATTCTGGTTCCTCTTAATTTGGTCACCAACTGGCTCCTCGTGTGGCACCCCACCTACGGTTTAGGCTTTGTTGGAGCTCCTATCGCCACTTCCATTGGCTACTGGCTGATCTCGTTCTTGATGCTCATGTACGTGTGGCTCATCGACGGAAAGAAGTGTTGGGGAGGATTAGATTTGCGCAAGGCTCTGACCAAGTGGGGACCCATGCTCAAATTGGCCTTGCCTGGCGTGGTGATGGTGGAGGCCGAGTACTTGGCTTTTGAGGTTTTGACCATCTTAGCTGCGTCGTTCGGCACCTCAGCATTGGCTGCTCAGTCGATCGCTGCCAACCTTGGAAGTTTAGTATTTCAGCTTGATTTCGCAGTTGCCGTGGCCATATCCACCAGAATCGGTCACTTTGTGGGCATGAAAGATATCAAGGCTGCAGCGGCAGTGACGCGGGTGTCGTTCTATTTTAGTGCTGCAATTGCGTTGATCAACTTTACATTTGTCGTCTTTGGCAGAAATTGGTTGACTTCGTTTTTCACAGATGACAAAGACGTTCTCACGCTAGGCCCAAAGATCTTGGTGTTCGTCGGTGTCAACCAGCTCGTCGATGTTTTCAACGTCATCGAGGCTGGCGTGTTGAGAGGCCAGGGAAGACAGAAAATCGGGTCATTTTTGAACTTGTTTTCGTACTACGTGATTGCGTTGCCTTTGGGTTACGTTCTCGCATTTCCATTCAAGCTTGAATTGGAAGGATTGTGGCTGGGATTATTCTTCGGAGTATTCTTTTTGGCTGGATCCGAGTTTGTGTGCATCTTGCGGAGCAATTGGCATGGAATCATAGCTGAGTCTGCTAACAGACATGACAATTAGCATATAAAAACTTAGGGACATAGATTGTTGATAGAAAAATCATGATACAGACACATGATAGGACAGAAAACACAAATATAAGTCATTCTTATGAGAATAAACCAAAAGAATTTTGTCTTGCTTTTCATTTCTATGTCTTGGACTGTACACCTGATGTCTACTGGTACTACATCTAGACTGCACCTCGACTGCGATGGAGATGAGATAGATTTTCTACTAGTTAATCATGGCCAGAGGTAAGAAATTCGACAGGAAAGTTGCCCAGACGTTCAACATCGTCCATAGATCCCATGAGGATTCTCTATATTTCGATAATGAGGCCTCCAAGCACGTGTTGGTGCCGGCCAAAGAGCGGCAGAAGACCATCACCAAGCCCTCTAAAAAGAATGAGCCAAAAATCTTCAACACGACAGAATTGCAGAATTCGCTCACCAAGGAGGAGCTAGCAAGCATTCGAGAGAACGAGGGATTGGCAGCCCAGTATGGCATTTTTTTCGACGATTCCAAGTACGACTACATGCAACATTTGAAGCCCATTGGGCAAGCCACCAACGCAGTTTTCATTGCCAAAAAGGACGAGGCCAAGCCAGAGAAAAAGAACATAGAAGACTTGATCAAAGATGCTCTCCCATCGGAGAAGACCAGAAAGGTTACCCACGACACATTTGAGAATATTCCTCGTGAACTTCAAGGTTTCAACCCAGATATGGACCCTAGATTGAGAGAGGTGTTGGAGGCGCTTGAAGATGAAGCATATGTGGAAGGTGAGGAAGGAGAAGGTCCAGATATTTTCTCCGACTTGCTACAATCGGGCGAGGTCGAGGACGAGGAGGACTTCTACGTAGGCTCGGATTATGACGAATGGGACATGGACAATTATGAAGATGAGTACGAGCAGTACGGCCTGGACTACGAGCCGGAAGATGTTGAGCTCATCAACCCATACGGCGAAGGCGAAGCTCCCGAGGAAGGATTTGAGCCACCAGTTGGCAATATGGTGAGTAATGCTTGGGAGCAGGACTTTAAGAAGTTTAAGAACACCACTCGCAACGAGTCCAACGAGTGGGACTCAGACGATGACTTCGACGACGAGGCTGCTGCATTGAAAGAGGAAAACGACACTTTGGGAGAGATGCCCGTAATCGGCAAGAAGAAGCCCAAGAACAAGATCAGAAAGAAGATGGGGACCATGACTGACATTTCAGGGTTTTCCATGACATCATCCGCAAATTTCAGAAGCGAGGGATTGACGTTGCTAGACGACAGATACGAGCAGCTCGCCAAGAAGTTCGACGAAGAGGAAGAAGAAGAAGAGCACCAACCATTCAACATGAAAGAAGAACGGCAGGACTTGGAGGGCATGCTCGACGACTTTTTGGATAACTACGAGTTGGAACGAGGTGGCCGGAAGCTTGTCAAGAAAGATGCCACGTTACATGCCATTCGAGACGCGGCAGACAGTGTTTCCAAGAGTAAGTTGGCTGCGAGACGTAAAAAGCAGACGTCGGTGGGGGCACTTGGGGGAAGTTTTGGCAACCTCAGAATATAGAAGGAGCCTAATGAATAAGGAAAAGAAAAATTAGAAAAGTTCAAATACGGGAAATACTGGAAAGGAAAAATAGTAGAACAGAAGGTGGTTTGTGTGTTCAGGCGCAATAGCGAGCAAAATTCCCACAACTGAGTGCGGACAAATATGGTAAATCACTAGACCTAAATCACTAGACCTAAATCACTAGACCTCAAAAACCAAGAAAAAAAAGTTACTTCAATGACTTCTCAAGACCACCTCCATTTCATTATCTCTCGTCTCACCCGGCATCCCGACCTCAAGGGTCGTGCGCACACCATCATCAGGGACCTACACAACTAAATCTCAGCCATCAACTATACCCATCCGCCAAAATATTGCAGGCTGTTCGTCGGAAAAAGCAACTCCTACTCATTTTCTTGCTTTTCTTCATTGGTATCTTCTTTGTCCTTCACAGATCGCAATTGGCTACCCCCAGAAAAATGTCGGTATCTTCGGTTTCTAAAGTTTATACCGACGCATTGGCGTCTAAGCCCCAGGCATACTGGGACTACGACAACATCAACATAAAGTGGAACTCCCAAGAAAAGTACGAAGTGATCAAGAAACTCGGCCGAGGGAAGTATTCCGAGGTGTTTTTGGGCATCAACTTGAGCGACGGCAACAAGTGCGTGATCAAAGTATTGAAGCCCGTCAAGAGAAAGAAAATAAAGCGAGAAATCTCTATCTTGAAGAATTTGGTTGGAGGCCCCAACATCGTCGGCTTGTTGGACGTTGTGCGCGAGCCACAGCTGAAAACCCCGGCTTTGATCTTCGAACACATCGACAACATCGATTTTCGCACCTTGTACCCAAACTTTACCGACTACGACATCCGCTTCTATATGTACGAGCTCTTGAAGGCGTTGGACTACTCGCACTCCATGGGTATTATGCACAGAGACGTGAAGCCGCACAACGTCATGATAGACCACAATCGTAAACTGCTTAGACTCATCGACTGGGGTTTGGCTGAGTACTACCATCCAGGAACCGAGTATAATGTACGTGTTGCTTCCAGATACTTTAAGGGTCCCGAGTTGCTTGTGGACTTCCGTTTGTACGACTATTCGCTTGACTTGTGGTCGTTTGGATGTATGTTGGCGTCCATAGTGTTCAAGAAGGAGCCATTTTTCCATGGAAAGTCCAACACCGACCAGTTGGTGCAGATCGTGCGAGTGTTGGGGTCCGACGACCTCCACAACTACCTTCAAAAGTATAGCCTCACGTTGAGCGAGGAGTATGAGGATTTGGGCTACTACAACCGTCGTCCATGGAAGAGATTTATCAACGAGAGCAACCAGCACTTGGTGAGTGCCGAGTTCTTGGACTTCATCGATAATCTTTTGAGATATGACCACCAGGAGAGACTTACGGCTAAGGAGGCCATGGCGCATCCCTACTTTGATCCTATTCGGCCACAGTCCTAGGACTTGCCGTGAGTGAGTGAAAACATAGGTTGCAAATGACGCCGCCTTCACTGCTGGAACTTTGTTGGGTGCAACTAGAGATAAAATTCGCAGTCTTACAGACAGCCTAGAAGAAGCCTATCTCAAGAGTTGTGCAACTGGAGTGAGAATTGTGAGGATACAAGGGTGGGTTATGTGATTGATTTTTGAGTTCAATGGCCAATTAAAGCTAGTTGTAACAAGAGAGTGCAATCAAAGCTAGTTGGATTAAGAGAGTACAATTGGATTCTTGAGGTTCGCCGACTGGTGAGAGAGTCTTGGAGCGTTCTCTTCTCTTGAAGCGTGCTCTTCTCTTGCAGCATACACCCTCCGATTGTACTTATCACAGACCATGGGAATAATTACCTTTCCAATGTTCGATTTGGATCGGCACAAATTGCATGGTGAGGCTTTCATGAGCACCCGGTTCCATGAACTTCTACGTGCCGGATTGTATAAATACTCACCAATCCACTAATCCTAGAAAATATAGCTAATGTCCAAGGTATTTTTTGATCTTACCGAAGCCGGCGAGCCCAAGGGCCGTGTGGTGTTCCAATTGTACAACGATGTTGTTCCAAAGACCGCCGAAAACTTCAGAGCCTTGGCTACTGGAGAAAAAGGTGTATCAGCCAAATCCGGCGCCAAACTCCACTACAAAGGCAGCACTTTCCACCGTGTGATCAAGAACTTCATGTGCCAGGGTGGAGATTTCACCCACGGAACGGGAGTGGGCGGTGAGTCTATCTACGGCGAGAAATTCGAGGACGAGAACTTCAAGTTGAACCACGACAAACCATTCTTGTTGTCGATGGCCAACGCGGGCCCAGGCACCAACGGATCGCAATTCTTCATTACCACCGTTCCTACGCCGCATTTGAACGGCAAACACGTGGTTTTTGGTGAGGTAATCCAGGGCAAATCCATCATCCGTCAGATGGAAAGATGCGAAAAAGGCGCCAACGACAAGCCCGTGAAGGACTGGGTCATTGCGGACTCTGGCGAGCTTCCTGCTGACTACGTTCCCCAGAGAATCCAGGCTGCTGACGACGGCACTGGCGATATCTACGAGGATGTTTTGGCCGACGACGACAAAGTGGACTTGGACAAGCCGGAGACGGTTTTTGCGGCAGTGAAGTTCTTGAAGGACTTGGGCACCAAGCTCTTGAAGGAGGGCCAGTATGGGAAAGCATATGCTAAGTACAAGAAGGGTACTGAGTATTTGGCAGACTTTTATCCTCAAGAATTGAACAAAGAGGATGTGGCTGAGAAGGCCAGCTTGAACATATCGCTCTTCTTGAACGCTTCGTTGGCAGCACTTAAGGAAAAGAATGCCAAAAATGCCATTCTGGCGGCCGGCCTGGCACTTTCGTTCCAGGAAATCGACGAAAAGCTGCAGGCCAAAGCATGGTACAGAAAGGGGTCCGGATACCTTCTTGCTAAGGATGAGGATAACGCCGTTGCTGCGTTTGAGACGGCTTTGAAGTTATCGCCTGGTGATGGTGCCGTTTTGAAGGGTTTGCAAGAGGTGAAGGCTATTGCTAAGGCCCGCAAGGAGAAGCAGAAGAAGGCCATGGCCAAGTTTTTCTCGTAGAGGGGAAATAAAAGTAAATGATTGAAGTGATGTCATGAGCAGTCAGGAGGAATTTAGAGTCGAGGCAGTGTCATGAACAAATACTGAACGATTCATTGAGCTGTAGAAGGTCCAACAATGCTAAATAGAACACAGTTATGGTATACAGAATGCAAATTGGTGGAGTAGCCAACATTCGTGGAATAGCCAACATTCGTGAAGTAGCCAACATTCGAACTACAAATGGGTGAGCTTTATTCCACACTCAACATTTTAGTGGTGACTTTCTCGTTTTGAATATTGGCATGGTTTTGGGCATTATGAACTCAGTATAGCGTCTGACTATGTTCAAACCTGAGACTTTTTCTTGCCAACATTTGCATCTTACTCTTGGCCAACACATTTCTATTCTACCCTTGGATGGTGCCATCGACGTGGCATCAAGAGGCAAAACGATAATTATTATTCCTTGAACATCTTCCAAGTCCTTCACTTTAATTTATGGCTGCGAAACAGCACCACGCTAACACCTTCTATAATTGGTTGTCTATAGACTCTTAATCAATTGTTATTCTAAAAACCGAACACCCAGTATTACAAACATTTATCTGCGGCATAATACAATAGCCGCTTTGGACCCACTATTCTTTAAATACTTCATACTCCAAAATACCTCTGGATTTAAACTCGTGAGCCCCTGAAATGAAGCACCCCAAATTCTTCTCAGGGGCCCCCGCCAGTAATAAAAATAAATGAGCCGGCAGCACCTTCGCCGCTGTGTAGTCGTCGAGATCCACTTCGAACCCTCGATTGCCACATCTAAACTAGGCATGTATTCGGTAGATAGTTGTACTGAGTTTGATAACAAGTATCAACTATGGGGCTTTCCAGCCGAGAATATGAACAGTTTAAGAAGAAAAAAAAGTGGATATAGAAGAAAGACTCACTATAATAGACTCACTATCATAGATTTTGTGCATGCAAATAGTGAAGTCCTCAATTCAAGCAAGCTGTGGCAAAATCAAGGAAGTATCGTCGTCCTACCATCTGATATCCCGATTTTGAAAACCTAAACATGATTGGAAGAGATTTCTTAAAGTCGTCTGCGCTCTGCAGCTGTGCAATGTCCGATCCACTTTGATCAATGTTTGCAGACTACAAGCTGTCCACATGGCGAATTTTCGAGTGAAGGAATTGGTTTGGCTCCCCTGTTTGACAAAGGTCATACTTTGAGTTTCGTAACCTTATCTTATTGTCATGTAACATCTTATAATTAATCAGTAACTTCCCGAATTGAGCCCTACCCCTCTCGCCAAGCACTTTGCTCCACTAATCTGCGAGATACCGGCAAAAACGTCGGCAGGCTCCCTTTGTATCCCTTACCCGTCATTTTTCGAGAACACACTTTATCGGCTACTTAGAGTCCGTTCATTTCAACTTTCGGCTCGCTGAAATTCCTTTCCCTTCGGGTCGCCTTCTCTTCTTATCTCTCTTTCTATCACTTTCAGTACCTAGTCCTAGCGTTCTGCACACATATCTGTCAAAAGGTAACCGTTCGGCACACAACCGGAGTATGCGTGCTTTCTTGGCTTCGCTGCCTGCCTAATTCCGTCGCATTATATATGTGACTAACTGTGCCTTCTTTTTCTCCAGTCATGCTTTGGTCGACAATTGTGACCATTTTCGCTGGGGCACCCGTTATCAATATCCCAATCAGGAATTCTGCTCATGTGTTGAGCACCCACGGCTGTGAATCTGAGCCTCCAAAATACGAGAATGTGCTTGACTATGGCGAGATGTTCGTTGAGTTGAAGGTGGGAGCACTGAAGAAAACTTTCTTTTCAATTGACTTTTTGCATCACACGAATACATTAATGGACGCCAGTATGGACTGCAACTTGGATGAAACTTCCGTTGCAATTGCTCAGAATAAACTCAAAAGTGATTTCGTGAAGCGACTTGCGTATGATCCGAGACTCCTGGACAATTTCTATGCGTATCACGTTGATTTTGAGCAAATTTTCGAGAATAGCTACTTTGCTCGCGAAAAAGTGACATTGGGCTCACGCCAGTCTGTAGATGCGTGGTTCCATATGGTTGATACCTGTGAAATGAGAAACTCGTTGGGATTTGCTTTGAGCCCATTGAAGTCGCAAATGCAAGCTGCAGAAATGAATTTTGTACAGTTTTGTAAACACCAGGGGCTAACTCATTCGGCAGTCGTATCGTTTTTGTTTCCAAAAGGAGTGAAGGACGAGGGCTCATTGGTGCTCGGAGGTGTGGACCATTCAAAATACAAGGGAATGCTAGGTAAGATGCAGATGGTCAATTCTAAACATGGAGAAGGATTTTCCAGAAGCGGGGCCATTGAGGTTGTGTTGGACGCCATTTTTGGTCACGGAGAAGCCATAGTGAATACGCCTTATGGAGTCGAGTTGACAACTTTGAGCTGGACGTCATTGCCGGAGGTTCACTTGACGGCAATTGCAAATGCATTTGGTGGAGAATTTAGCCACGAATTGGCGGAGTTCATCTTTACTTCCGAAATTTTATCCGCAGATGAGAAGTTGACCTTCAGTTTTGGAGGGGTGCTTATCAGCGTACCTATCAGGGAATTAGCTTATGAGTGTGGCGAAAAAACCTACTGTTTGTCTTTGAGCCGTAAGGCCGATACGCAGATCAGCTCCATTGGTCTTGATGTGTTGAAACATGCGTATTTAATCATTGACTACGAGAATGGTGAAGTTGCGTTGGCCCAGGCAGCCCACAATACCGGGAAGTTACCCTCATTTGAAAAAGCGTCAGCAGGTATTCCATCCGCAACTCAAGCTCCATGGTATACATCTAGGGTTGTTGAGATTCATGGCCACCAGGCGTCTCCAGAAACTGCGATTTCTGAGCAAGCTGGCTTCTTCTTAAATAAAAGGGCTACTTCTGGTGCGACAGCTAAAACTACAAACAACGGAGGCACCCAAGGAGGTAACGGAGGTACCACCACAAAAAAGACAGGAACAACTTCTGTACATGGAAATACTCCGACAGACACCGGCACCTCTGGTGACAACGTGGTGATTACAGGGACGTCGACAACTCGAACCACCACAACGACAAGAAGAAGTTCTTCTACACGCAACACAACCTCCTCCTCTTCGTCGGATGGAGTGAGCCCAATGAAATTCAACGTAGGTGCAACGTACTGCGGGGTCAATCTCTCCTATTTGTACATTGTGGTGATCGCTATGGTGTTCTTAATGTATGCATGAATGTTATGACGAACCAATATAGCAATTTTACAGTTTTATTCTAAATTCAGCAACTTCGTGTTTTGCCAAGACAAGTAAAGATGCACGACAGGGATTCAAAGTTTCTAGAAGCTAGCTTGAGGTCACGAGTAGTCTTCCACTGCCCTCTTAAGGCTACTTTCTGCGCCTAGGACAGCAAAAACCAACTTCTCGTAAACGGCCCATGCAAGTCGGCTATCTTCTGTTGTAGCCGCATCCATGATATAAATACCGCTCTGCGGCATAATAGCCGTGCAATTACATTATGCGACCAACAATCTTCTCTACTCTTCTCCCGACAGTCACATGTTTTGTTGCGCTTCCGTTGCAATATGTTTTTCGAGAACAAAATGCGACTGTGTTCGATCCAAGCACCTCCAAATATATTGAGTCAGTGCGATCAGTGAAACAATTAGTGGTTGAAGCAGAGGTGGAAGCATCCGGGAAAAGCGAGTTTGTGGTGGACTTATGGGGCCACTCCAACACTCGAATCTCCGCAACGAATGATCGTTGCGAAAATTGCTCCGAAGTGCCCTATTCGCCCCAAACTTTGATCGTTGGCGATTCAGAAGTGCTGCAGGTATCATTCTCCATCGATGATAATGTCGGCAACCACTTGAGCTTTGGTCTTTGTCAGTTGAAGGAGAATGAGGAGCTAACCGTGGACAAAATGAACTTTGTCCAATTAATGAAGCACCAGAAAAAAATCAATAGCGCAAGCGTATCATTCCACTTCCCAAACAATAAGTATTCCCAAGGCTCGTTGATAATTGGAGGCATTGACCATTCCAAGTACAAGGGTGCTCTTCAAAAAGTTCCGTTTGTCAACTCTAGGAATTTTCTAGGAGTCAAGCAGGGTGACTCGATTGAAATTGTTCTAAATGAAATCCTGAATAAAGGCCAGTCTTTGGCCACCGGATATTATGCTATGGAGCTCTCTACTTCCAGTGGCACGTCTTTGCCAGCCGAATTCGTGGATGCTCTTGCTAGCCGTTTTGGTGGGATCTATGATGATATCGCCAACGTCTACCTTTATGGGCCGAATATCACCACCACGGATGAAACAATCTCATTTTCGTTTAGTGGAGCCAATATCATTGTTCCCGTCACAAATTTGGTTACCGAATGTGGTCCCGACACCTATTGCTTGTCCGTCAGCCTGAATTTCAATGAAGATGTTGGTATTGTTGGTATGGATGTGTTGCAGAACGCATACCTTGTTATCGATTATGACAACCAGGAAGTTGGAATAGCTCAAGCGAATCCCGCAAACTTCGAAGGTACTTTGCCAATCGAGGAAATGATGTCGTGTATTCCCTCAGCGACAGAGGCTGCGCAGTATAGTTCAACTGTTTTGGACGGGTACTATCAGGTCACCGACGATCCTGAAGAAGACAATGTTGTAACGGTCTTTGCAGAACTCGGATCCGAATTGGCTGAAATCCAGAAGAGGGATTTCAATTCGAAACAGGGCTACACGAAAGCAAAGTACAAGAAAACAAAGTACAAGAAAACAAAGTACAAGAAAACAAAGTACAAGACACAGATGACTTCAACTACATCATCTCTGCAAGGTACTAGGGCTGGTTCGGCTTTGGAGAAATCAGGTGCACTGTTTCTTTTATTCTATATTGGGATGTTCAGTTTGGCATTTATTTTGATTATTTAGTGTATTTGAATTTCGATTGAGTATGCTCCATGTAGGTTCCTGGAGAACGATTGACATAAACCATCTTTCAAGTCGATATCAGTGCTGCGTATTCACTTGTTGCAAACGAAATGCAATTATGAGTTTTTATTGTCTCCGATAGGAGTTCTTGATTCATTATTATTTCCTATTTGCAATTCGGTGTAGTTGATTGCATCTGCTAGGATACCCAAAGAGAGCACAGAACTTCAGGTTGATTCCAAATAAGTTATCATCCACAGTGCTGCTTTTACTTCATAGTCACAATATTTTACCAAAGCATAGCATCATACACAGAAGGCTGGCAGCCGGTACGTATTGGTCCACTCATCTGTAAGAAACCAAGAGACTGGAAATGTGATCCCATAAAGGAGAGCGGAACAGCCTTAACTATGAAGTGTACTAATCGTTGAGATTTTTAATTAGTCGTGGGTTTTCAATTCGGCTTTTTGGCTGCCACTTTGTGGTTGGAACTGCAAATAACAGTATTCACTCTAGAACAGGTTCATATAATTCCAATTATTAGAATTAAAGAGGCTTTCAACAGCTTAGCTGCGATTATCCTTCGAAGGCTAGAATGGGCGTTGAAGGTGTTGGATCATTAGAAGTAGCTGAACTGTGCCCTCCGGAAAGTCTGGGAATGTTAGATCGAAAATAAAGGTAGGATAGCGATTTATAGTAGCCAAAGGATAAGAAATTTAACATTTTCGATCAATGGTCGATGTAGATGTGATGGATAAAATTGCCGACTGTGCGATTCGCCCAAAGGTCGTAAATACGCATGGCTTGGCATATAGACCCAGTATACGAAACTCTGGAGAGTGCCAATATGGAGAGGCCCTCAACTTTAGAATGCGCTGGCCGAAAATTACAATGTGTCAGACAGAATGAAAATTGATGACTTGTGAGCTGGGAAAAAAGAGCGATTGTCAAGACCATTTGATTGAAAGAGGACAAAAAAAGACTGTAAGGCAACATATTGAGCAGGAATATGTCTCAGCTTGCTTGACTCAAACCACGAACCCATACATTTACTTCAAGCATCGACAAAGCTGCAGAATCCAAAATATTGGATAAATGGAAGTTTTGACTCACGGAGTATTCAGGGAGGTCGTGTTATGTGTGGTTCCCAAATAGGACAGGCTCTAGATTCCGATGAATCTGAAAGGTCCAATTTATCTAAAGCTGATCTTATACTGTAAACATCTCTAACATTATCAAATCTTTGGCTGCATATTTATAAACGGGAAACAGCCAAAATGGCAGGAATTGGGTTGGTCGCAAATTGGCTAGCGATTCCCCGATCACTGATTCCGTAACTGAACATTTTAACTGTGGAAGCAAACACTTCATCCTCTCCATAAGTCCCATAATATTCATCGACCACGCTGAACTCTTTCGGATTATTAATTCCCTCAATTTCCCTGTTTTCCTCATTCCATCCCGGAGTCGGAATCGGAGTCGCATCTCTATGAGCGGATGTGCACATGACCATCACCCCACACTATATATACCGATTGACGAGAGCTAATCACCCCTACAAATTTCTTTCACAAAACATCTTCATTGTCGCCTTACAATGCCATTCTCTTCTGCCGGAACGTTCTACAAGTACCTCAACCCCGCGGCACCGAAGGTGATAGTCTTCTTCCACGGCCTTGGTTCATCACTAAACTACTACTATCTGATTGCTTCGGCCCTTAGCACCGAATATGGGTGCCTTTTGCTAGATAACCCAGGCGCCGGTCGTACCAAGTTGCCGGAAGAGGGTTCTGTTTCTGCCAAAGAGATCGGATCCACCGGCTTGTCACTCATAGAAGAGTTGGGAATTGTCGATAAGGAATTTCTTTTGGTGGGCCACTCCATGGCTGGGTTGGTGATCAATTACCTTGCCGGTGGCGACGCCGATGGTATCAACATCTCCGGGTGTGTGATGATTTCGCCCTTGCACCCACTTGCAGAAACAAAGCCAGTCTTCGAGAAACGTATCGAGTTGATCAGATCGACCAATACCATGGAGGCAGTAGCCGAAGCCGTCACTACCAATGCTCCGGGCTCCAAGTGTTCTAGGCTCAAAAAGGCATTTATTCACGAGTTGGTGTCAGGCCAAGACCCTGAAGGATATGTAGCGAACTGTGGGGCTATTCTTAGTGCATGTTCGCATGAGGATGAGTATAAGCTGTTGTACAAGAAGGTGGATGTGCCTGTGCTTTTTATATTGGGAGACGAGGACAAAACCACTCCATTCAGCGGATGTGTGGAGGTGATAGCCAATGAGATCAAGCAAAAGAAGGTGGTGACGTTGGAGGGCATTGGACACTGGGCCGCGGTGGAGGACGACGAAACGGTGCTTGAAGAGATGAAGAAGTTTTTCCACGAAATCTCCTTCTGATAACAGCTCAGTCCTGAGTTTTGGAGAGGCTTCGCAGCTCGAGATTCCAAAGGACAGTCTGTAGAAATGAGCATGATATGATGAGAATGTAGTTGGCATAGGGTGATACCTATTTCCATTTGGCTTCCCAATCTCTACGGGTTATAGATAGTCCGATTCCTTTTTCGCTTTAAGTGCTCTACAGATTGCTTGGCTATCGCTCTTAGAAGTGATTCCGAAGTCATTTCGAGCTTTATCCTAGTGGAGCCAAATCGCCTTCGATGCCTTTCTACTTGAATTAAGTCCAGATTTGAGATATTTAGTTATTTGTACATCGTGGCAGCATCCCATGCCGTCACCTGATGCTCCAGGATTCTTATTCCTCGCCTAATTAAGTACGACAGGTCGTCAATTCAACGCACATGACAATATGAATGTAGAATGTTGCACAAGTCGAAAAGCTCGAAAGTTGCAACATGGAACGCCAATAAGGTTGTTCTAATCAATTATATTCAAAGCTGTTGTGCAAAGTACACAACCATTTATTTCCATTTACTTCAGTAATTGCCAATGTCATTCCTGCGTCACAATTGTAAACTTAATCATCTCTCCTATAATTAACAATTTTTAACGACTCGTGATACATTGAACTGCTCATTCTGTGCCCAGTTGCTTGATCACTGGTGCCGTCTAAGATTATCTAACAAGACACAACCAGGTATTTCAGGAACTTTATTCAATAAAAAATTACTGAGGACAAAGCCTCTTGCCATGCCGTTGTTGCAGAAGAGGACATTATGCTTCAGTATTGAACACAAGAGCAAGTTTTTCTGTGGTGTTGAGCATAAACCGAGGTAAAATACTTCATAATTTAAGACATTCCAGGGAAACTCATCTCGTTCAGTTAGTGAACAGCATTAGACATTTGGTCTCACATATCCATTTGCCGTGAGCATTTTGTATAGGGCTCAAAGGTGGCGTATAAGCGTAGTTATCTATATAAGGACTGCGAGCTTGGAGCATGTAAGTAATAAGAACTACGAATTGGAGCCTGTAAGTAATAAGAACAGCAAACTGGAGCCTTTGGGTAGTAGTTCAACAAATATGGACCCAAATGCGTATTAAAGGAACATTAACGAACGAAAACACTGGTGCACAATCCATAACATTGGCTTCTTACTCTGCCCAGGAATTCGCAACACAAGCCAAGGTGACCATCCCTCCTGGTGTACGGGTCCCCTCCCGTTGGTCATCTTCGCTGCCAGCAGTCGCACCTCCCGGTGTACGGGTGTGCGCCAGAACCAATCACCGGCCAATGTTTTGTCTTTACGTCTCACCAATCAAAAAAAAATCAGTCAGTACAACCTCTTGTTCAAATGTTGCCAGCACTTTCCAGATCCAGCATCCGTGGCTTTGCATCTGCGGCTAGAGTCGGAAAACCCGCCGCCGCCGCCACTGAATACTTCACCACGGGAGGTTCCACCCAGTCGGTTTGGCCTAAAGGATTCAGACAACCAACGCCAAAGACCTGGGAGGAATCCAGCGAGTCGGCGTTGCTGAAAGCCACCAAGTTCTTCTTCTTGTCGGAAATTGCCCGAGGAATGTACATCTGTATGGAGATGTACTTCCGTAATCCTTATACCATCTACTACCCATACGAAAAGGGACCAGTTTCGCCCAGATTCAGAGGAGAACACGCCTTGAGACGCTACCCTAGCGGAGAGGAGAGATGTATTGCATGCAAATTGTGTGAGGCCATCTGCCCAGCACAGGCCATCACCATCGAGGCCGAGGAGAGAATCGATGGGTCGAGAAGAACCTACAAGTACGATATTGACATGACCAAGTGTATTTACTGTGGATACTGCCAGGAGTCGTGTCCCGTGGATGCCATTGTGGAGTCTCCTAACGTGGAGTATTCGACGGAGACCCGTGAGGAGTTGTTGTACAATAAGGAGAAGTTGTTGGAGAACGGAGACAAGTGGGAACAGGAGTTGCAATACTGTATTGATGCGGATGCGCCATACAGATAAACACATAGCTGCATGCCCGCGGGCGAATATATGTTGGAAACGAGTGACTGTAGGCTGACGTTGGGGAGGTGACTGGAGTTTATTTAGAGTTCAGCTGAAGGCAAGTGCGGAACAATTGTGTGAATGTGAACGAAGCATGGGGACGCTAGAATCGAGGCTGCTTGGCTTAATTTTTTTTAAAGAAATCCTCGTGTTGAGCCCTCTGGCTCGCTACATCCAAACGAGACGAGGTCAAGAACAATTGAGCAAAAACTTAGTCCGTACAAGAAAAGAAAAGGGAAGATCAAACGGGAAATACCTTTCTTCCAGCAAAAATCAAAAGTCAACTGAAATTTTGAAAGTCAGCCACAAGCTGAAATCTGAAAATCATCCATAAGTTGAAATTCGATATTCAACCATAAACTTAATTTGGAAACCAAGGGTACGCTGAAAGATTATAAGCTGATACTTTGTAATCAACTATAAGCTGAAATTTGAAAGTCAGCTGAAATCTTTAATATCACCCATAATTCGACTTCTCCACCTTGTTGCTGTCCTCACCAGTCTATCGTACAATCCACACTAATCGCACCAGCTAATCCAATTCAAGTCACACATTAAAGTTCCCATATCCCCAGGCTACTTGTCATCAAAAATAAATTGAAAGAAAAGATTATTAATAAATACCAAAATTTGGCGAATTACATTCCTATTTCCCTACATTCCCCCACTCTCTTTCCAAGTCACCAACTCAATTGTCTTAGTACCCACTCTATGCCTGTACCTCGCACCAAACCCAAATGACCCATATCAAAAGGACCCACCTCATCCATTAATGCCCAAATCTCACAAAAATTCTCAATATTATCCCTTCTAGCTACACCACCGTCTCCAATATCCACTCCTTTCCATCTTTTTCCCCTCCTTCTCCTACCTTCCCATATGGTCTGCCCTGTATCAACCTGGTCGTGTGCACACCACTATCGTCCAACTAACCAGAAAAAATTCAACCACAATAACTTCTCCACCATGTCATTTTTTGGTTTCGACGCCTCCGGCGCCCAGTACCAGAACCAAGGTGCCGCAGGAGCCAATGAATCGTATGATTTCCAAGACACCTACGAAGGATTGGGCGAGCTCGATGAAAACGACGCTCTCAATGACGAAACATTTGGAGTTGGGCCAGTCAGAAAAGATTTCGACTTTGGCGCCTCCTCGGGAGCAGCTGCGCCCGCCACATCGGTCAATCCCGCCGTGAGCTACGCACGTGCCGCCGCCAACGACGACGAGTTCATGCAAGACTTGTGGGGAGTCAACCACCCTCAGCCCGCAGTCCAAAATCAGCAACAGCAACAGCAGGCTCCAGAGGAGAAGAAGAAGGTGTTGAGCTTGCAGGAGATCGAGGCCCAGTTGACCGCCATCGACAGCTCCCAGCCCCATGCGCCAATTGCTCCTCCCCAGCAGCAATTCTTCCAGGGTGGCTATCCTCCTCAATTCCCAGGGTACATGATGCCCCAGGGGTTCATGCCGCCTCCGGGCCAGTACGGCATGCCTTATCCTGGCCAGTTCTTGCCAATGCAGGCGCAGATGGTTCAGATGGGCGGCCACGTGCCGATGATTTCTCCACAGCAGTCTCAGCAACAGCACCAGCCTCCGGCTCATCAGCACCAGCCTCCGGCTCCGCAACAGCAACCTCTTCAGATGCCGCAGCCGCCACAGGCCCAGAATCAGTTTCAGCAGCAGCAACCTCTCCCACAGGCTGTGCCTGAGGTCGTTGTTTCTGCAGAAGCAAAGCAGTCCGACTTGTCGCAGTTCCCTGTTTTGGGATCCAAGGGTGAGGTGGCTAGCCAGCCTGTAGTCAGAGACGCAGGAAGTGTTCAGTCGCAGAGACTGCCTCGCAACCAGCATTCGCCATATCATGGCCGTCACCACCACATTCCTGTGGAAGACTTGTCGCCAGAAGAGCAAGAGAGGTTGGCCAGAAGACAGGAGAAGGTTTCGAGAATCATGCGCTATTCCGGTGTGATGAATCCTAAGGACAAGGACTTTGTCACGAGATTCCAGCTCTCGCAGATTGTCACTGACGACCCTTACAATGAGGACTTCTACGCGCAGGTGTACAAGGTTATCCACCCCAAGACACCGGCCGGATCTCTTGGTGCTCCTCCTGCGCAGCAGGCCAACTCCATTGCACAGGCTTATTTGGACCAGAGTGGCCACAGATTGGGAGGAAGACATAAGAGAGCAGACGTTGCGTTGCAGAGAATGCAGCAGCAGGTGCAGAAGGCTGTCACCGTGGCCAAAGAGAGACAAAAGTTGCCTCAACATGTCAGAGAGGGTGTGTTGGGTAAGATCTCGGTGGGCAGCGGCAAGAAGCCAAGACAGCAGTTGACCATCTTGAGTAAGGCTGCTCAGAAGGCTAAGGACAGCGGCGAGGCAGAGGAAGGGTTGATCCCAACTGACAAGAAACAGCGCTCGCCATCCATCGCTGCTTCATCCAAGCCGGCCAAAAAGTATACCAAGAAGGACATCATGTCCATTTTGGAAGACATTATCAACAATTTGATGACTGTGGAGAGCGAATCCAGATCGTCGTCTGACGTGGACACTACACAATTGTGGACTTCGCTTCACATTTTGGATCAGGCCTCATCTTCGGGAGACGATGCTTCCTTCGTGAATCCATTTATTCAATGTCTTAACTACTCAAAAACCTTGAAGATCTTGCCTCGTTTGTTCAAGTTCTTGACCAGAGAGCAGATCTTGACCATTGTTACATTAATCATGTCCAACTTGGAAAACCTCACCGTTATCAAAGACGGCTCCTATACCACATATGAGGACAAGAAGGTTCCTGAAAATGTGTTGAAGTTGGTTGAAGCCTACTCTTTGACCTTGAGCAAGGAGTTGATGAATGCCGTCCAGGATTTCAAATTCAATGAGATCATTGGCTTGCTTCTCATTGTGATTCAGCACAATGTGGTTTCGTTTGTTTCTACCACTAAGATCGGATTGTCCATCTTGACCACGTTATTGTCTAGAGCCGAGTTGATGACAGGAGAAGGAAAGATTTCTGCCACTGACTTGTCCGAATGGACCTCGTGCTACGACGAGTTATTCACTGCGTTGGAATCGCGTATTGCTGCCATTTTCCCACCAACCAACGGCGATGCAGAAGACGACTACGTGTGGCAATTTTTGGCCACGTTATCGTTGGGAGGTAAGTTGAGTCACCAAAGAATCATCGTGGACGAGGTGAGAGATGAGATTTTCGGTGTGATGACCAGAGCCAAGGCCATCGATAACTCGGATTTGGCCAACTTATACAAAAAGCAGAACATGTTGAACAACTTGAACATGTACTTGGTCGTTATGGGGTTGGTGGCTGACGAGAATGAGATCCAGGAATTGAAGGCATAGGGTCTGGAATATGTATAATGTAACTAATAAAGTCTTCGTATTCAGTAATCGAAAAGTCGATGTCTGTAGGAGAGAGATAAACTAAGGAAATTGTCAATAACAGCAGGATTGTTCAGATGAGGAACGTCGAGAGATTTCTAGATATATTTAGATGGGCCAGGAGACAGAGTTGAATCTGCAGAGCTTCAAATCCTTCTGCAGCGAAGCGCTCATCTCGCTATAATTTTCTTACAAAGTTTGACATCTCCGGCCTACTGCACCTTGGGCAATCCTTCCAATGATTCCTTCTCTGGAGTCGAGCAAATTTCAAATACAACGAGCCAGCATTTTCTATGGAAGGCTGGCAAGTTCTTGCCTACCTACTAACAAGAAACAATAATGTAAGGAAAGTGTTTCAATCATACTCAACTTTGGAGGACTCTAGTTAGGCATACTGTGGGAGACCAGGAATGCACCTAAGATGCTTATATCCACCACCCCACCGGGGATCTTTTAATTTCCCACATAGTAAAGTCACATATAGCTAGAGTATAATATCTTGATTCGTGAAAAAGGAAAGTGCCTTTGCAAGTGGTATATATGCTGCGGTATCCCACCATGTGGTTACCTCGTAAGGTATTAACTTTGAGGCTTAACTCGGGCGACACAAAGCATGCGCATATTACCCCCCATGCGTCGAGAGAGATTTGGACAAGACGGAGTCGCAGAAACAAAGAAGAGAGATGTGAATGAGGATTAGAGACGCGGACGTGTTGAAAGAATACATATATGTAAATAAAACAAGGGCTTGAATGCGATTGGCCCTTATTGATTAGCCGTGCACTATTGATTTTCAACGGGGTTTTCTTCTCAGCGGTTTTCGGGGCTTCTGCCAGATTTCCTCAAAAAGTACAGATATCGTGGTTTCGATAGAAAGAGAAAGGAAGTAACTTCGTGAGGGCTTCCTACTTCGTGAAGGCCCAGAAACAATTCTACAGGAACTCGCCATAAACGACCAGAAATCAAAACATACGCCTAATTTACTACTAAGGATCTTCAGCAGTGTCTCCTCTCGACTTCTCGTACCTCAAATTTACAGTCTAAAACAATCCGCATGCAAGGAACCTCGCCTGCGTAGAACCCGCACTATACCGTATCTAACGCAGACCGTCATATGAGAAGCCGCATCACGTGACCAATGGCCTTCTCGACCGCCTGCATGCCACACTTGTAATAAAGTAACCACCAGGGTAACCACCAGAGTTCCCTCCATCTCTTGCTCTCATCACCTGGTGGAATTCTCATCGGCCAAAGCGTATCTCCGATCGTAGCCGAACCACCAATTTTTTTTTCTTCCCCTTTCTGCGCCCCAGATGGCCCTCGATCTCCCTCCGATGTTACTGAAAGAGGAACAGATGCATATCTTGACCCATGGCTACGTCCATGGGCATGTTCACCAGCATGAAGACCACATGCACATTCATGGCCACTTCCACAACCATGACCACGTCAACCAGCCCGAAGTGGCCGCTTTTGATGATGCTACTGTGGGAAACACCCTAGACACAACCCAAGGAAACAACGAAATATGCAAGGAGTTGGAGACCTACGACGTTTGCTCAGATATCTTGTGCGATGACTTGGACGACTGCTACTTTTACAATTGTGAAAAGGTGACCGAGCCTGAAGAGGACGAATACTGCGATCCAAAACAAGACCTGCCGTGGGGCATCGCCAGAGATGGCGAATGCTGCCATGATCCCTCTTGTCATGAAAGTGACGAAAAACGGTGTATGGATCCCGAATGCCTCCGGGACGACCACCACGACAATAGCATGTATGCGATGCAAAAATCCCGGATGTCTATGTTTGAGAAATTGATCCAGAACGTCCAGAAAAATATCGAAGGGCTGTACGAGGATCACGAGCACGTTGCTGAGCCCTCCAAGAGAAGGAAAAAAAATGATGCCACCAATCTAAAAATTCATTACTGTCATCCTCACAAGGAGGAGACTGACGTGGTGGTCGAAGATGGTCCGGAGCCATCCTCCAGCAAGGACCACAACTTCCATCAGTCGTGTTTCCATGCCAAAGTGCCCCATGCGACAGTCAAAACCGAGGACCAGATGCTGGCACCCAAGCAGTCAGATTATGACTTTTTCATCCAGTTCAACAACTTCAAAAAGTTTTTGGACGAGAGCACCAACAAAGGCGCCGAACCAAGCGCCCCACAGCTCTTGGAGCCAGTCTACAATTGTAAGTGGGAGCACTGCGCCCAGAAGGTTGATGACTCCAATCTTGTCAGCCACGTTGTGGATGCGCATCTCAAGAATGAGTATCGGATCGCCGGCAACGAAAACGAAATGCAACCGCATTTCCAGAGCCATCCGGCGTTCGAGTGTGAGTGGGAAAATTGTAGCTTCGTGGAGCCCGACTTTGACCTTTTCTTGAATCACTTGAATACTCACAGAACTGGAAGCATCACCGCCAACAACACCGGCAACATTACCAGCATCAACGACAGCATCAGCAATCTCTCCGGGATCAGCAACATCTCCAGCATCAACAACATCAACAGCATCAACAACATCAACAGCATCAACAACATATCCAGCATCACCAACTATTCGCAGAACGACTCTCTAGCAGGAATAGCAGCCACCCTCCCCACGCCATCGTCCATCCATCCAGCGGACTCGCCCCAAAATGGATTGAACATCACCGCCATGAAGATCAGTCCCAAGAAGGCAGTGGAGAAGACGCCGCAAGACCCTCACTTCACCTGCCGTTGGCAAGTGGGCACCGACATGCTAGGACAGCCCATAGTTTGCGGCAAGACACACAGCAACGAGGGAGAGCTCCAGCATCACCTACAGGAGGACCACATTGGGCTGGGCAAACCAGTTTATTCTTGTGAGTGGGCCGGGTGCGACAGATGTGGAGGAAAACCGTTTGTTCAACGGCAAAAGCTCTTCCGTCACATCCACATCCATACCCACTACAAGCCATGCGAGTGTAAAGAGTGTGGAGCTAAGTTTGCGACACCGGCCATGCTTAGGCAGCACATGCGCACACATTCGGGCGAAAAGCCCTTCAAATGTAAAATTTGCGACAAGCAGTTCACCACCAGCTCGTCGCTATCCATACATAACCGGGTTCACTCTGGTGAAAGGCCATTGGAGTGCAAATGGCCTGGATGCGGGAAGCGATTTAGCGAGAGTTCCAACCTAGCCAAGCACATGCGCGTGCACGCCAAAACATACAGCTGTGAGGTGTGTGGCGAGATTTTCGACAAGAAGACAAGCTACACGAAGCATAAGAAGAGCCATATAGCGAAAAATGGCTCGGATGTGGCCATCTCCGCTGGCTTAACCAGTTTCCTGGACTACATAGAGACGTAAGCCACGTACAGGATTATGAGACTTGTAACCTACTAAAAAATTTGACCGTAGAGACTTTCCACAAGAGACTTCCCCGAGAAAAGACAAACCATGAAGTCCACGGCCAGACTCTTGAAATCCGTGAGAATCCCCAAGATCGCTCCCGTCGAGCAAATATATCAGCCGCCTGCTTTGGCCTCCATTTCGCCTGCAGAGCTCCCCAACAATGCATTCGAATCCAACAACTTGTACTACATAAAAAAGACCGCCTACGGCCACTGGCCCGTGTACAAAAAGATCCAGAATACTCGCATCAGTACTGAAATCAAGCGAGTAGAGGGAGATGTCCGCCGGTTCGCTAACGAGTTGGTCAGCCTCATGGGAAACGTCAAGCCAGCCAACTTGAAGGTGAATGCCATTACGGGAGAAGTCAACATCAAGGGAGACCATGTGGAGGAGATTAAGGAACTGCTCGAGAAGCACGTCCGCTACTAGCGTCCTGCGCGATGCATGTATAGCAACACTTGTACATATATTACACAGCTATTGGAGTTTGAATGTAGATCAGGAAAGATCGGAGTCTGAATGTACATCACGGAAGATCGGGTCCAGTCTCGGACACTGGCGTGTTTTCAGCAGACTCGAATGCTGCCTGGCGGATCTGAACAATCCAGGGATCGCGCAAGAGCTCTGCTGCGCTAGGTCTGCGTGCTGGATCGTGCTCCAAGCACCTTGAAACAAAATGTCTGCCAGCTTCACTGAGCTGATCAGCAGAAGGCAACTGGGGCTTGTGGCCAGCAGCGATATGGTACATGATAGCCCACTCGTTGTCCAAGTTGGCCCATGGACGTCTTCCTGTAGCCATTTCCAGAACACAGCATCCCAACGACCAAATGTCCACCACTCCGTTCTTGGAAGATGACTGCCCTGTAATGACTTCCGGCGACATGTACATCGGCGTACCGGTCATGGAGTTGAGGTTTTCTTGGTTACCACTTGCACGCGAGGTTTGCTTCGTTGCATTTCTTGTTCTGCCTGAAGCAGCAATCACCTTTGCAGCACCGAAATCCACAAACTTTATAACACCATTGTGGTCCAACAATATATTCTCCGGCTTGATGTCACGATGAACCACTCCTGATTGGTGGAGGTACGCCAAACCTTCGAGCATCTGCAAAGTGTAGACTTGAATGACCATTTCGTCTTCAATTCTGCCGTGGGCAAGGAGCCCTGAAAGAGACCCACCTTCGCAAAATTCCATGAAGATATAGACCTTGTCCCTATGAACCTCAACACCGAAGTACTGAACGACATTAGGGTGATTCAACATTTCTAGAACTGTCATCTCTTCCTTAATAGAAGGAATGAGCTTGAGAGATTGAGAGTCGTGGAAAACAATTTCCTTGACTGCCATTACTCCACCAGTATCCAAATTGACGGCTGCATACACTTGGCCAAAAGAGCCACCACCAATAAACTTTCCTTTTTGCCATCTAATGGAAACACTGGAGAAAGATGATGCCAACAATGTGATAAACAGATACTCCAGGTCGGTGACGTCAAGCACACGGCCCACGGAGTTCAATTGCTCTTGCACATCTGTTCTGTATTTTTCGATCTCGTCGATTTGTTCCATAAGCTCGTGCTGGTACAACTGGAGCACAGATTCATCATCATTAGCGTTTTCAATGCTCTGTCTTTGAGAGGTCCACTTCAAGAGTCTTCGTTTCTCGGCCTCACTGGATCTGGCACCCATGATGTCAAAATGCGAAATAAGGAGCGACATGCATCTTGCAACCTTGAGCTTAAGCTTGTCAAATTGCTCCTCATTTAAGACCAAGACATTAAACCCCTTGGTCATCTCCATGGCAAACTCAAGGGCCAAAACACACCACCTGAATGTCTTCCTATCCGTGGGAATACAGTCGTCACATATGAAACTCACCCATTGGATAGAAAGGCGAATAAGTCGCATGATAACGGCTGAACTTCTAGAATGATCAGAAAATCTGACGGCACTTTTTCCAAAGTCTCTGGAATAGATGAAAAATTGGTTCACAAGTTCCTGGTAATCACTTCCAGGAGCCAACTCTTTGCATTTGCGAATAACAATGTCGACTGAGTCAAATACGGACAACGTCATGCGGAAAAACAACTTGTTGATACGAGTCATTTCCTGATGGAGCTTCGTGACGGACGACCGTTGCTCAAGACCATTCACCAACCCACTGACGGACATGGAGCCGTATGAAAGATCCATAAACCGCTCACGAGCTTCGTGAATATTATTGTATGACAACCCAGTGATAAGAAGAAGCTGTCCAACTTTGAGGTCCGTGATAGGAATATTCTCAACACTCAAGTTGATCATATCACCTTCCCAGACAATTGGCTTTGGCGGACAGCATGCAAGTAAATAGGCATCGTTGCAATGTGTGGATGGATCACGAAGTTGGGTGACCGGATAGTAGGCGTCTGACTTGACAGAGTTGATCATATCGCTGAACTCATTAAAGGAGTCAGATTCATCAACTCCGATAAAACCACCACTTAATATTTGAAGGATCTCATTTTCCTTGTCCTTAAGTTCCGGACTTGCAAAGAAGTACATTCCCTGAGCTTCAGATTTGCCAGTGTAGACAAGGAAGTGGCCAGTAAATCTCAAAGTATCGAGTAACGATTTCGTTTGCGGCCCAGGAACTTCGAAGACGAAAGAATTGGTGAAGCTTCGCGACATCTCACCAGTAAATCTGGCGAGCTTACGACGAAGCTGGCCAAAGTTCTCCGTAGTCGAGTTATACCAACGGATGAGGTCAGAGGAGCCTGGGGCAGGTCGTGGTGGATGTCTCACTTGGTGATTGAGGTAGGCTAGCAACTTCAGACAGAGTCTGGAGGTAATGGAGATGACATTTTCAGCCACCACCATGCTGCCACCATCGATATAGTCACCAAGACTCTTCAAGTAAATCCATGCATCTTCCAACTCCTCTGGCTCCTTGTTTGTGCGGAAAAGATGTAGTGACCGAGAGCTATCTACGAGCTTCTTGTTAAGTAACACCAAGAAGTAACGCACGCACAGTAGAACCACAGTGTCGAAGTCCGCCATATCCTTCTCGAATAAGTACTCAATGACCCAGGTCTTGTTAGGGTCTGGCTTGCAGAAGTCCATAATACCTCCCTTGACTTCCAAAGCAATGGTGATATAGGATTTGAAATCATCAATCATTTGATCAATCATCATCAACGTTGGATCCTCCAACTTCCTCGCAAACGTCATTCGAATGGAAATGATTTCTTTGATCAACCGCATGGGAATAAGACATAGGTCAAGTAAGCGGTTCCCAGAATCAGGCAATTTGAGCACCTCAAACATGTGGCCTAGAGTGATGTAGGTTTCTTTGGACTTCACGATCCACGGCGCCAAGGGCGTGAAGATACGCTTCTTGAAGACAGTATGAACATCCTTTTCTTTCACAATTTTCTCGGCCAATGACTTGTTATCTTCTTCGAAAATCTTCTTGACCTTACTATCGCGACTTCTCGTTAGCGACAGCGTATCCACCTGCTGGTCCATTTTTCTGTTTTCGACACCCTTGGTGACATCAAGCTCATTGTTGCCTATCCAGACCCTAAACGCCATTGTGTTTCTGTCGATACCGTCAGCAATATTGAGCCACGCAGTCAATGCGTCGATTCGGTCGAGAAATGCATCCGTTCTGCAAACAGGCTTATCGTGTCTCATTTCCTCCAAGGTTCTCCATAACTCACATGCCCGATCGTATTTGTTTAGAATCTCTGCCACTTGATCGCGAGGAGTCTTTGCACCAGCGTCGTATGAAACCTCGTACGAGAGAATCTCATCGAATAACAGGTCCACTTGGGTCCTTCTGTATAAAGTGTTCTTTCTCTGGTCATCTTCGCTCCTGTTGAATACTTTGGCACGGATTCCAAACCAGAGATTCTCCTTGTAGTGAGCGTGGAGGAAAGACTCCTGGCCCTTGGCAGGGTTGGCATTTTCGATGATTTTGGTTTTTTCCGAGCGAACAACGTCTCCATTAAGCACGGAAGACAACATCGCCTGCCATTCGAGTCTCTCCATCACCCCAGGATCTTCCACAGTGTCCCTACTTATGGTTTTGACGTTGTGGTCAATGCTCAATTTCGAGTTCGTTCTCTTCATGATGTCGAAGGCCAAACTGTAGTCGATTTGGTACTTATCGTCATCCAAATCCGTGAGAAAGTCGGTGTTTCCATACGACAGGAGCTCTTCCTCATCGTCGCCTTCATCGTTATTGCTATTATCTGACTCCTTGGGCTCAGCGTCTCCGCCACCAATCCGTTTCGTGTAGTAGTCATCCATGCCCTGATTTCGTATACGTTTGAGATACATGCGCTCCTGTGCCAAGTACTGGTTCGTGTGGTGCATGTTGTTGGCAAGAACCTGGCCTATCGATCTCGATCTCGACCTTCTTGTCTCTCCGGGAGGAGGCTTGAGGGTGTTGACAGGCGACGTCGAGTCAGTGCTCTTTCGTTTTGTGTATTGCGTGTTGTTGGAGTTCCCATTGGCCGCAGGTTGCATTGCTGACAGACTGGAGCCCGTATTTCCCAGTGTTACTCGTCGACTCGAGCTGGGAGTGCGATGAATGTTGGGGGCCGGGCGGTTGGGGGCACCAGCGTCCTTTTGAGTGGACGAAAAGTAGGCCATTGTGTGGAAAGCGCCAAAAGTGGACGGGAAAGGGATCAGAAATGCGCCAGTGGACAATTAGAGCCTTTTGGTTAAGGAATGCGGAATTCTGAGAAAGGTGCTCGGGCAAATGGAAGAAGGTGGCCAGCTGAAGATGCTTATCCGATAAAACGCAAGTGATGAGCGATTTAGAATACTAGGAGTTCCGGGTGGAGAACAATGCCACTGGATAGCTAGATTGGTGAGTGATTGAAATGGAGTCCTTAAGTGTGGAGGTACGGGTTTTGGCGCTTGGTTCGATTGCCAATAGCAATCGGAGAAAGATGGGGTATGGAGATCGGGGAGGGGGCTCTAGGGGAGGCAAGAATCGGGTATAGTGGAGATGCAAAAGAGATTTGGCTTTTGTTGAAAGCAAATTTGTAAAGGTCGCCATTGGAAGATTTGTGAGTGGCCGCACTGGGAATGCCATAGTTAACGGTAGTGGCAGAGGAATGGAGCCGAGAAACCAAAAACGACGAAAGAAAAAATGAAAAACAGAAAGTAGAAAGTAGACCAAAAACCAAATCGAAAAATTCATTTCTCCCAATTTTAATAAATAAACCAATTCTTCTCCCGCTTATCATTCGCCCAGCTCCTCTTACCTTATCCACATCAACACCACATACCCACATACACTCCTCCAACTACTCTGGTTCAAATGCCGAATGGTGTCCCTCTTTGATATGTGGCTGCAGCGGCCCACGTGGTCGCATCTCTCCACGGGAATCCCCACTCTCGACCAGATGCTCGATATCCAATCAGATGGGCTTTTTGACTTCCAATCTGTACCTGCTAATGCCGGAGTAACGGCCATGGTTTGCAACTTGATGGTATCACATCTCGCTGAGAGCGAAAAACACAAGGTTTTGGTGCTCGAGACACTTAACCCTTTTCAGTGGGATTTGCTCCGACAGCATCCTCGATACGAGGCCAAATGGGAAGGTCAGATCTCAATTTGTTCGCTTCAGTCGGTGGCAGAGATATTCTGGTTCTTCACGCTAGGCCCTGGCGTGTCGATCGACGCCGGCTCCACGTTGCTTTTTATAACGAACTTCCATGAAATTGTAGAGCTCTACTCACTCCATGTGGCGCAGGCGTACGAAGAGGCACTTCTCAAGCATCAGATCAATTGTAACCGCGAGATGCTAGCCAATTTGGACAGGGCGAAAGAAGAGGGGTTGGGCCTGATAGCGCTTCCCCAGTTGCCTGCGCTGTCGGACTTGCTCCGGGTGAATCCTTACGTCAAGGCCCAAAAGCATATCGATGAGCTCTTCAAAGAGTTGGCGGAGTTCACATACAAGCATTCGGCCGTAGTGGTGCTTCTAGGCCATTTGGATGCCAAATTCAAGCCATATGGGAATTCTCGAACTCTGACGATGCCGCCCAACACGAGCTTCGCCGGTTCTCAGCTATCGTCTACACTGTCTCAGGCCGGAGGCCGAGAGCCTTCTCGATTGATGCTAACGCCTGTCACTTTTGGCAAGCGTTCAAGTGGAAATAGGACCGCAGGAGAGGCTGGCCTCAATGAGCACAAAATCACCGCCAGGCTCGTCTTCTACAACGACTGGTATCATAAAAGTCCATATATTCGCAGCATGGACACCATTCCAGATGATTCTGAGGACGTTCTTGTGCTGGTGGTGAAGGTCACCAGTCTTAGTGGGGTGGGAAACATCAATGAGCCTGTATTCTTTGACTTGAGTGCTCGCCATCCCAATAGCGATGCATCTCTGAATGGGTGGCTAGTTGATTTTCAAGTACAAGACGAACAGAATCTCCTGACACTTATTCAAGATTCTATTAATTCAACTCAGGCTCCACGAGCAACATCTACTCAGATAGCACGGCAATTGGCTATTCATTCGTCTCCGTTTTCGTCGCAAAGGAAATTTCCAGGGCATGGACCCCTAGGGGGAGAAAAAGAGGATAGAGAAGATGTGGGTGAGAATGAGCACGAGAATGAGGACGACAATGAAGACGACAATGAGGACGAGAATGAGGACGAGGACAACACGTATGAGGGCCAGGACGCTTACGCGGACGAGGAGCAATCCGACGAAGAGGAAACGAGCAGGCAAGGGATCGTGGAACAAGCAGCTAAAAAGCAAGGAAATGAAGAAAAAGGGGCCAAAGAGCTAGGGAAAGAAGAACGGGAAACCAAAGAGATAGGAAACGAAGACCAGGAAGCGAACGAGGAAGGATCCAAAGAGCAAGGGCACATACAACATCATAGAGTCAGCACTACTCCAGAGGCCAATGATTTCCCAGATCTGTACATTGAGGGCTCAGATGTGGAACTGACGGGCACCCTCTTGGAAGAGTGGTCGGAGATATAGGTGTATATTCAAAATGCATTTTCACCCCACATTCTTGCGAAGATCGACTGGTTCGATTGGGAAGCGATGTTTTTCTTGATGCAGACCTGCTGCAGCCGAAGTTCGCCCTGAACCTTCTCAGACATGAGGTAGAACTGGGCGATGTCTGTCCGCAATACTTTGAGTGCTGCGGGGATTCTAAACATGGTGCTGGGAAGTTCGTTGAATGAGATATCGAGGTCTTCGATCGAATCGGGTAGAAACATCATGTCCTCGATGTAATTGCGCCGGATGTTGAAAACCCTCAACTTAGGAAGCTCGGTTTTGAACGAGCCCGTCAAATTGTTGTATGAGAGATCTAACGTCACCAAACTCTCTGGAAACCGTACACCGTACAACGTCACGATGCTGTTGTGTGAAACCACAAGATGCTTGACACCTTCCGGGAGTGTAATGGACGCAAGCGAGATGATACCGATGTTGGAAAGGCAGATGGTGGAGAGATTGACGAAGTTGGAGTAATTGTAGCAGCTGGGCCAATTGATTGATCCACGTTCATGGGCATCCACAGGTCCCACAAGAGACACGCTGTCAAGCGACTGATACAAGCTCGAGACCTTTTCGATGCTCTGGAACAAGCACGCAATCACCTCCTCGTCCAAGTCTTGCTCTACCAGCAGATTGAGTCCGGCCATGAATAGGAACACCTGGCGAGTGACATTCAGCACAGATGCGGGAAGTTTCTTGAGAAGGCGGCTGAATGTCCGAATGATCCGATACCTCTCATCCAGGTTGGAGTTGTCGCAGCAAAGCACAAACACCACCTTTCTTCTGACATTGACTTCCGGGTGCAACTTGGATTCCCACTCCGGAATGAAGCTTTCGAAGTCGCTGATAGAAATGTAGGCGTAGCGAGAAAGTAAGTGCAAGCTGCTGATTTTCTTTGCTCGCGGCAATAGCCGTAGCAGGTGTCTCCAGGAGTTGGTAACGATGATTCTGGAGTAGCGAACTGTTTCTATGACTCGGAAGATCTGGTGAGAGCAATTGCGCTCGAAAAGGAGCAGGAGACAGTAGAGGTAGTCCAGGTCGATTTTCTGGAAGATTTCGCCGAGGATGTCTGGAGGCAAGTCCGTAAACTCCATGTGGTTGGGGAGGATAAGGTTGATAGTGGTCACGATCTGATGGAGCGATAAGCGCACGTGACTATATGGTCTGAGGTGATATGGGAGAAGGTGGAGGTGTGGGATATGGGGAAAAGAGAGGGAAATCTTGGAAATGGAAGATAGGGACAGCTCTAGGAATGAGAAACAAATGGGAAATCACACTTCTCGAGATACGAGTGCTTGGTCCTGGTTTGTGCCGAGGCTGGTGTCGCTAAGGTATCCACACGAAAATGTCACAAAACCCACTTTCCGCCAACAAAGGGACATCTCGAGACAAAGCAAATCCTCAACTTCCCATTCTCCAATCACAAAATCATCCTCCAAAATCATCCTCCAAACTTTTCCTCCTCAAACCACCTTATCTTAGGCCCCAGTTGATGTCAGCGGCCTGCACACACCGCGATGAGCATCTAGTCTTTTTCCACTCACCAACAACTATTCAACTCTACTACCATGGCCACCGTCATCCCCCCACCGTCCAAAAAGCAGAAAAAAGAGGCCCAGCAGGTCCGTGATGTAAATATTGTCCCAGAAGACCTTCCTAATGTCCTAATAAAGTTCCAGGCTGCCGACTCTGGAGACTCCATCGGAGGGTCTATTAGAGTGCCTGGTGGAATCACAGAAAAGCAGTTGGAAGAGCTCTTGAACCAGCTCAATGGAGAAAAAGACGAGCCTGTTCCTTACAGCTTTTCGCTTCTCAACCTTAAAGATGACGAGAAAGACCCCCAGTTGGTAGACATCAAGGATAACCTTTACCTGTCAGTGTTGAAGCCCGGAATCAAGACCACCGAAGACTTCATGACCATCGTGTACACGCCTCGAGCCGTTTTCAAGGTCAAGGCAGTTACGAGGTCCAGTGCAGCCATTGCGGGCCACGGATCCACCATCTTGTGCTGTCAATTTGCACCTAATGATTCCGGAAGAATGTGTTCGGGAGCAGGCGACTCGACGGCCCGGATCTGGGATTGCAACACGCAAACGCCATATAAGACGCTTTCTGGCCACACAAACTGGGTGCTTTGCGTGAGCTACTCTCCCTGTGGAACGATGATTGCGACTGGCTCCATGGACAATACAATCAGATTGTGGGATGCTGTCACCGGAGCTGCTCTCGGGAACCCTCTCTTGGGCCACAGCAAATGGATCTCGAGTTTGACGTGGGAACCTTTGCATTTGGTGAAAATAGGCGAAACACCCAGACTCGGCTCGGGATCTAAGGATGGATCGGTCAAAGTATGGAATACCACCAGCAGAGTGTGTGAGGCCACAATGAGTGGCCACACCAATGCGGTTTCTTGTGTGAAGTGGTCTGGGTCCGATATTTTGTACAGTGCATCCCACGACAAAACCATCCGAGCTTGGGACATGGCTGCTGGAGGGAAATGTATCCAGATCTTGAAGAGTCATGCACACTGGGTCAACCACTTGTCCATTTCAACGGATTACGTGTTGCGCAAGGGAGGATTCTCCCATACGTCGTCCAGGGGATCTGCCAAGACCGATGCTGGAGAGCTACGCAAGGCAGCCTTGGACCAATACGAGAAGGTTGCCAGGCTCAACGGAAAGATTTCCGAGCGACTTGTCACCGCATCCGACGACTTCACCATGTACTTCTGGGAGCCGCTCAAGTCGTCCAAGCCAGTTTGCAGAATGACCGGCCACCAGAAGTTGGTCAACCACGTTCTGTTCCTGCCGGACGGACGCTACATCGTTTCGGCGTCATTCGACAACTCTATTAAAATCTGGGACGGAATTAAGGGCACTTTTATTGGCACGTTCCGTGGCCACGTCGCTCCGGTCTACCAGACGGCATGGTCTGCCGATAGCAGGCTTTTGGTGAGTTGTTCGAAAGATACTACATTGAAAGTGTGGGACGTACGTACTAGAAAGCTCAATGTGGATTTACCGGGCCATGCAGATGAGGTTTACGCTGTTGACTGGAGCATGGACGGCAAGAAGGTTGCCAGCGGCGGCAAGGACAAGATGATTCGGATTTGGTCGAGTTAGAGCTGATGGAGTTATTGACCTGGACGAGTTAGATCTTATCGAGTTATTGATCTGCACGAGTTGGTAGATTTGGCCCAGTTAGTGGATTTGACTGGTGAGTCCATTTAGTGATTTGGCTCGTAAAATGTGCAGGACAAGATAGAAAGTATAGAGAGTAGACGAGGCAAAAATGCACCAAAATGCACGAAATCTCAAAAAAACCTTGCAAATACTTAATTACAACACAATGAAACCACCTTCTCACCACATCCTCCTGCTCAATATCCTCTCCCCATTCCGTAATCGTGACCCGGCTCCGCCCTTTTGAGCCGTGCACGCCCTCAATAGATAGGGCCGAAGTCCCGACTCGCAACCACTTACAAATCCTCCTACACCATAACCAAAAACCATGGCCATCGTCAAAAGGGGCGGTCGTTCCAAGGCGAAGACCCAGGCTGCGCCAGCCAAAAGCGGCATCCAGAAGGCCGAATTTGACCTCACAAAGAAGAAAGAGGTGGGAGTGTCGGACTTGACATTATTGTCCAAAATCACCGATGAAGCCATCAACGATAACTTGCACAAGCGTTTCATGAATGGAACAATCTATACCTACATTGGTCACGTGTTGATCTCCGTCAATCCGTTCCAGGACTTGGGCATCTACACCCAGAAGACCCTCGACAGCTACAAGGGCAAAAACAGATTGGAAGTTCCTCCTCACGTGTACGCAATTGCCGAGTCCATGTACTACAACTTGAAGTCTTATGGCGAGAACCAGTGCGTGATCATTTCCGGAGAGTCCGGCGCGGGAAAAACCGAGGCTGCCAAGCAGATCATGCAATACATCGCCAATGTGTCTGTGGACGACAAAGTGGGGAGAGACGCTCAAGCCAGCGGAATCACAAAGATTAAGGATATGGTGTTGGCGACAAATCCGTTGTTGGAGTCGTTTGGATGTGCCAAGACCTTGAGAAACAACAATTCGTCCAGACATGGCAAGTACCTCGAAATCTTCTTCCATCCTCTGACACACCAGCCCAATGCAGCACATATAACCAACTATTTGTTGGAGAAGCAGAGGGTGGTGCAGCAGATCACCAACGAGCGTAATTTCCATATCTTCTACCAGTTCACTAAGCACTGTCCTCCTCAATACCAGCAAATGTTTGGAATCCAGGGCCCACAGACTTACATCTACACTTCGGCTGCTCAGTGTATTAGTGCTGATGGAATTGACGACGCCAAGGATTTTTCCGAGACATTGCGGGCCATGGAGGTCATCGGTGTCACTCAATTGGAGCAAGATAACATTTTCCGGATGTTGGCCACCATCCTATGGGTGGGAAACATTTCGTTTGTAGAAGACGAAAATGGAAACGCAGCTGTCCGTGACGAGGGCGTCACCAACTTCGTCGCCTACCTTCTAGAGGTCAACGCCGAAACCTTGAAGAAATCGTTGGTGGAGAGAATCATCGAAACTTCGCATGGAATGCGCAGAGGCTCCACCTACCACGTTCCATTGAACATTGTCCAGGCAACTGCTGTGCGTGATGCTTTGGCCAAGGGCATTTACAACAATCTTTTCGACTGGATTGTGGAAAGAGTCAATGTTTCGTTGAGGGCATCCAGCGGCCAACAGGAGAAGAAGTCCATTGGTATTTTGGATATTTACGGTTTTGAGATCTTTGAACATAACTCGTTTGAGCAGATTTGTATCAACTATGTCAATGAGAAGTTGCAGCAGATTTTTATCCAGTTGACTTTGAAAGCAGAACAGGATGAGTATGTCCAGGAACAGATCAAATGGACTCCAATTGACTACTTCAATAATAAGGTGGTGTGCGATTTGATTGAGGCCACGAGACCGCAGCCTGGTTTGTTTGCTGCCTTGAACGACTCCATCAAAACTGCTCACGCCGATTCCGATGCCGCAGATCAAGTTTTCGCTCAGCGGTTGAGTATGGTTGGCTCCAGCAATCGTTATTTCGAGGACCGCCGTGGCATGTTCATTATCAAGCATTATGCGGGAGATGTCACATACGATGTCTCGGGAATGACAGACAAGAACAAGGATAGCATGTTGCGCGATTTATTGGAGCTTTTATCCACATCTACAAACGCCTTTGTGACGGGCGACTTGTTCCCTCCAGCTCTTTTATCTGCTATTACCGACTCCAAGAAGAAACCCGACACAGCATCCGATAAAATCAAGAAGAGTGCTAACTTATTGGTGGATACCTTGTCCCAATGCCAGCCCTCATACATTAGAACCATCAAGCCAAACCAAACGAAGAAACCAAAGGAGTACGATAACCATCAGGTGTTGCATCAGATCAAGTACTTGGGTTTAAAGGAGAATGTTCGTATCAGAAGAGCTGGTTTTGCTTACCGTACAACTTTCGACAAGTTTGTCCAAAGATTCTACTTATTATCTCCGGCTACAGGCTATGCTGGTGATTACATCTGGCAGGGCGACGATATCACGGCTGTGAAAGAAATTTTGCGCAGTTGTCATATCCCTCCCACCGAGTACCAAATGGGTACTACCAAGGTGTTCATCAAGACCCCAGAAACCTTATTTGCATTGGAAGATATGAGAGACAAGTACTGGCACAACATGGCTGCTCGTATCCAGAGAGCCTGGAGACGTTATGTGAAGAGAAAAGACGACGCAGCCAGGGTGATCCAAACAGCCTGGAGAAACAAAACGCATGGCAACAAGTTTGAACAGTTCCGTGATGAGGGTACGGCTATCTTGCAAGGAAGAAAAGAGAGAAGACGTATGTCCTTGCTTGGTTCAAGAGCATACATGGGTGATTATCTTGGCTGTAATGATTCTACTGGCTATGGACGATTCATCGTTAGCCAAACTGGAATTAATGAACCAGTCCACTTCTCTGCAAAGGGAGAGATTCTCTTGCATAAATTTGGTCGTTCATCCAAGAGATTACCGAGGACATTTATTTTGACCAGAACAAACCTCTATGTCATTGCTGACGTCTTGGTTGAGAAGAGATTGCAACTTCAAAAGGAATTTTCGATCCCAGTATCCAGCATCAACTACGTTGGATTGTCTGGGTTCCAAGATAACTGGCTTGCTATTTCATTGCATGCTCCCACGCCAACCACTCCAGACATTTTCATTAACCTTGACTTCAAGACGGAGTTGGTTGCGCACTTGCGCAGAATCAACAGAGGAATGACAGTCAAGATTGGTCCTACAGTGGATTATCAGAAAAAGGCGGGAAAGTTCCACTCAGTGAAATTCATCCATGGCACCGCTCCACAATATGGTGATGTCTATAAGTCCGGTACCGTCACTGTTGGCCAGGGCTTGCCACCAAACAGCAGAAATCCCAAACGTCCTCGTGGAAGATCAAGTGCTGTGGATTACAGCAAGTATTATAACCGTGGTGCAAACAGAAGGGCAGGAGGTTGGCCTACCCCAGCGCCAGTCTCAAGGCCCGTGCCTTCCCAGCCACAAGCATACCAATCGCCACAACCCACCCATTACCAGACGCCTGTCCAGCCTGCTCAACCGCAGGTGCAACAGACGACACCCCACAGAAAGGTTCCTCCCGGTGCTCCTGTGCAAGCTCAAGCTCAAGCACATGTTCAACCACAAGTCCAACGCGCAAACCCACAGCCTTCACATATTCAGCATCCTGGAACTGCGCTGGGTCACTTGGCCAATGCTGTACCGGCCAGACCAATCAAAAAGTCTCCAGCTCCAGCGCCGCCAGCAAAGAAAACCGCCCCACCTCCACCTCCACCACCCTCTTTGGCTAACGTCAAGCCAAAGTATCCTACCTACAAGGTCAATTTCGACTATGACGGTTCGGTCAGTGGATCAGTGCCTCTTGTCAAGGACGATATCGTGTATGTTGTGAGTGTCAACGACAAATGGGGACTTGTTAAAGACCTCAAGGAAACTAAGGAGGGTTGGGCACCGTTGGATTACATGAGTGAGATCGATCCTCCAGCCAACTTATTTGGAGGAGCAAAGAGTGCTCCGCCACCAGCCCCTCCTGTCCGAACTGCGCCAGCGCAACAAAATGTGCAACAAAATGTGCCACATAAAGTGCAGCAAAATGTTCAACAAGCAAATGGAGGTGGACTAGGCAATGGGCTCGCGGATGCGTTGAAGGCTAAGAAAAATGAGGAGGTTTCCTTAGCAGGATCTTTGGCAGATGCTTTGAAAAAGAGACAAAACGTGACAAGGGACGACAGTGACGAGGAAGAGGACGAAGATGATTGGTGAGAAGAAGGAGAAACGAGAGACAATGGTTCCAAAATTTGATCCTTGAGGCGCAGCCTCGTGCTTTTAAGCACCGACAAGACGTTTCTTCTCATACATACTAGGTGAGTAACAATTTTCTGGATGATCGTGTGGGAAGAAATGACGGCCGTGCACAATCGAAATAGTCCCTCTAGAAATATTAACAACTTGAGTATGAATGACGTAGAAGACACTTTGGTTTGGTGATTGCATTTACTACAGTCAATGCCAATGGTCGTAATCAAATTGTGTCCGAAAAGTCTTCCGATTCTTGTGTCATAGAAGTTGAGAAGGCACTAAATTAGAGAAAATTGAATAAGTAATCGAGAGAAAGTGGTTGACTTTAAGTTATGGATAGATGTTTTAATGGACAGGTCGCCGTTGAGAGAAGAATGCAATAGGAAATACAACGGTAATTTGACAAATAACATAACCACGCCTTCTCACTGATTCGAAAATTGGAGCCAATCATAGATTACTCAAACCCAAAAGATCCAAGAAAAAGTTAAAAAAAAGGGCCAGAATTCACAAACTTAAAGTTCATGACGATATGGGCCCACTTACGCCAATTACCATAATTTCCTGGCTTTTCCACTTGATTTTCATTCGTTTTCCGACTCATTAACCACCGAGTACCTACTTCATGTAAAAAAATGCTGAAAGAATAGCACTCGATCAAGAAATGTCTTTGTAATTAGCCAGATTTTCCTGCTCACCAGAGCTGCCAGATTGATGTAAATTGAGGTGAGATCCTGCAATAGATTCGAAGAGTTGATACAAAATACTTGGTGTTCCCCTAAAGACCGCTTCCAGGGCTTCTTGAATGGTAGAATGAATGGTAGGATTCTGGCCCGACCAAACGAGCTTCGACGGGCAGTCATGACAAGTAGAAGATTCCTTCCGTGTGAAGAAGAGGGTATTAGGAATTGCCGAGGGGAGACATTCAAGCCGTTAGTCATCGAGTAGTCTCCGTGAAAGCCTTTTGAAATAAAATTAGAGGTCATTAGAAGAAGAGGTTGTATCTAATACAATTTGTCAATTACCAAACTGAGGTGTGCGGCGAGAGGCATTCATTGAGTAGTAGAAACGAACATTCTATAATTTCATTCGAAATAAATACCCGAAGATTTTAGTTAGGCCAAGAATCCAGTTTGGCAGAGTTTCAAATTTGGCCAAGAATCCAGTTCAGAAGTTAATTAAAAAAACAAATTCCTCTCTGAATTCATTTTTATACTCTTCAATAGTCAGCTCTCTCCAACTGCACGTTCTCACTTCGACCTCTCATCTTCTCAATACTCTCGACCAATCCAATTCTCTCCACCAATCAATTTTCTCCACCAATCCAATCTCAATCCGTTATACGCCTCTGGATGCTTTCGTCCTTTTACTTCGCTTCTGGATATTTTGCTCCTTTTCTTTGCATGATCGGTTCTTCTCCAACCGGTTGCGAATTGCCGGTTGCGAATTGCCTGTTGCAAATTGCCGGTTGCAAATCCCGGCTGATCGCGGCTTGTGACTCATGCCGGAACCGGCCAGAATAAATCAATATATAACGAAGTTTCTTCCTGATGCCTTTTTAGACTCCCTAACTTATCCACTAGCCCAGAGAAAAGGTCGTCTTTTTGATATTCAACCACGATATCCAAATCAAATTAGCCGCCATGACGCAAGCTCCGTTAGACGCATCCAAATTGATCATCACCAAAACTACCTCTCCAAAAGAAAAACTCCCCAACGACAAGTTGGTTTTTGGAAAAAGCTTTACCGACCACATTTTGGAGGTGGAGTGGACCGCCGCCAATGGCTGGGCCGCCCCCACTATTTCGCCTTACCATAATTTCTCTTTTGATCCCTCCACCAGTGTGTTCCACTATGGATTCGAGGCCTTTGAGGGCATGAAGGCCTACAGAGACAAGAACAACAAGTTGAGAATCTTCAGACCCAATAAGAACATGGAGAGAATGAACTCCTCTGCCGAGAGAATTGCCTTGCCAACGTTTGACTCTGAGGAGTTCATCAAATTGATCACCGAATTCTTGAAAATCGACCAGTCATTTGTTCCGGAAGGAGAAGGCTACTCTCTATACTTGAGGCCCACCATCATCGGCACAACCGCCTCTTTGGGCGTTGCTGCCCCAGATAGTGCTCTTTTGTACTTGATTGCTTCTCCAGTTGGACCTTACTATTCGACCGGATTCAAGGCCGTTTCTTTGGAGGCCACCGACTACGCTGTGAGAGCCTGGCCCGGAGGAGTTGGCAACAAAAAGTTGGGTGCCAACTATGCTCCATGCGTCAAGCCTCAGTTGGAGGCTGCCCAGAGAGGCTTCCAGCAGAACCTCTGGTTGTTCGGCGAGGAAGGCTACATCACCGAGGTGGGCACCATGAACGTTTTCTTTGTGTTCCAGGATGCTTCCGGCAAAAAGGAGTTGGTCACTGCTCCATTGGACGGAACCATTTTGGAGGGTGTCACCAGAGACTCTGTTTTGGCGTTGGCCAGAGCTAAATTGCCAGCTGACCAGTGGACGGTCTCTGAGAGAAAGTTCACTATTCACGAGGTTAAGGAGAGAGCCGCCAAGGGCGAATTGGTGGAGGCTTTTGGTTCTGGAACTGCGGCTGTTGTTTCTCCAATCAAGAACATTGGCTGGCAAGGCGAGAACATCAACGTGCCATTGGCAGCTGGAGAGGCCGGTGAGTTGACCATTCAGGTTGCTGACTGGATCAAGAAGGTTCAGTATGGAGAAGAGGAGTTTGAAAACTGGTCTAGGGTGATTGTCTGAGCGGTTTGACGTACAATTTGGCCCTGAAAACGTGAAGATGGATTGACTCCATGTGGACGTTTTTTATCAAAAGTGTTTCATCAAAAGTTTTTTATCAAAAGTTTTTTATCAAAAGTTTTATCAAAAGTTTTTATCAAAAGTTGGAATCCTGGTTTAACCTGGCTGATGCCGGTGACCGGCCCGAAAATTCGAAAAGGAAAAGGTATATTATGAAATGCCTTGGACACCTCAGTTCTGTGTAAATAGCGAATTGATTATACAAAATGGTTGAATCTCTTACATCGGAGAGTAACGACTATCTGCCTATCTCTGAGAATCTCTCGCCTCTTTAGAAAATAAAAAAACTCGGGCAACCTCTAATTTTTGAGCTTTTTTCCCTCCATATCTACTCAACTCAGAAGTGCCCAATGTGGATGTGCACATAGCTCTCTTACTAACCGCAGACCCAGATCACTTTATCACCGGTAATTCCAACTGAAATAACCATTTTGAGGCCAATTTCTTTTTACATGTCAAAAGAGCGCCGCTAACCTTGTGAATTCTCATTCCAATGTCTAAGCAAAAGAAAAACTCACTCTTGGCTGGCCACAGCCGTGGTGGTCATACTACTTCTGCCAAAGATGAGATCATGGCGATGAAATATACCATGGATAAGCCAAATTTGCCGGTGTATCCGTTGGACGAGAAACTACAACCCAAGACGTATCCAGACTACACTCCGTGGAAGGAGGACGACTCAATGAAGGACAAATTGAAGAACTCCGGGTTCCTCAATAAAGGATACTTTGAGAGTCCGCTGGTGTCCAACGAATACTATTCAGCACGAAACTTGATCCAGGAGACCCTCTTCTCCTCGACCCAGAACTGTACCACCATCCTCACGGAACTTTCCCAGCACTTCACCAAGGCTTACAAGACCAGAAACGAAGTGATCAATAAGATCTCCTACACCTCGAATGCATTCAAGGTTCCTCCCAGAGTGACGCTTACCGCCTCCAAGAAAGAGGCTTGGCTCAGAGACTTGGCCAGTAACGACGTTCCTCTACTGGTTGTCTCTGCCAAACTTCCCCATGGAATCAGAAATAAAGTGTTAGTTGATAGCATGTGCAACTACGCAGTTCCAATCTCGAGAGCCATATGGTTCACCAAGTGCTCTCTCTATAGCGAGTTACTATTGTTGCGCAGGAAATATCAGTCCAAACAGGGCTCGATACCTGAAAACGGTACTGTTAACTTCCCTCCGCTAGATGTGTTCGAAGGCCGCTGGCTCCAGGAATGGACTCAGCAGGTGGCAGACTATGTATTCAAGTTTGCGAGGGAAATGCTGAACGTGGGCACATCGGAGAGGAAGGGCCCATTTCAGACCAAATTGAACTATTTGCTCTCATATATTCTGTCATTGTACGTTGAGCGACTCATCGACAGGGTATTCTTTTTGTCAAGCATCATCAAATTTCTAAGGAACGACTTACCTTTTGAAACCTCTGATCTCGCTCTTTTGCTTGATTTGTCGAAGGCTGAGGAGGGCGAAGAACTCACCATTCTCTCGCAACAATTGAAGGGAAGATCGGTCAATTACGGACAAATCTTGGTAGCATTGACGTTGATTACCATGTTCTGGAATGATTTGATCGAGGAGGATTTCCTTTGCAAGTACTTGAGTGAGTCCCTCCTTCTCAACCATTTCTTGATTGAGAAAATCCCTGTTTTGTCTGCAAAAACTTCTCGCTCGTCGATAGCCTCGAGCTCATTGCTGAAAGGGCTCAAGGACCACTTGCTTGTGCTTATTTCATCCTCGATCAATAAACTCTTCAAGCACAACACAAACGTTTTCATTGTGCCCAACTACTGGGTGTTGATTGGCGACGTTCTTTATCAGGTCCTCCTGAAGGATGAAACTTTGACAGACCCAATTCAGCAGGAGAATCTTCACAAGGTACTTCAACTCATCAATTACAGAAACGTCAGTCTAATGCTCAACATGAAGTATCTAGTTCGAGAAGGAACTTCGGACGTTTCGCCTCGAACTCCTGCCAAAAGAAGCTCGTATCTCGAAAACGACTTCCAATCTGCAAGTTCTAAGTCTCGATACCAGCGAGTGGAGGAGGCAGAGCACACCTACATCAATCGAGCTAGTGAAGATAATTTGAAATTCGTGGAACAACTCGACAATCTCAAACTCAACAACAGCTTAACTGCATTGTTAAAGCCGAGGCCGTCCACACTGTTTGACTCAAACTTATGGAAAACAAAGCTCAAAATCGTGGTTTACTGGTGCGTCACCGTGTATCGGGATATGGGGGCGTCGTCGGAAAAGATCTTGAATGTCTGCAACTACTTGAAGCGCAAAGTTTTGCAAGCCTTGAATACCAAGGGCAGCTCGCACCTCAAGGCTGAGTTTGAGAATGAATTGCTAGAGAGCATCTTCAGTTTATCTCAGGAGCCAACAGCGAACATCTCGATGTACAACTTGTATGTGCTCATCAACGAGTTGTATCAGCTCAAGATCATTTCAATTTCTTCCTATTTGAGAAAAATCATCGCATGTGGAGTCTTTTACAAGTCTCCTCAGGAGGGGGAGAACATTGCACTACTGTCATCCGATTCTCAGATTTCCTTTCACTTGTCAATTCTACGGAATTTGCCTATATTAAATAACAGGCAGTGCGATCATATCTTGCGCAAATGGACAGTTGAAGGATTCAATTTCCTTGATCATTTCACTAGTGGAACTAGGGTCCTCCAGGAGCATTTTTTGGACTGTCTTGTCACCAATACATTTGGCCAGGACTTTTATGAAAACTTGGAAAAGATCAGGTCTTTGAATGTCGGTGTGAAGTTTTTGTTAGTTAATTGGCTCACTTCCCAAATTAAGAAGACAATCTCGAGTTCCCCGAGACTCATTCACATAACACCGTCAACAATTGCAAATGTTTACCAGCTTTATGCAATTACCGACAATTTGACAGTTTTCTTCAAAGTATTCGTGAAGTTCGTTTTGCAGAATGAAAACAAAGTCATTATTTTTTACTTGGACACTCTCTACTTCATCTCCAAGTTGATTATTCATCACAACGATTTGGTCAAGTTTATCTCCGGAAGCAGCTTTGAGGCTGTCTCCACTGGTTACAAGCTTTTCAAGCTTATTATTTTGACCTATAAGGACCTTCTGTCGCGAGAAACCGACTTCTATAAGTTTAAAGAAGTTTGGGGATTCATCGATTCATCAGTGGAGAAGGCTTCGAAAACTGAGAAGCTGCTGACCCAAAGTACCAAAGGTGGACTCGACAGGTTACTCTACGGTAGAGAAACTGCAGATTCTCCAATCAAAATTTCCCTCCATGCAACCCGGCAATCCGATGTATATTCGGAAGAGACCTTCAAGGATGATCTTGAGTCGTTGCTATCACTTAGGATTGAAGTCTTATCTTCGGAAGAATTGAATGACTGTTTCTCAGAAATTTCTCACTTGAGCCTCCCAATCAAGAAGGAGCAGTTTACAAATGTGAGTGATGCAGAACAGCTAATTCATCAGGTTCTTCATGAATGGTATCAGAGAGCTGGCCAACTTACAGAAAGCGAAGACTTGGTATTTTTCAAGCTCTTGGAAAGTCTAAAGAGGTCCGTCAACCTAAATGACAGCACGGTGTTTTTGAACTGTGTCCAGATCTTTATTTCGAAAATATTTCAAGAGAAGCAGGAGCTCTACGAACTTGCCACTTTGCTTGCCAAACTTTTGACCTATGAGGTGATTCTGATCTACAGTCTTTTCAGCATTTTCAATCAGGTTGGCGATAACAGGACAGAATGGCTCGTGGAGATGTTCACTTTTGGTTCAGAAGAAGTATTTGCCTCTTTGTTTAACTACCAGAAGTTGCTCTTGAAAAACATACAAGCTGAGTACGTTGGAAAACACTACGACGACGTTGTGATATACTCGTTGACGAAAATGAAAGTCGAAGGCATGTACGCAGAAAATGGCTTTTTCTCTCGTCACAGAGAGACAATTCTTGGGGTGGTGAGAGATGCACTTATCTTTAACCGGAAATGGACAATGCATTGTCTTCTGGGCGAGGTTGACACCAAACAACTGATTGCACTCTGTGACCAATTATTCCCAACAGTATTCTCAGTGAGCAGCCTAGATGATATGTCCAATCTCGCAAAAGCTTCCAACGAATTTTCGCTACCCATCATTCAGACAATTTTGAAAGTGGTTACAACGGACGTTTCGGATCCAAACACAGTCCAGACCATGACCAGCACCATTCTTGACAACTTGCATTTTCTGTTTGGTCCGCAGAACTCTTACTTTGGAGAAATGTTCAATTATTTGGACTGGGATTTCAAATTGCAAATCTTCAATTACTTGGAGAAGGTCTTCCTCACACAGATCCAGTTCGAACCCGTTTGGGATCTTGAGAATGCCATGGTGACAGAGGATATTCACTATGTTTCTCTTCGATTGGACGAAGACGGAATTGAATTAATTCCCATCTTCAAGGACTTCTTCAAGAAGTTTTCCGTATCGTCCGTCGACAAATTGGACACTCCGCCAGAGCTTTTCGAGAACCTCTCCAACTTCTTGGTCAAGTTGTTGCAGCTTCTCAACAACCAGGTCGCAGTACAGCTGGACGACCGCACCATCCACGACACAATATCCATACTTTTGCGGCTCCTCATCATCCACAAGACGTCTTTGACTTCTGCGTTAGCACGCGAAGACTCGGTCAATTTTGTGTTTTTGAAGAATCTTGTTGCACTTCTCAACTCGTCTTACTTGGCCAACGGCCACGAGAAGCTTCGCATCCTACTCTACGACTTGCTTTTGCTCATGAAGAGCTCGCTCACCCAGATTCTCAGTGTGGCTAGTGACGATATCATGGTGACTTCGCCACAACAGAATGCTCCGCATACTCCTCAAGATGCTGAAGTCAAGGGAGTTAATTCTCTACCGGAAACTACAGATTTTGGAGGCACGGCGCTCTCCACCATGTCAGCCATTCTCAATCTTCCGGAGCCCAGCACGACGCTACCTTTTGATGCTTCTGGGGATGTCGAAAACAGCGCCATAGCACTTGACCGCTCTGAACTTGAAAGCGATGGTGACATTGATTTTGTCAATCAGAGTGGTTTGGTACTCCAGCACTGCAGACGGCACTCTATGACGTTTATTCCGTATATGGCCCACGACAACCACCCGTCGGTGCCCTTTTCCATCAAAAGTCTCAAACTAATCGAGGACACCAGCACGGGCCTCAACGATGGGTGTATCAATCTCTCGTTGTTTGACGCTTACACTACCAAGGAGAATCCGTTGTAGTATGTGGCCGGCCACCATGGTGGTGATCCTGCAGGAAAGCAAAGCACTCTGCGTTCCAATATCTGATTCAAACGTGAACGACTTCTGAACTACTGGTTGAGATTTCAGACTCTCGTGGATTTGAGAGCTCATCATGTCTCTGGATCCCGCTACCCCGCGGAAACTTTCGGATTCTCCGATTGCGGAAACCAGGCTACGCACCCCTCAAGATGACCCGGTTCGTGATCCAATTCGGGACTCAGTTGGCGATGTCCTCACCAATGGAAGTCGAATGGACTTGTCTTTTCTAAGTGCTAACTTCTCGTCGGAGTCATTGGACGCCACAGGAGACTCGCCTTCTAGACCAGCAAGAAAAGGCAGCTTTACGCATACTTATTCACAGATTCCATTCCAGAATCGAAGATATTCGAATAATGGCACCCCGACACTCGCCAATTCTCCAGTGGGCCAGCAGTCATTTTCACAGCATCAGCGTGCCAATTCCAACTCTGGCGGTTCTCGTCCGAGACCACGGTCTATTCTTGGCGCAGAAGCGTTGAATTACGCAATATGGGAAGATGGACCTCCTAAAGTGGACGCTGTGTCCAGCAAACGCAATTCAGCACACTTTGGCCCGAAGCTAACGCCTCTTGCTGCACCTATCGAGACGTTCAAGGGCCGTCTGCGATCAGGCTCGCCGGTTAGGTCCGTTTCCCCCGTCAGGAAGGGAAACACTTCTCCGGTGAGAAGAGGAAGTCTTTCGCCGAGGAGAAGTAGCTCACCGTCTAAGGAACCGTTCAACTTCAAGCTGCAAGATTTGTTCATGGCCCATGCCAACTCTCCGAGCCTGTCGTTGGTAGTAAAGCCAGCTCACAGAAAAGGTCATAGGTACAAGCATTCTTCGGTTTCCATGAACTTGTTTCAGGAGCCCGTACCTATTGCCAATGCCAATCTTCAGCAGGATCTCATCCCAGATCTGTGCCCCATTCCTAATTTCAACGAGTCACTCACGAGTGCTACGTCTTCCCAGAAATTCAAGCTTTTCTTATCGTCGGCACATTTCGTCGTCTCGGTGCTTGTTTTCTTGGTAGGAGTGAAATGCCACCAGCCCACCTTCTCCACATTGGCTCATTTGGTGTTTTACGACTCGTTGGGCTCGCTTGTTGTTGCGTGTGTGGACATTGCGTCGAATTTCGAGGTTTGGAGTAAATCCTCTATTGTATACCCCTTTGGCTTGGGTCGTCTTGAAGTGTTGTTGGGATTTGCGCTAAGTGCATCGCTGGTTATGGTCGGCTGCGACCTTGTCAGCCACTTTGTTGAGGAGTTGGTTGTTTCTTTTGTTGATTCTTCTGAAGATTCCATTGAGCATGGTGCTCATCATATCCACGGTTCCGCCACCGAATCTGTCAACTGGGTGCTTTATGAGATCTGCTTGGTTGCGGTAATTGCAATTACTTGGATCTCCTCCAAGTACATTTTCGATGGCGGAAGTCTTTCCAAGATGTTGACAAAATCCGATGTCATGCTGGTCAAGACGGCGTTACCCAAAGAAAAAAAAGGAGGGTTATTAAGCGAAACTGGACAGAATGATGTAAGCTTTGTGGCGCTGATCAAAACCGTTTTGCATGTTTTGATCAAGAACCCCATCAGATTACTTACATTGGCTTATTCACTGTTTCTCATGTTTCTACCGTTGATCTCATCGAGTGAGTCCGTTGGATTTGATGTGGCCGAGCTGTCAACGCTAGTCGTTGCTGCTACCCTCTGCTTTGCTGGATGGAACCTTGTGAAAACTTTGGGTGGAATCTTGTTGATCTCGTTCCCATACTCTGATTATGATTACAATGTTCTTCGGGCCTCCATCACGGAGAACATTCTTGGGCTCCCCCATTTCAAGAGCTCGTATCTGATCGACAACATATTTGTCACCAAGGTGAATTACCAGCTCTACATTGCGTGCCTGGCAGTTACCATGAAAGGCGGGAGTGCTGACGATGAGTCGAGGCTCCTTTTTGAAATCAATCGAATTTTCGAGAAACTGATAGCCGAATTCGATGCCGACAGCAAGGTGGAGACAACCATCAGCATCAGCAGAGCGTAAGGGGTGTCATTGGTAGACCTTGGGGGAACGTGAGTGTGTCCCAGTACCTGTCCCAATGCGGTAATAGTTAGTCATTTAGCGCGGTGTTAAAATTTTTCATATAAAGTAGCCTAGGTCCTACTCTAAATCGAAAAGGAAAAATGATGAGTAAATGTTCTAGTTTATCGAAAGCGGCTCGCATGAGCCTCTTCCGCCAGTTGCATTCGTCCGTTTCTGCCCGCAGCACCTTCACTGCGCAGCCAGATGCTTCTTCGACATCCGTCACCGGAAAATTCATCGACGACATCACCAAGCCTTACACCGTGACCACATACGCCCGTCCCAATTTGGTGATTGCACGTGGAAAAGGCTCGTACCTATACGATCTCGAGGACAGAGAGTATGTGGATTTCACTGCCGGTATTGCTGTTACCTGTTTGGGCCATTCCAATGAAGAAGTGACCAAGATCATTTCCAAGCAAGCACAGACTTTGGTGCACTGCTCCAACCTCTACTACAACCTCCCTGCTGGAGAGTTGGCCAACAAATTGGTTGCCAAAACCGTTGATGCTGGCGGAATGGCCGATGCCCAGAGAGTTTTCTTGTGTAACTCCGGTACCGAAGCCAACGAGGCAGCATTGAAGTTTGCCAGAAAATACGCCAAGTCTAAGCGTCCCGACAAGACCGAGATCATTGCTTTTGAAAATGCCTTCCATGGAAGAACCATGGGTGCTTTGTCGGTGACGGCCAACCCTAAGTACCAGCAGCCTTTTGCTCCATTGATTCCTGGCGTTCACACCGCCAGCACCTCCGATATCGAGACGGTCAAGCAGGTGATCAGCAAGGAAAAGACCGCAGCCGTGATCATCGAGCCTATCCAGGGCGAAGGAGGAATCAATGCCGTGGAGGAGACGTTTTTGGTGGAGTTGAAGAAACTCTGTGACGACAACGACGTGGTGCTCATCTACGACGAGATCCAGTGCGGATTGGGTAGAACCGGCCAATTGTGGGCCCACTGCAGCTTGCCCAAGGAGGCTCATCCAGATATTGTCACCATGGCCAAGGCTTTGGGCAATGGTTTCCCTATTGGAGCAGTGATGATCAGTGACAAGATCGAAAATGCGTTGGAAGTCGGTGACCACGGCACCACATACGGAGGCAACCCCTTGGCTGCATCTGTGGGGTCGTACGTTGTAGACCAGGTCAGCGATGCTGAGTTTTTGAAGAAGGTGCAAGCCACCGGAGACAAGTTTGTGGGTTCGTTGACGGCCATTGCCGAGAAGTTCCCTGAGCACATCGAGAAGGTCAAGGGAAGAGGACTTTTGTTGGGGTTGCAATTCAAGCCGGAGGTCGACCTTGGCGCCATTGTTCTGAAGTGCAGAGAGTACGGGTTGCTTGTGATTACTGCCGGAGGCAATGTGATTCGTTTAGTTCCAGCACTTAACATTCCTGGTGAGGCTACAGACAAGGGCATGGAGATTTTAGTGAAGGCCATTGCGGAGGTTGTGGCTTGAAGAATAGATTAGAGATTGAAAATGGCAAGTGTAGTGGAAGTAGGAGCTGTGAGTTGGTATGAAGTTGTTAGCTTTAATGAAGTTGTTAGTTTTAGTGAAGCTGTCAGTTTGGTGAAGATGTGACATTGAGATGTAGTTGTCAGTTTTAATGAAGTTGTCAGCTGCGTCAGTTTTAATGAAGTTGTCAATTTTAGTGAAATTGCCTATTTTGAAGTTTCAATGATGTTTGGCAGTTTTAGTGCCAATCTTAACGAAGTTGCCAGTTTTAGTGAGGTTGTCACTTTTATCAGTTTTAGAAGCTGTCAGTCTGAATGAAGTTGCCAGATTCAATAAAGCTTCCAGTTTCAATGAAGTTGCCAGTAACAAAGCTCCCAGTTCTAGCAATATTGCTCTACTTCAGAATATCACATGATGGTGATAAGTTATTGCTCGAACATGACATTCTGAGGTCAGTGATGCGGTGCTAATCACACCGAAGTGAACATGGATCTGCTATCAGTTATTTTATCCCCAATACAGTCATCTTATTGATCCCAAACATCTAATTTACATTTTGAATTTCCAATCGGGTATTCATCCTTTCGTATTCCCTACTTCCAATTGTCCTTATCGCAGTTTCTGCTTCCCTAAGAAACCCACTAATTGATGCGAAATGTCTCACCCATTAGACGTCTACCAAAATCAGCAGCCAAACCAAGAAAAACAAAACACCGTATCTACTTTTCCACCGACAATCTCCTTGAAAGTCGCCCAATTGCAACTGGCCACGTCAGTTATCTTTGTCGCCCAATTATAACTCGCAACCTACCCATTTTTTTAAGCCCGTCCTTATCTTCTCCCTGGCCCAATCGCGCCCCACGACCAAATTCTAGTTATCGGTGCACGGGTCTTCTCCCATCGACCGTTACTTGTCTTCCATCTCCAACTCAAATTACCATGACGGTATCGTTCTCGATACCCACCGTGGACCTAGACTACTGCCTCGAGCAGCTACTCAACCACAAACCTCCGCACATCTTGCCCGAAGACACCATCCAGCAGCTATGTCACCAGCTTAAGACTCAGCTTCTCGCAGTTCCCAACATCATGACTCTTCAGTCTCCATGTACAGTGGTGGGCGATATCCATGGCCAATACCACGATCTCCTTGAGATCTTCCAGATCGGCGGTGCTCCACCAACTACAAACTATGTGTTTCTCGGCGATTACGTCGACAGAGGCTACTATTCGGTGGAAACCATCTCGCTTCTAATAGCGCTTAAGCTCCGCTACCCGAGCCGGGTGTTTCTTATCCGAGGAAACCACGAGTCCCGCACCATCACCACCAACTATGGCTTCTACACCGAGGTGCTCAATAAGTACAACGGCTCGCTCAAAGTGTGGAACTACATCACCGACTTGTTTGACTATTTGCCGCTCGGCGCCACCATCGACGGCAAGATTTTTGCCACCCACGGGGGCCTCTCGCCGTCGTGCCAACAGCTAGACCAGATTCGTGCCATCGATCGCTTCAAAGAAGTGCCGCACGATGGAATTATGGCCGATCTCGTGTGGTCGGACCCCGATCCAGATATTTTGGACTTCAAGCTTTCGCCGCGGGGCGCCGGCTACTTGTTTGGGTACGACGTGATGCGTAAGTTTTGCCACGACAATGACCTAGACCAGCTTGTACGAGCGCACCAGCTCTGTAATGAAGGTTACGTCAGTTATTGGCAAGGCATGTGTCTCACGATCTGGTCGGCGCCCAACTATTGCTACCGGTGCGGCAATCGGGCCAGCGTGCTAGAAATCGCCCACTCCAACTACGAGTCCCGGGCCAAGAACACTCAGGGCGTGTTTCCCGGCCAGTATTGTAATGTTTTCGAAGCGTCTCCAGAGAACGACCAGGACACCTCCGAGGGAAAGAGCGTCAACGGACTCAATAGCAACGGGAGCACCAAGGACATGTTCAGCGTGTACTTCGAGGGCCGGTCCCACACTCGCCAGATCGAGTATTTCTTGTAACAGTTTAGGTGCTTTTCCGTCGTTCGCTCGTCTTCATTTCTTGTGTGTGTTCATACCTCTTATTTATTGGCAATATACTATACATAGATCTCACCCGTAGTAGAGTTCGAAGTTGAAGCCGTTGTGAACCTCGTAGTCGTCCAACGAGATGTGGTCCTTGTACACCTGATGGCCTTTCTTCAAGATCAACTTCTCGTGCGGCGTTCCTACTTGAAGCGAGATTATCTTTTTCAAGTCACCGATGGTGTCGGAGGGCAAGCACTTAACTTTGATTTTCTTTCCTACACGATCGTTAGCTAGAACCTCGATCATTGGGGCAGATGGACAGATCGGTTGGAATGTGTGCACCACCATACAGTCCTGGGTGCTCATTTAAATGATGTCAAGGACGGTTTTGCATCAATAGAAATTGCAAAAACTGAGTCGGACCTTGCTACCGAGTGGGGCATCTTACTCAAATCGGGTACGAGAGTCCCAAGTTAGGTAAGACATTCCATTCTTGACATCAGGGACTCACCAAGAGATCCTATTTAAGAACACAAATACAAGGAAACAGTATTTCCCACATTACAAAGAAAGAGAGAGCTTTAACGTCAGAAGCATAAAGAACACATTAGCAAGACAACTAAAACATCCCACATTAGATATGGGTCAATTTAACGGTACATCACTAAAATAAATCATGTGACGTCGATCAAGATTTCGCAGGTTGATTCTTATGGAGGAGGCACGGGTGCCGTTATGACTATCGAGTGTCGAAAGCTTCGACAGCATGCATAGAGCTGTGAGATGCATTTGGCCACATATCTGGACATTGGCATTTCACGCCAGTCTTTCAAAGACAAGGGAACTGTCCAGTACAAGCAAATGCAAAAGGTCTTTACGGCATTTGACATTGGTGATTTCAGAGGGAAACATGTTCCTTATACTGATAACGAAATACATGTCTATAATGAAGGTAATGACGAAGAAACTAGATTTTTTGTCCCTTGCTAGTAGACAAGAGGCCCGAGAAGAAATATGGGAAGGAGAAGAAACTTAAAGTGTGGCAGTATTTTATCCCCATGTGGCGAGTCCTCCTCTGTATCCTTTTGGTCCAATTTTGTCTCTGAGATTTCTATTCTCCGTTGAGCGAACAACCGCAGAATATTCCGAGACAACGCATCAGGTGATACTGATAAATGGAAAGAAATTACAGCCAGCAAAGTCATTTTTCTCCACCTCCATTTATCCGCCTCTTCCACTTCATTTATTTACATTCCCTCCTCCACTTCGTTTTATTTCTATTCTGCTAATTCCGCATTCCACCTCTTTTCGTTCTTCCTCTCTAATTTTATCGCACTCATTAACCTAGCCGTACACCAAATTGCCAAAACCACCAATCCAACAAAACCCCATAACGAAAAACAAAAAAAGAAGAAACACAAAACCAATCCCACCGCTTCCCTCGCTTTTACCTTCCCTTTCCGTCCCACTACATACTCATTTCCATCCGCTTCGCCGTCAACATTTCCCACCTTCCATGCCAACGCCTCCTGCATCCAACCCACCTATTGTCTAACCACCTACATAATCTGTCCTGGCAAAAACTTCGGTTATATACTCTTGCCTCATTACACGACAGGCACACGACCACATTCTCTTCTGTCTGGGATTTCTGGGCTGTCATTGGCAATAAAAAACACCATTTCTTTCCCGTTTCTGCATGGCTCCACCACCGTTGATGTCTCGTTATCACTAAGTCATTCTCTCCATGTCTGCCGTTCCTCCGCTAGTCGTCGCCAACAGCTCCATGCCCATTTTGCCTCACGAGTACTTTGTCATTGCTAACGTGTCGAAAGTGCTGGCAATTTTGTCGCTTTTGGTGTGGCTTTTTGCCCAGCTACCCCAGGTGCTAGAAAATCACTTGAATCAGTCAGTTTCCGGGGTTTCGCTAGCATTTTTGATCTGCTGGATAAGCGGCGATGCCACAAACTTGATCGGCTGCCTTCTCTCCAGAGCATTGCCTTTCCAGATCTGTCTTGCCGCGTACTACTGCTTCATCGATTGCATTTTGAGTCTCCAGTTCTGGTACTACACTCGGGTTTATCCAAAACAGCGAGTTCATCACAATATGCTCCAGAGTCCCAACATGATGCGCCCGGTCCACTCGAGAGGAAGCGGGCACGCCCACCCATCGCGGACGAATCGCTTCGAGGCTCCAAACGACCTCACCCTCGCTAGAACGCATTCGTCGGGAAGAGTCCGCTCGAAACGGAGGAGTTTCATGCTGAAACTACTCTCAACCTCGATTTTGAGCGGCTCGTTCGGCAAAGCCGACGCCATGCCTGTTGGAAGCTCTCCAGATACTCCTGTGCCGAAATTCGACACTTTAAAGTCTTCCGTGGCTGCTTTGGGCCCCATTTTTCATCATTTGGCTGCTAAAGTCGCCCTGATCCGCTACAATGGAGCATTGGTCGGTGCCGCTTGCGGATGGATCAGTTCCACCCTCTACTTATCGTCGCGGTCGCCCCAAATATGGGCCAACTTTAAGAATAAGTCAACCGAAGGTATCTCGCCTTACTTGTTCTTGTTCGCCATGATCGGAAACACCCTCTACACGGTGTCCATTGCAAGCGACTTGTATCTTTTGTCCAAGTACGACCAGTACATGGGCGAGGTCAAGTTCGAAGACATCTTCTTGGCACAGTTGCCGTTTCTCATCGGAAGTTGCGGAACCGTTCTCTTTGACGCCATTCTTTTGTTCCAGTTCTGGTTGTACCAAAAAGACCCAGAATATCTTCCTTACATGCGCCACGGCGATCTATTTGAAAATAACATGAACTTCAACCAATCCTTGAAGGAAAGATACCAAAAGCACGGCAAGCGGCCACTGCAGTCGTCGGTGGTGCATTTCACCAAACCAGACTGGTACACCAATCATTACTCCCACGAGTTTGAAGACCCCGATGAGTATTCCGGCCACTACGATTTTGCAAAACGCCACGACTCAAGGGCCAATAACGGCTACGGTGCCACCAATAACGGCTTCAACTCCAACTCCACGCATCACGCATATAAGAACCCCAACTTTATTGACGGAGGCGAGCTCAAAGCTCATGGCGAGCAAGCTATGCCTCCTCACACAAATTCGGCATTCAGCATTCCTCCTTCACACTACATTTCGTCATCTTCGATGCAAAGTCATAGTCTCAAGCATTCCAGGGGCAGAAAGGGATTCTCGGGGACGGTGTTTGCCATAGCACAGTCTCTTTCCCATTCGTCGTCCATAGTGAAGCCTCAGTCGGTTACATCTTCTCATGATGAAGCAATGAGTCCACCTATGGCTGGCACTTCGCTCCTTCCACAGATAGTGGGATCGTACTCGTCCGTATCCAAAAAGATGATGAACGACGCCAAGATCCCATTTCTGCCCATAGATTTCCTACATAACGAGTTCACCCAAAGAAGTGGGGGACCACGCAGCGACCATCATAACTAAGCAAAAAAACGTCGCATAATTAGATTCACCTTAAGGGTGTCTTTTCCATCAGCTCTATAAATGTATCATTTTTTCACTCTCCATGCGCTTGGCGGAAGTGTTTGCAAGTAGCCAGCTTTTCTCTTGACCCAGAACCAGATGCATACACCGGCAGTCAAGCAGAGGGCACTGGCGTAGAAATATCCATCGCGAATAATGGTGACTTTTCCGCCAGCCCGCAAGCATGTCTGCTTTTGCTCCTCATTTTTGATGTTGTAAACTGACGTTGGCATGCTACACGTGGCGACAGTAAGCTTATCAATCAAGTAGAAGATAATTAAGCGGGGCCATGTGCCTCCATAATTGGAGAGCGTGTTCAAGGTTGTCATGTATGTGCCGCCAATAGCAGGGTCAGCGATCTTAGTGTGGAAGGCACAGAGAGACACAAACTGAATGGTGGACATGAAAGACCCAAGCAAGTGCTGGGCAATGATGAGAAGGAACAACTTGAAGGACACTTGGCCGCTTTCGATCTTGGGGAAGAAAAGTAAGATCAAATGGGCCCAAAGAGCAGCAACTAACCGTCCTGCAAAGCCAAAGAGCCACGGCCTCAAAGGACTCTTTCCAGAGGACCAGCGGCCGGCGTAGTAGCCAAAAATCATCTCAAAGGGAAAATCAATGAGAACGGTGATGGAAAGGTCCTCTTTGGAGAAGCCCTTTTCCAACAACTTCAAGTTGGTGGCCGCCTCGTTGACCTGAAACCCCAACTTGGCAAACAAGAGAATGACAACAAACGTCTGGACATTCGGAAGCTTCAAAACCTGGATCATCGAGCTGTATACGTGTTTCAAGTCATTTAAGTACTTCTTGCTGCCCTCATTTGGACGGTTATGGTGGTCTTCATCTTTATAGTGGCTGGTGGAAAGCTTATCGAAAGATCTCCCACGCAAATGGGGCGGTTCCTCGGGAATAAAGTACATTATGGCCGTAACGATCAAGTACGTCCAGCCCCAGAACGCAAGATAGCCACCCAAGTCAAATAAGCCCTTGTCGATGGGCAGCTTGCGCAAGTACTTATTGGCGAAGTCCGGTGAGCTCAAAGCGAGGAAAACCGTAAAGCTCAGAAAGTAGCCACAATTCATGCCAATCGTCTGGGCCGTGGACGCAAAAGACAAACTCTCGGGCGACAAGCACGTCAATGCCCACCCGTCCACGGCGATGTCTTGCGTGGCACAGAGAAACACCAACAAAAAGAAGCAGAATGTGATTTTGGTCAAGTACTGTGCTGGATCCTCCATGAGGTCGTTGATCACCATTCCCAAGTACAAAAGCGTGACTCCGGACACGAGCTGTACCGGAATAATCCACGACTTTCTGCGGCCCATTTTTTTGCTGTACATGGAGTCTACAATCGGCGACCACAAGAGCTTCAACGAATATGGATACGACGCCAAAGTGAAGATTCCCACCTGCGAATACGACACCTTGCTCTTCAAAATAAACGGAACAGACCCAAACGCAAGCCCCACGGGCACACCTTGTAGCGTATATAAGATAATAAGCACAATAAAGTTCAACAAGTCTTTTCTGGGGAGCTTGGCCAGACCCGACAGAGTCGGATTCTTAGGAAGCGACGTGGGGAGAAGTCCGTCGTTTTCTTCGTCAAAAGTGGCATGGAGATAGGTTTCCTGAAGATTGTTATTGTAATTTTTCTCCTCCACAGGAGGAACTTGAGGAGACGCTGTAGTTCGTCTGTGAACGTCCATATTGAGTATGGGGAAGTTGACGAAGCGTTAGAAACTTGAGTTCAATGCGAGAAGTTTGAATTCAATGCGAGAAATTTGAGTTCAATGCGAGAATCCACAACCAATAGAATGAAGCTGGCGTTGGCGTTGGCTGATGTATAAATTCTAGAATTTGTGCATGTGCGCTCTGTCGGCATACAATGTGGAGAAGTTGGAGGAGTTGGAGCGACGAGCAACGAGCAACTTGCGGAGTTAATCGGGCCCGGCAAATTTAAATAACGAGCACTGGAGGATTTTTAGCAATTAGTGAAATAAACAAATTGAGTTTCAGAGAAACCGTATTTTATGCTAATCAAGGTGATTTTATGGGGTTTATGGTGATGGCCTATACTGGTTTGCTTGGATGAAGAATCATTGCCAAGTTGAGTTCCTCTACATTGGCTAATGTCTGTCAGTTTCGGTTAGTGTTGATCGTGGCATTAGTTCAGTTTCGATAGATTGGTATATTTTCAGTCTACATTGGCTAGTGTTCTTCACCTTCGTTACATTGGTTAATTCATTTGCTAATGTCTCTAAGTTTTCGTACATTGGCTAATGTTTCAGTTTTCGTAGATTGGCAATCGTTTTTCGTTCCCGTAAATTAGCTAGTGTCTTTCAGTTCCCTCTACATTTCAATTTCCGTACGTTTGCTAGTGTCCTCAAGTTTCCGTACATTGGCTAGTGGTTCTCTTTTCCCTACATTCGCTGATCTCTCACTACCCTCTACATTCCCAATCTCTTCAGTTTTGCGTCGATTCAGATTATGTAGTCTCAACTTTTCACCTCTATTGTGCTTGTCTATCCTGGCCTATTTACAAGCCCAACACCTTTCTAGAGGCTCTCAACACAATCTCGGCATCTGGGAAGGCAAAAGCCTCCAACTCCTTGGCGTATGGAGTAGGAACCTCACATCCAGTAACTCTCTCGACAGGAGCGTCCAAGTAGTCAAAAGCCTCGGACTCCATCACCTGAGCACAGATCTCGGAACCAACACCGAATGCAGGGAAACCGTACTCCACAGTCACCAAGTGGTTGGTCTTCTTGATCGACTCAACAATGGCAGGAACGTCCAATGGCTTGATGGATCTCAAGTTGATCACCTCGGCCTTGACTCCGTACTCCTTCTCCAAAATCTCGGCTGCGTCCATACAGTGCTGGACGGATCTGGTGTGCGACACCAAGGTGATGTCAGTGCCCTCTCTCTCGATCTTGGCCTTTCCGATTGGAAGCACAAAGTCGGGCGAAAGAGCCTCCTCCGAAACCTCAAACGACTCACCGTAGGCAAGCTCGTTCTCCAAGAAAATCGTAGGGTTGGGGTCTCTGATGGCAGCCTTCATCAATCCTCTGTAGTCCTCGGCGGAGTATGGCGAAACAACCTTCAAACCGGGGATGGAACCGTACCAGGCAGCGTAACATTGCGAGTGCTGAGCAGCAACACCAGCGGCGGCACCGTTGGGGCCTCTGAAAGTGATGTTACATGGCTGGATGCCTCCGGACATGTACAAGGTCTTGGCGGCGGAGTTGATGATGTGGTCAATGGATTGCATGGCAAAGTTGAATGTCATGAACTCACAAACTGGCTTCAAGCCAGCAAGAGCAGCACCCACCGTCAATCCGGTGAAACCCATCTCGGTGATGGGAGTGTCGATGATTCTTCTCTCGCCGAATCTGTCGAGCAATCCTCTGGAAACCTTGTAAGCACCGTTGTACTGGGCCACTTCTTCTCCCATGAGAAACACATCGTCGTCTCTGTCCAATTCCTCAGCGATCGCAGAGTTCAAGGCGTCTCTGATGGTCATGGTCTGGGGGCCCGAGGCGGCGGAGGCGCTTCTCAAGGCGGCGACGTTGGCTCTGGCGGCCCTCATGGAGGTCCTGGCGACATTGGACAATGGGGACATGGTTGGGGAGAAAGAGTAGTGGAGGATGGATATATATGGGACGGAGGGCTGAGGACCGTGCGCGCCGGGGGTACAGGTCCGGGGGGGTACGGGTGCACCTGAAGCTCCATCCTTACGCTTCATCCGCTAGGATGGAGCGAAAGAGAATGGAGCGAAAGGTGGAAGTCGTATAGAATGAAATTTGTGAGTTTGGCGAGATTTTGGAGTGGGAGGTTAGAATTAACAGTGGGTGGTGACTTGGTGGTGACTTTCTGGTGAGTTAATGGTGAGGGAAGGACAAATCGCGACCGGAGTAACCTCGCAGATAAGAAGTCCAACTGAGGCCTTGGTCACTGAGGGAATGAGTTAGCGACAAACGTGACATTCGTATTGTAATTAAATGAATAATTGTGAACTTATAGAGAATCGACATAGGTACCAGAAATAATAAAGAAACGGTGCAGTAGGTGATTCTGTACTTGCAACTTCATTTCTCTATCTCTACTTAATATTATATGTACACTACATCTAGGCGAGACTCTCAATCTCGGTGACTGACGATGGATTTCCGTTTCTGGCCTTGCGATCTCCATTTCTCTATCTCTATACTTATCATTGTATAGATCAAACAGAATCAGTGATTTTCTTTAATGTTCTTTTTCTCAGTCCTAGAACCTCCTAAGAATTATATAATTAACCTTGGCTACTGTTTAAATGGTTCCTTCGCTATCTTTACAGGAAATGACTACGTTTCTTGGCACGAGTCCACACTGTACACTATTACAACAGATCTCTTAAATCAGACTCCCTATGTCGGTGATTCTCGATGTCGGTGTCTGGCATTGCGATCTCTATCTCCATCTCTATAACCCACTTAAATGAATCCAGCTCTTAAACCAGACTTTTGAAATTTCCAGAGATCTCCACACACAATATCCTGGTAGAAGGTTTCCCTGCTTTCTGGTGTGCGTAGCTCTTTGATGTCCGATCGTCGTCCACTACTTCAAAGAAATATGAAGTACTGTTGCTAATCTCAACCATACCAATCGCACCTAGCACCGACCTTCTCCATCCAATTAGATGACCGAACTGTACGGTAATCTGGAGCTAGAAAGGTTTTCCCTATGATTCCAGCATGGAGACGCTAATCGTACATGGGTGGAGTCAATTCCACAAGCTCCACTATCCTAAACGTAGATGGAGGAACGACCGGTCAACCTTCACCAAATTCGCTACATCCTCTAAATCTGCCAGTACTACAAGTAACGATTCTATCTGGCTGTTCAAGACTAGTAATATGCACCAGGCAGTAAGAAAGAGAGGGCTACTGATAATGTTTAACTTTACATTAGAACCATGACTTGGATAATGGGGGGTACACTTAGGGCCCTGACAGCTCCGCTTGAGAAAGAGGTTGGCAGTCCACCATCCGACAATCTTCTAGTTGCCAATAGACTTTTAATAAATCCGCTAAAAAAAGTTGAGGAAATGGCTGCGAATATCCATGCCATCCAGCATGTTACCTACGATATGCGACTTCGGCAAGATGACAACACTTGTGATGACTATCCATTACTGAAGCTGAGGTGACGGCGTTGATAATGGGAAGAAAACGCTCATTTGATCTGTTACAGCCAGGGAAGGAGATCAACTAGTTGATTGTGTCAGAACACGAATCTCCAGCACAAAATGTCACCTAAGTCCGGGAGTAGGCCTAAATCCCGAAAAGCCCGTGGGTTCCAAGTGTACAAAACCTGAGCTACATAGATTCATCTACAGATTCCCAACAGACTCCTAGTTGAGTTCACAAGAGAGAATATTGACTCTCGGGAGGCTAGTATTCGGGGCTGTGCTGAGAGGCACCAGCAACATGTGCCAGAAGGCAGAGGATTCTATAAGTTCTCAACAAAAATATTTACACGACAATTCTTGAGTCGAGAACAATCGCAAATCATGCATACGTCGTATATCTTACCGAGCCCAACTAACTCATTTCTTCGGTGTTGAATCTCGGTATTCAATGTCCTACACTACCTTCGTTTCTCCGCCTACGCCGTTTCCTGAGCAACGCTCAAACCGTTCTCTCCCAACAACCCAATCAACACCAGGCCATTACAAAAATCAACCCGGCCACAATTCGCACCGGGCCGTTTCAACAATCACCATGCCATGTCAACAACTTCCTTTGTCTTCATTCTGAAAAATAGTTTCCAATTACACATTCAATGTAGCTACAGTAAGATATACCTCCAAGTTGTTGGAAGTTGCTGACAACAGCAGCCAACAACACACTTCCCACAAAGGACTGCAATAACAACCCAGAGACTAGCCTCGGCGCCGGAGCTGCCCCCTGGGTGTATATGCACATCCAGACGTTTATCAGCCACCCAACATTAGATGTTATCTTATCGCACCGGAAAAACTCTTTTGACGTGAAATACTCCACCAGATACCCTCCCCTTTTGGGTCGCACTATCCCCTTCCCTAAAGTGTCCGGGCCACCAGCCACAAGCGCGCCTCACACAACCACATTCTAGGCGCCTCGGGCATTTTCGGCAACCCAAAAATCCTCCCCCGGTACCCCTCCTCTGTCCCGACAACCGCCGGGCAATGAGCTCATAGCCCAAACCCATCGCACCCCGCACCCGTACACCTCGGCCTCCATATATATGGGACTCCGAATCCGCTAATTTAGATTGCCAATCCACTATGCTTAAATTGATAACTCCTGTTACTGCAAAAGTGGTATCACGTCACTTGGTGGCTCCCCGCATGGTTCCCCGCGTGGCTCCAGCTGCATTTTCCCTTGCCAAATGCCGCTTCTTCTCAAACAATCCCACTAATCTACAAGCAGGATCCACAGTTCCTTCTGAAGCTGCTGATGCTTCTGCCACCGTGATTTCTGACCAAAAGGACGCTAGCACAATCGGACACAGTGCCACATGGTTGGACGCATTGACTGAACAGGACAAGCAGGCCGCAGAAGGCAATGTTTTGGACTCGTTCAGCTACATGAACCCCAAGTCAACTGAGGTTGGCGAAAGAACCAGACCGGAATCGTTCTCGTACCTTGTTCTTCCCTTCAAGGACGACAAGTGGCTTTGTGACGCCTACATCAATGCGTTTGGTCGTTTGAGAGCGGGCCAATTGTTCCAGGACTTGGACGCATTGGCCGGAAGAATCGCTTACAGACATTGTGCTCCTGCTGAGCCCATGAATGTGACTGCTTCCGTGGACAGAATCTACATGGTGAAGAAAGTGGACGAGATCCAGAACTACAACTTCGTGTTGGCCGGATGTGTGACGTGGACGGGAAGATCGTCGATGGAAATCACTGTCAAGGGATATTCGTTTGAGGACCTGGTTCCAGAAGACATTTCTGAAGAGTCTTTGCCCACCGAGAATGTGTTTTTGACTGCCAACTTCACGTTTGTGGCCAGAAACCCATTGACGCACAAGTCGTTCCCCATCAACAGATTGCTTCCCGTAACTCAGAAGGAGTGGGTGGACTACAGAAGAGCAGAGTCGTTTAACGCCAAAAAGAAGCTTGCTGCCAAGGACAAGTCCATCATCGAGCCCACCGACGAAGAAAACAGACTCGTCTACGACATGTGGAAAGCTTCCAGACAGTTGAGTCCGCAATTGACCTCCAACGTCAAGTTCATGAAGGACACCACCGTCACCTCCACGTTGTTCATGCAGCCCCAGTACAGAAACAGACACTCGTACATGATTTTCGGAGGTTACCTCTTGAGACAGTCTTTTGAGTTGGCGTACTGCGCTGCTGCTGCATTTTCCTCTGCTGGTCCAAGATTTGTGTCTTTGGACTCCACCACTTTCAAGGCTCCTGTGCCTGTTGGCTCTGTTTTGTCCATGAGTGCCTCCGTTTCTTACACCGAACATCTTCACGATGGCGGCGACCCCGAGGCGGGCTTCGACTCGCCTTTCAACTTGCCTGCTACCAACAAGATCTCTTCTAACCCTGGTTCTTTCTTGCTGGAGCCCGGTACTTTGGTGCAAGTCAAGGTGGACACTCTGATCAAGAACTTGGACTCGGATGTGTCGAAGGAGTCTGGATGCTTTATCTATTCTTTCTTCGTGCCCAAGAGCAGCTACCCAGACGGCATGCCTCACTACTCGTCGGTGATTCCACAGACATATTCTGAGATGATGGAATATGTCGAGGGTAGAAGAAGAGCACTTGACACTGCCAACTACGTGTCCACCATTGCTAGCCAGTGATTTATAGACGTATCGATTAATAATTCGTACTGATCTGTAGAGTTCTAGAGGGTAATATTTCGCAGCCAAACGAAGCTGACCAACAAGAATGTCGTGTGACAGCTACTAGCATAAAAGTGCGGCTACTAGCATCAAATTATCTTTTATTATTCGTATTGTCCTATAATATTGTTATTCAGAACCTGTTTCCAATTAACCTTTTTTGTTCAGATCATATTTCAAATTATCTTTTGTTATTCAAGACCTGTTTGAATTTATCGATTGTTATCAGAATAATTTGCAGCCAAGGAGTCTGGCTAACGAGAGTGTCGTGTGACAGAAATAGCAATGCTATCAGATATCCCTTATTCAAATTGTGCCATATTATAGTCATTCAGAACCTGTTGAAATTATTCTTTATTGTTCAGATTTATTCAAATCATCCTTTATTCAGATTATCCTATGTTACTCATAGATTATCCTATTATTCAATTGTCCTATTATTACAGATCATAACCAGCACCCATTGTTTAACTTTTCAGCTAGTCACTATCGCCATCGTGGATCTGTGCCGTTTCGCCTAGATGCTCCACATTTTGGGTGTGTGCTGCCTCTCGTAGACTTCCTTTTCTGGTGAAGTCCACCATCTTGGCCTTGCTTCCTCTCTTATTATCAAGCATTGTGTCAGACATATCCGAATACAACGAGGTAGTCGACTGGTTCCTCTTCGGGTTGCTTGTAAGTGCCCCAAGATTAGTCTTGGGGGTAGGTTCGTTATTGATGAGGAACGTTGCAGAGTCCGGAGATCCAACTAGCGCTTCCAGCGACCGGGCCTCCTGCGACGGTCTCCAGCCCGTGTAGCCGTCAGAGGCAATGGTAGGCTCAAAGTCGTCCTCAAACGAATGGCGGGTTGCCACGTCGTTATCAAAACTGGATCCTCCATGGAGGAATTTGGCCATCAAATTATAGTTCGAAGACTCGTTGGACGTGTTGTAGAAGGTATTATTGCTGGTGTCTTCTTCCTCATTGATGTTGTTGAGATTGGTGGAGATGGGCCTTTGTGACCGGGTCGGCGACACAGGCATCAACCCGTCACTGACGATATTGCCGTCACTGTCAAGTCGCTGAATGTTCCCCGACAGCGTATCACGAGCGATCGAATGGCTCAGGAAGTTTTTGATGGGAGATGGGAAAGAGTCTCTGCTGCCATCCACTAACTTCACCGAAAACAATTGTTCAGTGTTGACAGTATCCAAAGAGAGCTGCGATGTGTGTTTCTGCAGCAAAAGGAAACTCTGTTTGATAGCGTTCGAGTCTGAGGTGTCGTTTGCACGCCACGACTTGACTGGCTTCTCTGACGCATCGTAGTAGTTGCTTTCCGCTTCAGAATCCACATGGGTGAGACTCGACAGCGTAGACGAGTTGTCGCAATCGAGCTTCAACGCATTCAATGCGCCAAGTTGTCTGGCGTGCTCTCTGGAGTCGTCCATATCATATGTGACTCCGAATCCAGGGCCAGTAAGCTCCGGCTCAGGTGCAGATTTGTCGGATTCTGTGTCGTTATGCTTCTTGCGGCGACAGCAGCAGAATATCAAGAGCAATGCGGCCAAGAGAATCACAAAGGCTGGAATTCCAATGGCAAGCCCCAAAACGAGCTTTTTCTTGTTATCAGAAGACTTTTGCTGATTCGCAGCTATTGAGCTTGAAGAAGCTATTGTAGAAGTTGTAGATGCTGCAGAGCTTGTGGATGATTGAGTGGCAGAATGAGAAGCAGAACTTGTAGCAGACGAAGACGACAGCGACGAAGACGATGTCACAGTTTCTTTGTCAACACCCACAATCCGAAACGAGAGCGACTGGGAGTCAAATGATGAAGACGCCTTCACCGTAACCTCAACAGCGTCCAAGTTCTTAGGAGCAATACCAGAGAGCGTCAAGTTCAGCGAGTGGTAAGACAACCAGTCAGACGAATTGAAGGAAACATCGATGGATGTTTCGTTGTAATCAGTGAAGTCTGAGCGCAACAACTGGTACAGAAAGTACTCTGTCCTGGTCGCGTTAACGTCTGGCAACAGGTTTACCGTGAAAACAGAGTCAATTGAGGAAAAAGAATAAGGCAACTCGACCAGGTTGCCGTAAACGTCCGCGACGACAATTGTAAAGTTGTCAAAAGTCGACGAGTTAGGGAAAGTCCCCTTCAACGCGTACGCTTTGTCGTCAAAGTCAATGTACGAAGGTAAGTCGTTAGCAGAGACCGAGGAGATGTTTTGGGAGGAAATTAATTCGCTGTCGAGGTAGACGCTGGAAAACACCGGCACATCGTACTCGAAACCGAGCCCGTAGGTGCCGTTGACCTTGATTGACTCGTTGAGCAGGGTGCTAAGCTGGTGAGCTCCCACCACCAAATAGAAAGTACCTTCAGCACCAGCATAGCCCTGATAATCCGAGCCAATGAAGCTGAAGCCATACAGCACAGACGGAGCAATGTCACTGGTCACGTAGGGAACGGAACCCGAGAAAGTGTTGGAGGAAGAATCGAAAGTTATCCAATTTGGAAGAGAAGTCCTATCCATACTCCGTCCATAGTAGTAGGAGATGGACCTGGAGGCACCGGCGTTTTCCACAAACACCAGGTCGTCAAACTGAATGGAAAAATGTTCGCCCTCTTTGACCACCAACCCATTGACGCCGTTTGTCTGGCCATAATGGGCAATGGAGGTGAACATTACGTCGGAGCTGCTCAACGACAACCCGGAGCTGTTGGAGACCATCATGGAGTAGGAATTCTCGGCCGAGGAGCCGTCTGCGGAGTCCTGAGCCGCCAACGAGATTTGGAACTGGCCCACGTCGTTAGCAGACGGTGTTCCAGAGAAAGTTCTGGAGTCTGAGTCAAAAGAGAGCCAATCGGGCAAATTGGAGGCAGAATAGCTGATTGAGCCGCCGCTGCTGGAACGATAAGTGATGGAGGCGAGCGTGAACAGGTAGGCTTCGTCTACACGAGCGACATTGGGAAGCTGTTCGTCCATTGGCCATCCCACATAGACGGCCCATACTGGAGCCAAGAGGAAGAGCCAGATCATGGAAGAACGGGACACGGACACAGACAAGGGAAAGATGCAACGCAAAAGGAACGACAAGAAGGAAAGGCAAATGCAAAGGCAAAAGAACGGCCGGAGAAAAGAAAAGAAAAGCTTACCAGAGGAGATTATCTGAAAAGAGAATACGAAGTGACTACAGAAGTTTAGGCGACGCGCAGGGCTAAAGAGCGTGGTCGCGCGGGGCCAGGGGGCATAGCGCGGAGGGCCAGGAGGCAGAATGGCGCGAGCAGGGGAAGGAATTTGGGGCCGAACAGGCACGGGAGTGCGAAATAGGGCGACAGGCGCGACGCCAGGGCAGGTGCTACAATGGGGAGATAGAAATGGAGCCAGAGAAATGGAGGCTAGAAGTGAGTATGGCTGGTTCATGGGAGAATGTTTAGGAAAGGAATGGGGAGTAGGCGAGAGAATTGGAAAGAAACGAGAATTGGAAGAAGATAATCGGGATTGTTATTATTCGAGATGTGTGGATTATATTTTCATGGTTTCGATATTTTTGGATTTGGGCCGGAAGGGCTTGTTTTGCTCTGTTGATGTTTGTTCGTGTTGTTGTGCGACGCGCCCAGCCGCGTTGCGCGGCGTTCCTGGATTAAGTTTGACAGTGTTGTGCAGTGTGGTGCGGAAGTGCCATTTCGATGGATTAGGATATTTGGATTAAATTGATTGAGATGAACTTGGATTAGAGTGATTGAGATGAATTTGGATTAGCTTGGTAAAAAGATTCAATAAATGCCACAGGGGAGAAACGTCATTTTGATTGATAATGCTGAATTAATTTAGCTTGATAAGAGATGAAACGGATTAGCTTGATAGGGAGATAAATTTAGCTTGACTAAAAGATGAAATAGGATTAGCTTGATTTCAAATATTAACTTGATCGAGCTTGGTAAAACGATTAATTGGATCGGCTTGATCAAGAACAAATTGAATTAGGCTGATTAAACGGATGAATTGACTACGTTGATTAGAATGACAAAATTGAACTAGGTTGAATAAGCAGATCAGATTGAATTGCTTGAATGTGTGTGTGTCTGCTTGTCTGTTCACGTCTGAATAATCGTTTCATTTGCTACCTCATTGATCTACTCAAGAGTTGTTTCAACGTAGTGACACGCAGAGGAAATCCAAACTTAATCTCACAAAATCGTTTTTCAGTTTCTTGTAACAGAAACATCCTCTATTCTTACGTACGTATTCTAATGAGTGCCTAGCTGACGACCGACAGCTAATCCCTGGGAGGTTTCTAACGGCACGCCCACTGGCATCCACAGCCAGAGAATTTCTTGTCAATATAGTCCAACTCTTATCTTTGCATACCGTTTTCCATCCAATAGTTCACTTACTTGTCTGGCATTTGCTGCCGTAGAAAAACGGCCCTGGACTCTAGTAACCATATTGAGTCTTGTGCTTCCGATTGATTCGACCAAAATACCGCGTGAATAGGGTAAATAGAAAGCAGTATTCTGTCTCTGATTTCTATCAGCATTGCCTCGAGTCAATAGATATCGACAGCCATAATCAAAAAAACTAACCTCGTACTACCTCAACGATCATCTATGCATGCTTGGCTGCCCTGTCGACTCACCTATCTGCCTTACCCTATCGAAACAATTCAAATTAGCAATAGGTAGAACCACTTCTTCGTTCGATTCGCTAGTCATTGTCGCCAATAGAAGTGTGATGCATGAACTTGACAAATTCGTAAACAAGTGTCGGCCACAGAACTCCGAAAGGAAGCTCCGGACGGGAGCGAAAGACCATGTAAGGCCAAACAAAAGAAGCCTGGCTCTCCTGATTTTGAGAGCGCGGAGCGATGAGCCAGATCGCACCTTCGAGCATTGTGTCAGCCCAACGTCCCAGCTCCCTACACCCATCTGGGAACATAGTACACCGCAACAACGCCAATGTATCCAAATATCAATCCCACCAACTTCTCCGCCAACAGATGGAAGTACATGTTCGTCATAAGAAGCATAAACCACCACAACAGAAGAAGGGCGACCACCACCACCTGCGGCGTCGTCTGCACCACGGCAATCACTCTCTCTATGAAGCTCTTCAGAGCTCGCAAGTTGGATTGAACTTGGCGTACGAAAATCGTCCATCCGGGCCAGAACGGCTTGATTTCATGGAACAAATAAAGCGACGAATGCACAAGCAAAAATACGTGGCCCAGCGGATCGTGGCCGCCCTCCCATGTTCCACGCATACGGCGACACGTTGCAGAAGATACAAGGCGAGATTCGTAATGGCCATCCCATTCTTGGAAAAGTGCAACCACCAGGTCGTCGAGCCGGCTAATCCGCTCAGCTGCAACTTTGCCGCATTTTCCGCCCGACAACAAAAACACCTTATCCATAATAGGGACGCCAAAGCACCATTGGGTGAAGAGAATCCACCATACTGTGGCCAAAACCCATCGAATCAGTGCTCCCAAGACAACCCTGCGACTGGGCCGTCTGTAGAGCTCCATGCCATAGAATATCGCCACTACAAGCGTCGTCCATCCCCAACCTTTTTTCACAAACCATTGGTTGAAGATATTGCCCTTGTTGTTGTAGTAATTGTACACTTCTTCATCCTGCGATAAGATATGGAGCAATTTGCCCAAAACAAAGTTTAAAACGAACGAAAACGCATACGATACCTCGGCCACCGTGCAGCGGACGTTGCTCAACGATAGCAATGCCAGTTTAGCCTTGGCCATGTGCCTATTGTAGATGGCTTCGTTTTCCATGATGGCAATTATAGATTTGGAATCCTGCAGTGCGAACTGGAGGTAGAGAAGTCTTTTGGTAGGGAAGTGGGCAGATGTGACTATAAAGAAGAATATTTGTATTGCTGAATTGGTCTTATGGGTTTGTTGTAAATTTTGACAAAGTTCCATTTTTTTATGTGGATCTGTTTTTTTGCTGGCCATAACCTCGGGGACCAGTGCTTTCTATTCCTAAGCAAACATCCGCGATTGCCATTTCATTGATGATTCTCAACCGTCCAAATCTGGAACCCTTCCTAGTCTTTGGAATTTTGTAGTGATCCAGAGTTTAACCAGTTGGATTCACCACGACGTTCACCAAGAGTCTCTTTTCCTACCAAAAGTCTCTTTCGCTACCAAGAGTCTCTTGTCCTATAGTTTCCTTCACTAGTAGCATTGATAGTAGCATTGAACCGGGAGACGAATAGATCATGCGACCTGAAACACAATCTCCATGAACAGTCACTTCTCCGATTTCAAAAATGGCCAACCATCGCCTCTCCATATGCACATTCCACTAATACGACGTTGTAGGAGGCTACTCATGTCCTTGCTCAGACAAATGGCCGGTGTCTGCTAGATGAATTAGCCTGTGAAATATAGAAATTGCCATGCCTTGGACTTGACTATTGTTTGCCTCGCCTCGTCTCTCTATACTGCTTCCTCCACAATCAACGCAGGAGTTTCTGCCGGAGGCGAGCTTTTCGCCTGCTTACTCTTCTTCTCCTCGCCATCCTTCTCCTTCGGCAGATCTATGAGCTCATCCGGACTCTGCCATCTCTTGACCATATCGTTCATCAAACTGTTGATTAGCTCGGGGTTCACTATGCTCTTGCGGAACTCCTCACTTTGTAGAAGCGTCAACACATGGAGACAGTTTGGATAAACCACGTACTTGGCATACTTGGCATCTTTCCAGTAGTTTAAGTACTTGAGATAGTTGACAAACGCAGGATCTGCCAAGTAGTCGTTTTGGGCCAACCAGCTGACGTACTGGATGTTTGCGAGCGATTGAACAAACTCGAGCTCGACTTCCCATCTGGTCGGAAGCTCGTCTGTCTCGGCCATTCAGTTGGGATGTTGTGGTAGGTGATAGTAAGTAAGAAAGTTACTCCGTTCAGTCCAATGATATAATCCAGACTCTTGACAGAGTGGTGTGAGAATCTGGTGTTACTGCTTTCAAAATTGAGAATACAGTCCACAAATCTATAACTAACTGCACTCCTCCGACAACCAATAACACTATCAGCTCTAAGCACCAGAGCACACTAAACTCCTGGATTCTTCAAATTCTGAAATCCTGAAATCCTCAAACTACACTAACTAATACCACTCACACATGTCGCGCCAAGCCACTTTGGAAAAAGAGTTGCTTCAACTCACCGATCTCAACAAAATGGCCGATCTGCTACTAGAAACTATCAACAAAACCCAGCAAAACATTGCCTCGTCGAAAAGCTCCACCGACAGCACGTCTGCATTGCTCGAGAGTTGGATCAAGATCTTAAATCAGTCGAAGTTTGTCAGCGATCTGCTTGAGGATCCAAGTTGGAAAGGTGGGGTGGATATCGAGGCGTCAAATGGACTCGACTCGGAAGAAGCCAAGCTCAATGCCGAGCTCCAGGCGCTAGAAAAGGAAAACTCGACCCTCCAGCGACGCCTCGACTCGAGCTCGCTGCCGGTTAATCCAAAGAGGGTGAGAAGGTAATAGAGAATACACAACTAGGAAATGGATGTAAATACTATGAATATAAATATCACATCATAAAGAATACTGATCTAGAACATCGATGGATGTGAATAATATAACATAAACATCATTTACAAAGAATACATCAACTAGAACATCAATGGACGTAAGTATAAACATAAATATTATTTCGTAAAGATCACAACAACTAGCACATCAATGGACATAAATTATAGAAACATAAATACAACAACTAGCACATCAAATGGACATAACTATAAACATAAATATCACTTCAACAGACTGATCAATCACTTCAACAGACTGATCAATCACTTCAAGAGACTGGTGATCAAGTCGCCCGAGTCAACCGAGTCGCCCTCCTTGACCTCAATGTCGCCGATCTTTCCGCTCACTGGTGCACTGATCACCATCTCCATCTTCATGGCACTCAACACTGCAACAGGGTCTCCCTTCTTCACCTCCTGGTCCTTCTTGACTCTCACCTCCACGACAACACCGGCCATTGGAGCACCGACGTCGTTTGGCTGCACGGCCTTAGGTCTGGTCTTGGTGTCGATGGAAATGGTCTTGTCATCCACAGTGACCGATCTCATCTCACCGTTCAATTCAAAGAACACTTCTCTGGTACCGGTCTGCTTGGAGATCTCTCCCACTGCCAATAACTTGATAACCAAAGTCTTACCCTGTTCGATGTCCACAACCATCTCCTCGCTGACATCCAATGGCTTCAAGAAGTAGCGGGTAGGCAACACAGACAAGTCTCCGTACTTATCCAAGATGGTACGGTAGGCCTCGTAAACCTTAGGGTACATCACGTAAGAGGCAATATCGCACTCGGTGATGTTATCTCCATAACGAGAAACCAACTCCTCCTTCACCTGGGCGAAGTTGACTGGAGGCAACAACAATCCTGGTCTCTTATCCAACTTTGGTCTCTTGCTGCCCAACATGTTGGTTCTCAAAGGCTCTGGGAATCCTCCGTATGGGGTACCCATCAATCCCTCCATGAAGTCCAACACCGAGTCTGGGAAGTCCAACTCCGGAGCCAACTTGATGACATCTTCTTCGGAAAGGTTGTTGGAAACCATAAATTGGGCCAAGTCTCCCACCACCTTGGACGTTGGCGTCACCTTGACAACATCGCCCAAAAGCTTGTTGGCGACCTTGTACTTCTCCTTGGTCAACAACCATTTTTCGCCCAATCCCAATTGCTGGGCCTGGAAGAGCAAGTTGGTCAACTGACCGCCAGGAATCTCGTGCTGGTAAACTTCTGGGTCTGGACCCTTCAAGTCGGCCTCGAAACAAGAGTAGAGCAATCTCATCTGAGCCCAGTAGTTGTCCAACTCTCTAACCAAATCCTCGCTCAACCCGTGGTTCACCTCACCTTCGAAAGAGGCAAGCAAAGCACTGACAGATGGCTGAGAAGTCATACCGGACATTGCGTTAGAGGCAGCATCAACGACGTCAGCACCAGCCTTGGCAGCGGCATCCATACTGGCCACACCAGTACCGGCAGAGTCGTGGGTGTGAACGTGGATTGGCAAGTCAGGATACTTGGCTCTGATGTTGGACACCAAGAGAGAAGCGGCCTTTGGCTTCAAAGTACCGGCCATATCCTTGATACCCAAGAAGTGGGTGCCCATGGCAACAATCTTGTCGACAACCTCCAAGTAGTACTCCAAGTTGTACTTCTTGCCAGCCTGCAACATGTCACCGGAGTAACAGACGGTAGCCTCGACAACACCGCCGGCCTTCTTAACAGCATCCACACCAACCTTCAATTGGTCCAAATCGTTAAGAGCATCGAACACTCTGAAAATGTCCACACCGTTGTCCTTGGCCTCCTTGACGAATTGGTCAATGGCGTTATCTGGCAACGACGAGTAGGCGACACCGTTAGCACCTCTCAACAACATCTGGAATGGAATGTTTGGAACCAAAGCTCTCAACTTTCTCAAACGTGCCCATGGATCCTCGTACAAGAATCTCATGCTGACGTCGAAAGTGGCTCCACCCCAACATTCCAACGAGAATGCTCCGTTCAAGGCAAACGAAGTGGTGCGGGCGATGTTGGCCAAGTCGATGGTTCTGACACGGGTAGCCAACAACGACTGGTGAGCATCTCTCCAGGTGGTGTCGGTGATCAAAGTACCGTTGAAGGCTCTAACTTGCTTAGCAAACTTCTCTGGGCCCTGCTCGAGAAGAATCTGTCTCCAACCTCTAGGAGCGTCGGTGTTGTCGACGTCGATTGCGAGGCCGGTCTTAGGGTCATGCAACACAGGAATCAAGGCTTCAGTAGCAAGCTTAGGAAGGCCCGATTGACCCTTGATGGACGAGCCGTTGACAGCCAAGTCACCGAGGTACTTCAACAACTTGGTGGCTCTGTTCTGCGAAGAAATCATCTGGAACAACGAAGGAGTGTCGTCGATGAAAGTGGTCCAACAGTTTCCGGCGATAAACGTCTCGTGGGTGAGCATGGCCAACAAGAAAGGAATGTTGGTCTTGACACCTCTGATTCTGAACTCAATCAATGCTCTCAACATCTTTCTTCTGGCAATCTCGTAAGTGGAACCCGAACAACTGCACTTCACCAACATCGAGTCGTAGTGGGGCGAAATGACTGCGCCGGCAAATCCATTACCACCGTCCAATCTCACACCGTTACCACCAGCGGAACGGTACACCTCGATCTTACCAGTGTCTGGCTGGAAGTTCTTGGCGGGGTCTTCAGTGGTGATTCTACACTGGATAGCAAAACCGCGAGTAGTAATCTTGTCCTGAAGCAATCCCAACTGCTGCAAGGAAGCACCAGCAGCGATCTGGATCTGGGCAGCAACAATATCGACACCCGTGATCTCCTCGGTGATGGTGTGCTCCACCTGGATTCTGGGGTTGATCTCGATAAAGTAGTGTCTGTTCTGCTCGTCGACAAGGAACTCGGCCGTACCGGCATTTCTGTAGTTGGCCGACTTGGCCAACTTGACAGCATCGGTCAAGATGGCGTCTCTGACACTTCTGGGCAACGTCTTGGCTGGGGCGATCTCAATGACCTTCTGGTGTCTTCTCTGCACAGAACAGTCTCTCTCGAACAAGTGGATGACGTTTCCGTAGCCGTCCGCAAGCAATTGAACCTCAATATGCTTTGGTCTGTCCAAGAAACGCTCGATGAAACAAGTGCCGTTGCCGAAAGCGGTCAAGGCCTCGGATCTGGCTCTGTTGAAAGCATCGGCGATGTCGTCACCTTCTCTAACCACTCTCATACCACGGCCACCTCCACCGAAAGCAGCCTTGATGATCACGGGAAAGCCGTACTTCTCCACAAAAGCCTTGGCCTCCTCGGTGGAGTCAATTGGGCCCGGGGTACCGGGAACAACCGGAACGTTGTTCTCAAGAGCCAAAGTTCTGGCGGAAACCTTGTCTCCAACAGCATCAATGGTCTTGTAGGAAGGACCAATCCAGGCGATTCCAGCCTCCTCGACCTTGCGGGCGAAAGTGGAGTTTTCCGAAAGAAATCCGTAGCCCGGGTGGATCATGTTGACATTGTGCTTTTTGGCAATGCTAATGATCTCGTCAATTTGCAAGTAAGCCTGAACTGGCGAGTACTGGCCCTTCTTGCCAATGACGTAGGACTCGTCAGCCTTCAATCTGTGCATGGACATTCTGTCCTCGTGGGCGTAGATGGCCACCGTCTGCATGGACAACTCGTGGGCGGTTCTGAAGATTCTGATTGGAATTTCTCCACGGTTGGCCACGAGAATCTTGTTCATGGGACCCAACACAGTGGACTCACGTCTCATCTGGTTGATTTTCACGGCCTCGGAAGCGGATTGGGCAATCTGAGACATTTTGGTGCAAATCGACAACTAGGGAGTTGAAAGACGGGGAAAAAAGCCAATGGGCGAAGAAATGATTAGCTCCCTGGCACTGCAGAAAGTTGTTCGCTTGCCACCTGTATAATGAGAGACGATGGAAACCAGTAGGAAGTTCGGATGGGCGATAGGGGCCTGGCCAAGCACTGGTGAAGCAAAAAAAGTAGAAGAAGGAGGCAAAAGTTCGAACAATAGCTGTGGAGAAAAGGCGAAAAATTCGCTGGAATCGTCGCCGTTTATATATTTTTCTTTCCAGCACCTCCACCGTGGCCGGCACAATGATGGAGAGACGCAATCCGGCAGGTGGCGGGCCGATGTGGAAGGAAGTTGAACTCCGAGGCAGAGGGCGGAACGAATGGCGGCGGTTCGGGCCAGCGGACGTCGGTGCAAGACGACAATATATAAACGGAGCAAAGCGCTGCTGGAGGGAATATCGACGAGAAATTTCCTTTGGTGATGGCGGCCCGTTGCTCGTTCTCTTTTCTCTGGTCGTTTTGGCTCCGGCCGAGGTCACCTGCCCAGTGTGCACCTCACATGCGCGAACTTAGTGCGAAGGACAAGCCCACACCGTAGAGTGCTATTTAGGATTATGAGGTGGAAATAGGGTTTTTTTTTTGGAAGTTGAATTTTTGGGGGCTGACAGTCGTTGGCTCATAGATGGAAGCTGTGGCTTAATTGGGGCTCTCGAGGTGGTCCGTGGCCAGGTGATTTCCTGGTGAATCTCGGAGTAGTGAGTCATTTCAACTCCGAGGTTACGTTCAGGAATTGCGTTCAGGAATTGAATCATCAGGCTGGCATGGAGCGGGCAAATGATTGGTGCGATTGGCTGCCCACCTTGCGCCAACGGTGACGTGATGGACAGGCGGGGCGGAGGGGCTACTAATAAATTTCGGAGTTTTCGTGGAAAAGCAGGAGGATGGATTTTTGGAACCCGGGGTAGGAATTGGTGAATAGGGAAGAAGTGGTGAAGTGCAGTGAGTGAGAGGGATGGAGTTGCTGAATAAAAAGGGAGTGAAGTTTACTTAGTGAAAAATTGGCAGAGTTTATTTAGTGAAAAAATGACGAAGTGGACAAAGACAGGGGAGAATGAAAGCGATGGACCAAAGAATGGGGAAATGAAAAGTTTGACCAAGAAATGAGAAAATGAAACGTGACCACATGGAAAATGAAAACTAACCAAATGAGCTATGTGCGGAGAGTCCTCGATGAAAAAAAAAAAATGAAAAAAAAAAATGTAAAAAAAAACGGCGATAGAAGTGCAGATTACCTCTATTGGTCTCGAGCACTGCTTGCAGAATGGGGTCAGATTGGGGCACACCGCACGGCAGAAATACAGTACAAAGTGTGGAAACGCACAAGAGTGGGCCAAGGCGAAAATCACCTGCCCGAAAATCATCTGCCCAAAATGAAATGTTCGTCCGCTCCAGTGCTGTATCCCGATCCCAAAATGACATGTTCGTCCGCTCCAGTGCTGTATCCCGATCCCAAAATGACACCACTGTTCTCCAGAAGTTCTAAGTGTTCCGAAAATGTTCCTCAGATGCTTCGCAATTGTTCTCAGGAAAAGTTTTCGGGATGTTGTTTCCGCGATTTCTCATCTTCTCTACAGTGCGCGGGCTTAACGGACCATCGACATGCGAAAATACGACAGGTGATGCCCTCGAGGTTGCCAGCTTTTGATATCCAAAATTGCCTCCAAAAGCCCCCTCCTTCTATCCGATATGCGAGTGTCTGGCTCGAAAACGGCGAGAAACGCCGAAATCGCCTGATGTCCATCACGTTACTATTGCGTGAAGCGGAGATAGAGGCGCGCCCAAGCAATAATTTGGAGACTCTCATGTAAGCCGCAAAATTCTATAAAAGGCTGCGATCCCCATCTGCGAGCCACATCAACAATGATTAGAGCTTTTTCGTCTTCTGCTGTTTCTGCCTTCAAGAAGGAGTCTGTGCAGCAATTCAAGAATCTTTCTGAGGCTGCTGCTATGCCCAAGAAGTGGCAGCCAACTCCAGGCAACTCGTTCAGATCATTTGCCGAGTATCGGTTGAAGGTGGTCAACCAGTCGCCATTGAAGCTCAAGACTTTGAACAAGAGCAAGTAGGGTTGTAGTCGGGATTGCGGTTACGGATGCAATTTAAATTATCCGTGGGAGCTCAGGTTTAATTTTACTTCTTTACTATATTACGAATGCTACGATTTTAGATTTTGCTACGATTTTAGATTTTGCTACGATTTTAGATTTTCACCGTAGATTACGCGGGCCCGATTATCGGCGCCGGACATACACTTCCGAGCAATCAGTGCGCAATCTCCATCCAGGAAGCTGGAAGGCGGAGACGGAAGGTTCGGGTATTAGTGATTTCCACATTTGGCAGTGTTATCAAAAGAGGAGTAGGTGAAATTTGCAGAATAAAGGGGTTCTGGATTTGTAATCGAGAAAGTGGCGAAGTACTCAGTTGCTAAAATAAAGGAGATTAAGTTGAGGCGGTGCTCATTATCATGCTGGAGCAGGAGGAACATGAATGTGGAAACAAAAAACAAAAAAGCATAAAACAAACCAGTTACAGACGAATCATGATCTCACTCAAATCAACTATAAGTGGCTTTATAGCGCAAGATTAGTAGCTGCTTGATGTCACAAGTATCGTAGCTGCTTGATGGCACAAGTCTCCACCTATTCCTCTACTTTTCTTATGTCCTCTCACTGTTAGCCTGTACCTTCAGATGCACCTGAAAACAATTGCGAATTGCACTGTTAATCCGCCCACACTAATATCATTTATCTCCCCACTCCACTACTTATTACATCATTCCACCATGCTACAGTCACCTATCACATTATCACGTTTACGACCTGCTTTGCCCTCTTTCCCCCACGTGAACTTCCAATGGCAATCTAAGGCTCCCACGTGACATGACGCACAGTTACTGATAAAGACTGCTGTGTCACGTGATATAGCACCATCTCCCCTCTTCACTATGAGGAGGCACGGGTGCAGCCTCAAGTTCCTACTATCAATTGCTGATAGCTCCTGTACTTGGAACGGCTTCTCTATTAGGTGTGGAAAGAGACACCACAGTAATGAAGAACACTTCAACAACATTTTTCCACGGTAAATATATAATATTCTCTGACTAGCGTCTCTTCAATTGGCTTGGCATTCACCTTATGGGTATTGGTCGTTAGGGTCATCACTATACAATTCACAACCATGCCCGACACCTCGGCAGCATTAATTGACCAGTTGGTTTACATCGACAATTTCATCAATAGTGGCACAGGCGAGACGCCCAACTTGGACGTGGACGGACAACTCTCGTTGGACTTGGCGGCGTTTGCTGACGATCTGTTTGTGTTTCCAGACGAAGACAAGCCCAATGATCGGGACCATAATGACGAAGATAATGACAAAAACGACAAAAGGCACATGCTGGACGTACCTGGAGTCGGAAGATTTGACGACCACTGGTTTGACAACGACGACGATTTCTCGCTTAATTCGGCCCGCAGGCCAGATGGAATCCGAGCCCTAGCCAAAATCAATCTGAGCACAAAGCAAGCGAAATTAAACAGAACAAACCACTATGCCAACAACGGAGGCATGGATGCACATCCGCCTCTGCAAGACGGCTCAAAGGATAACGACGCTCTAATTTCTTCGGAAATGGGCGATTTGTCGACGCTTCCGAAGTTTCCTGTTCCGCCTGGAGCAAAAAGCTCGCTTCAGCAGGTTGGGCTTTCGCTGAACCAGATCGATTTGTTGTCTGCGTTGATCGCCCAGCACCAGAACTCTTTAGGGCACGCCCTTCCACCTTCGGACGTCACACTCGGGCCTTCTGCCTCTCACCAACCTCTTTCCATTGCGCCAACTCTCGCTTCCAACGGACACGGCCTGACCGACAGTCTAATACTGAACGAATTAGAAGTGGCTTCGTCCCTCGTTGTCCAGCGAAATGGCGGTCACAACAGCAATTTTCTTGTGGACAGCCCAGGCTCTGGCTCCATGTATAGTTCCGGTTATAGCAGTGGAGGAACGTCGATGCTCTCTACGCCGCAGGTGGCACCAAGAGGAAGCAATTTGAGTGGCGGAAGCGGAGGAAGTACTCTAAGTGGGGGAAGCGGAGGAAGCACTTTAACCGGAGGAGGCGGCCAGGCGCTGTTGGTGGAGGATGTGAAAAGGAAACGGAATACGGCGGCCAGCGCCCGGTTCCGGATTAAAAAGAAGCTTAAGGAAAAAGAGATGGAGGAAAAAATCGACCAATTGGACGAGATGATCAAGAAATTTGAGCTCAAGATCAATGAGTTGGAGATGGAAAACCGTCTCCTCAAGAACCTAATAATAGAGAAGGGCAACCGCAACTCGGACCAGGAGTTGAAGTTGTTGAAGGAGCGAGTTAGACACCATAGTGAGGATTCTATTAAAAGGGAATAGATTCCATGAAGCCGAGCTTGGTACGGTAGTATTGTGTTGTTTAATTTATGGCTGGAGTTATTTTGCGATAGATGATCCTAAATGCAACGGTTGCGCTTTGTCTGCCTTGATTTCAACAGAATTTATTTTCATGAATCAGGAAGACAGCTCAGCTCGACGAATTATTATGAATTGTTGTATTGAATTGTTAAGATGCCTAAAACTAGCCGTCATCGTTTTGGTGTTTCGATCTGTTTGGGTTCTTGGCTGGCATTTCGATTGTCAGGTAAACTCCTGATGCCTTAACATCGTCTGATATTTATTTCCGACACCATGTCATCTGACTCGGCAGCCCTCTTCCGAGTCCCGGAGGCTTTTACAACGATGTTCTTTTCTCTACAGCGATGGTTATTTTTGTTCTTCGAACCCAATCTACAACATAAATCCATATGGGACCCATCGGAAACTATAGCAAACTTGAAAAATAGAATGAAGCTTCTAGACGCGATTAATAGATTTAGAGTGATCCCCGCATGCTTCACCTGTAATCACAAGGAACTGGTGCCAAAGTCATTTCATCTCAATACTTCGACGGATGAAATGCTACTTACACAAACAGAATGCAAACTTATCGATGATACCAACTTGAGTATTAATTTAGGGCTCGAAGAGTTGAATATCAAAAGTTACCCCTATATTCCTACAAAAATTCCAACAAGATGAAGGTATTAGGATTGAGATTGAAGTATGAAGCGCATGGCGGGGAAGTCAAAGCGATTCGGAAGTAAATAGACAGAATGCCGAGAGTAAGTCGGGGCAACAAGCCAGTAGTTGGATTGGGTTGGCAAGAGTGGGGGAATCCGCAAGAGTCGGCCAGCCACAAACAACCGAGGAACAGCTCCTAAGACAGAAATGATATAGGCACTGAGATAACAATGATTGCATGCGATTGGATACAATTTGAAGTTCCTGGGTTGTAGATCGGAGCATTGTTTGCTTCTGGCCCCCCTATCGTGCCCAATAGAGCCGATGTGTCCATTATGTCGATGAATCCATAGCCAGTATCTAGTAGAGCCAATATAGACAATATAGCCAGTGTATTGAATGGAGCCAAATCCAAAATAGCCAACGTACCCAATATAGTCAATGTATCCAATACAGTCAATGCATCAAATACGGTCAATGCTTCCCCTACAGCCAATGTATCTAACATGCCGATATAGCTAATGTATTCTTCATAGCCAATGTGGACAATATAGACTATGTATCCAGAATAGCCAATGTAGACAACATAACCAGTGAATCTAAAATAACCAACGTATCTAATATAGTCAATGTAGGCAGCATAGCCAATGTTTTCAAAGTTGCCAACGTAAGTTTTGACTATGTACCTCGTATAGCGTAAATGGATTTCTGTAATCAATACCTAACACTACCTTGGTATCACCTCCCCCTCCCCTACAACCATCAGTCATGTCTCGTGCATCGCAATATGCTAATCTATAAGCCCATTCTATAGCTTCTATAAATATGCAAGCAGAAATTATCTTCCTTCTACTGGACATCCTGCTCGTTGGAGGAACGCCGGAACCGAAGCTTCTTGACGGTCTTCCACCCAGAATAATCCTTCAAGTTGTCCACTAGTGACCCGATAGAAGAGCCCCGAGACGACACCCTCGTTGAAATCGTGCCGGCCAGCGTGTTACGGCTCCGGGGCAGTTCCAGCAGATCGGACTCGCTAATGATACGCACGACGCTATGTTCAAACTGCTCAAGCGCCTTGTCCCACTGAGCAGCAAGATCAAAGTTCAGGCACTCCGGCAGCTTGTGGTCGTGGGGCCGAGCCCCATGTTCGTACATGGTGCGAGGAATCTCGTCGAAAGCAATCAGCAGCAGACGCAGCGTTTTGAACTCGGGAGGAACAATCTCCAGACGTCTGCGGCACGCAGTTCTGTCGTTGGTGGCCTCGCGGGTGTAGCTCACAAACTCGTTGTAGTTGTCCAATAGAAGCTCGAATATCAACTTCCGGATACACACTAGCTGCTTGTGACTCGGGAGCACTTCTCCGCAGAAGTCGCGGCGGCTGCCGCAGGAGATGTTGATCTCCTTGGGGGCATCGTGCTGCAAAAAAGTCTCGTGGATGTTGCTCCACTGACGTAGGAGCCGGCTGTTCAAGCGGATCTGGTCGTCGTGGAGAAGCTCCGGCGATATGTTGGACCAGTTGGCCACAAACCGGTCGAGCTCGACGATAAACTCCAAGTTCTCCATGCAGTGGGAGCTCGAGAGGAACTGGACAAACGCAGCTCGGTTGTAAGGCCCACAGTCCGCTAGGTATGTGTTGGGGCAGATGATTTCATCTAGGGTGGGAATGGTGTACAGTTGTTGAAAGTTGAATGAGTCCATTTTGGGGAGGACGGGGCCTGGAAGTTGAAAGCCGGGAATTTGGAGGACTGGAGGAGTCCAAAGATCGGTAAGAGGCAAAAAGCCTGGCAGTTGGTAGTAAGTGTGGAAGTGTGGAATGCGGAACAGGAAGCCTAAAGCCCAAGAAATGTACTGGAACAAGGGGCAGCACCTGGAAAGACCACAAGCAAACAAAAAATGGCCCGCAGAATAAAAATGGCCCGCAAACCGATCAGAAAGAAAACGGTTAGGAAAAAAAAACGATCTCGGTGTTAATATGAGCTAAAATTCTCATCAGGAACCGTTATCGCACTCCTTCCTATAGCCACTAACGGTTATACGCAACTGCGTTACGCAGGCACTGTCACCGATTCCCCACTAGTTTGCGGCCAGGGTGACGTGCTATTTTCTCCACAGTTTGGCAGTTCACATTCCGAGAGACGGAAACCACGGAAAATGCGAAATGCTGCGTTCGCGAAACTTCGAAATGAGCTTTTCTGGGCCGAAATTCTTCTGGATATCCAATTCCCATGCCTCCATCGGGTGCTTCTGCTTATCTCTTTTTTTTCGTGCACACTAGCACTTGCCCACGGGTGCCGGTAATTTGCACTAATTTTTGACTCTCAGATTGCACGCCCTGTTCCCGGTCAGGTTTTCCTGCGTAAGTCCATTTCTCCTGTCCCACAGGAAAGTGTTCCTGTGCGCCCCTCTAAAAAAGTCAAAAGTCTCCAAATTGTGGTGCGGGCCGCCCGTACTTTCGCATGTACGGAACCTTAGTAATGTGGGACAGCCAGCCGAGGATGACGGATTGTCGTTTTTTTAGTTTTTGACGAAAACCGCCCGGCTGTGTCGATTCCGACCCGGATTTCCGCAACAACATGGGCCAGCCGCACACCATTTTTATGAATTTTTGCTCTGCTCACAATTGCAGGAGCTCGCACTACCTCGCATCGGTTGCCTCGGAGATGTCAATCCACAGGAAGTTTCGCAAGCGATAGGGAGATTTTTCTCGTTTTCTCGTTTTTTTTCGCGTTATCTCGTGTTGTTTTCCGGTATATTCTCGGGGGCCTGCCTGTTAGCGTGGGCTCGGGTGTTGTTGCACTTTTTGTTGTAATTTTTTCTGTGGCCTTGCACATTAGATAGAGAAGCATTTTAAGGGCATTGTTTTTCTTTAATCTTGTATGTATTGTCAGACGAGCTTGTACATATTAGCAGATGACGTGATTTGGAGTGATGCAGCGTTTGTTTTGTCCTGAGGGTTCAACCCAATTTGGTGTCATCTGCTTCTCTATACTGAATGGAGAAAAAATGAGAAACGAACGAGAAACAACCTTCAGAAACAACCTTCACAAACAAATGCTGGTGTGGAGCATGACATCATCCGATATTAACGGTTTATACAATAGTCTCGTGCCGGTATGGTCGGATGAGGTGCCTTTGTGCATGGCTTGTCTACAATAGTGGTTATTAGTGTCTACCTGCCGGCCGGCTGTGGAAGCCCACGGTCCTAATTGAGTCGGAGATGTTCTTATGACGACTCCATGTCGGAAAGCTAGCGCCGAGGGTCCATTCGGATGCTCGTGCGATGGTTTCGTCTCAAAGTATGGCTGTTCCACAATCCAGATCGTAGACCTCATGGCCACTAGTAAACCGGCTTCAATTTATCAATCTCTGGATACCTGATCATTTGCGTTCATATCAGTCCGTCTCTGTCGTTCCTACTAAGTTCTACAGGTTTTCCATAAGCCGTTTATTTCTATTCTTGAGACCGACGTTTTCTTCGAGACTCGTGACTTCCCTTCGATCCTGACGTTCTCTATTCCTTGCGGCTCTTGACGTTCGTCGAGATGGCATGGTACACAAGCACCAACGCCACCGACACAAAGCCAAACGTCAAAACCACCGTGTTCAAATCTTCGTCTGTGATCATTGATGTTGAAACGTGGACTTTCGTCGAGGTGAGTTGAGGTGGGCGCGGTGTGCAGGACGGCCACCGCTGCCAACACCTTGTGTGATACTTTAAAGAAACAGAAAATGCTCGAATCCTGGTCTACGAGAAATCTGTTACGAATATCCATCTACTCTTCATTACTCAGTCTTCATCTTCGGCCCCGTTGGGTTCATCATTCACTGTCATTAGTCCCCGACAATAGCAGTGTGGGCTGCTCTATGTGCCGGACACATCGATATCCTAGCAGTCGTCATGGCCAGGTTAGGGTAGGCAGATTGTCGATTGACAGTTTTGATAACATATAAACAAAAAGCACCTAGATCCATGGCCATTTCGATATCTAGTCCTGTATGTACAACAGCTCCGCCATGGCCGATAACCTAGACAGATATCGGAGATACGGGCCGGGCCCGAGAAAGTCTAGTCACTTCCAGGTATTGACGATAACCAAGATAGCGCCACTTCGGCGTCCCATACCGTTTCTGGTTGCCTGACCTTCTGGTCAGCCCTTTCTTCCTGATCTTCTGCTTGACTTTCCGCCTGACTTCCGCCTGACTTCCGCCTGACTTTCCGCCTAACCTTCTGCATAAACTTCTGCCTGATTTGCCTGACCGTTTTAACCATCCGATCTGACCATTTTGCACATTAACCTATTTTCACTTCTCCACATTTCGCTACTCCACATTTCACTCCACATTTCGCTCCTCCACACCTACAAATTGAACTTTCCTCTCCCTCCTCCCCGCTCAGCACTTTCTTTCCTTTTGATCAAGCAACTTATCTTCTCCGCTCGATCCCTGTTCTTCCCTCCTCTTATCTCTTGCAGATAGCTATCCCCACAGCACCGTTATGCACATGTCAATTTTCATGTCATGCTCTGCATCTGGTACTTTGAGTCAATTTCCTCTCCTATCCCCACTCCCCGCCTCTATTCTATCTTATCGAATTTGTCAGCACTCTTTAAAGTCTATCTCCGTTGATCTTGAACTAGGTGTACGGGTGCACTCAAGCCACTGACTTGAATGTGGAGTACAAGCACCGGAAGGTACGGGTGTGCTCCTCTCATTTTGCCCTTCACCAATTACTCTCTATATCTTCATGGCTCCGTTGTCTTTGGAAGAGATTCTATATCGACATCTCATAAACTCCCCCACATTCCATCATTGGGTGCGGAGAGTTCATGCTCGCATTAATAGAATCCCTTTAGAGGAACAGCCGAGTGAGGTGGGGAAAACCATCCATCTTGAAGACTACCAGCCATCAACCTGGCACAAAATCAACGCTGCCCGGATAATCTTCTGGGACGAACTCAAAAAGTCCTTTACGTTCCGTTCGTAACGAAATCTGTATTACTATATAATGAATGCTTATGAAGTTTGATTAGTTTTATCCCTTGTAGCTGTTAACAATGCTGCTATTGTTGACTCGCTTGAACCCTTCCTTATTGATGAGAGAAACATCATCTTGCATCACCGTCACCACGTCATTTTGCGAGTCGAACATGAAGCTGTCCGCTACAACATCCTGGCCGTATCTCAAGATCTTGTAGGTGGGTGGACGTTTCCAGTTCTTAGAGATATCAGACAACGACCACAAAATGACGTACGGACCCGTGGATGCCACAATGGTGGTCTCCATCGACGTCAACAGCGTATTGAAAACGGCCTTAGTGAAGTTCAACTCGTTGGACCCGCTCGCAAGCGCAAGCTGCGAGAAATGTTCGGGTCGGAGAGCCAACCTCTTTGGCACTGGCTTCTTGTCGGCATCAAAGTACTTCTGGAACCCAAGCGACCCAGCATTCTTTTGATCTCTGCCAATCTTCAAATCAATGAGAAGCAAGTAAGTCTTGCATGTTGCCAACAACCAGCGTCCGTCCTTGGAAACATCGATGCCAACGAAACTCTCACCAAGAGCCGGAAGCGCAGACTTGGCATTGACTCCAAGTCGGTCGTAGAGTCTGATTCCACCGTCGCTCAGACCGACAGCAATATATCCTTGGTCTGTCACCGTCATGGTCTCAAATCCGTTATTCTTGGTTTTGTAAGCTTTGAAAGTGTTGTCCTTGACAATCTTCTTACCGCTAAGTCTTGGGTCAATCCGGAATAACGAGTTGGCAGAAATACCATTCAAAGTTTGTTCGTTCGTGAGAGCAGCAAACTTCGAGATCGGCGCAAACGACTCAAGCTTCTCCTTGTCTTCTGCGTCCCATGCCTCCACGACTTCTCCCTTGGTCAAATCGACTTTGTAAATTTTAGAGTCGCTTGGATCGTCCTTAGTCAAAAGCAATGCGTTATCTCTCTGGTGAAGCAATGTTCGTTTCGCAAGGAGCTGCTTGCCATTGAGATCCTTCAAGCCCGAAATTGTCGTCAGGAATCCCAACCCTTCGTCATCTCTCTTGTATACACCAAGACTGTCTCCACGAGTCACGTAGGAACGATCATTGGCTTGACCAATCGCAAGTTGGCTATTCTTGTACTTGGTGCTCAAGAACTTCTTCTCTTGTTTGAGGTCAGCATCATCATCGTATTCGTCTTCACTGTCAGACGCAACAAAGAGACCATTTGGTCTCGAATGCTTAGTTTTAACATTGGACTGGATGATCTTGGAAATTTCTTCCTCGCCTTCCAGTTCTTCCGGGACATCTTCGGAGTCCGCATCGCTGCCGTCGGTTACTTCAATCCTCCCAAATGCGTCCTCAATATACTCCATAGAGTCAGTCCCCTTTTGGTTGTAATTGACGGCAGTCGCTGCGGAGTACATGGCCCTGAAGAATACTTTCTGGAACTTCTCAAGGTCCTCAAAGGCATTGAATTTGAGCATGAGAGAATAAGCAGTGCTTTCTTCCGACACCTCTCCGTTAGGTTTGATCTCCAGCACATAGTGGTTAAAGATAAAGACCTTATACTCGTAGTTGAAGGCGGGATTCAACTCCTGGGTCAACCGGATGCTAAAAGCATACTTTTCTGTGGTGCTCACCAAGCAATAGCCCTTGTTCTCCACATTGAGCACCTTGACGGTAATATTGGGTGCCAAGAGCAGGAAGGAATCAGCGTTTGGATCGAAAACACGCAACTCAGCTTCGCCTTGATAGATTTCATCTCCTACAACGTTGAGTTTCTTCGAAAACATATGGGACGGGACTGTCAGCGCATCCGAAAACTGATCATTATCGTCTTCTTCATCTTCTTCTTCGTCTTCATCTTCTTCATCGCCTTTATCCTGTTCTCCTTGGTCCCGGAACTCATATTGAATGTTCAGCAAAGTCTTCAACCCATGCAAGGGCAGCTGCTCCTCCTCACGGTCTAGTTTTGGGTCATAAACAAACTCCGCCAACTGTTCTGCGTCAATGCCAGCAGCCGGTTTCTGGTACTTCAGCTCATACAAGCATTTATACAAGGCGGCCATGAAATGGTCCAGCTCATTATACTTGACTTCCTCGTCCACCACAAACTCGAAAAGGTCACCAAGGTCACCGTTCATGTCCTTCCACGCGATCACACGAGTGCCATCGTGTTTGGTGCAGATTCTGACCTTCAATTCTGGCGCTAAAAAGAACACCCATTCGTCGGCATTCCCAGCGTCCAAAGTGGCTCCCTCATTGTCGTCGTCTTCGCCGGCCTCATCCGAAGTCTCGGAACTCGCCTCTCCCTCGTCGTAGGCGCGGATTACCGCCAATTGGAAGAGAAACGGAGTTGTAGTTTGCTTAATAGTAATATAGGCATCATTATACAAACATTCAAGAGAGCCTTTTGGCAGCAGCGGTGAGCGGGCCAAAAATAGCTTTCCCTGGGGAATCAGCGCCACTTCGTCCACAGGCGATGCTCCAATGATCTTTCGTAAGAAATTCATGGGAAAGAATGGGATTATTTTGATGTTTCTGGTATCCTTTGATGTGGATGCAGGAGAAATAGTCACGTGTGGCAAATGTGGCGATGGATTCATGTAGAGATCTGCAAGTTAGCGATAGTGAATGCAGTAACTACGAATAGATTTGTAAGGGGAAAAGCTCTTGGTCTCGAGTTTTTAATGAATACACTATTTGACAGCTTGATGAGTTGATATTGAGAACTGAGCAGAAAAATTCCACTTATGTATCAAAATAAATGAGTATATTCTGGCATATCTTTTGGCATACAGAAGATAACTAAAAGAGAGGTGAAGTCCATTTTGGGGAGTGCATGTAACAAATATAGGTAACAATCGTAGAACCAGGATTAGAAGATGAAGTGGGGGAACATTTCGAACAAGAGTCTCGAGGGCCACTGACAATCCTCTATAATCAGTTGTCTGTAGCCTTTTAAGTAATACGTTTTTTACAAAAGAAAAATAGTATGCAAATACTTCAACACTCGGGCCCGGTCACGTGCGGCCAATGCGGCCATGATAACAGAGGGAGGAATTTGTGGGACTTACGGATTCAAATTTTAGGTTGAGTGGATTCACAATTTTGCAATCTTGTGTTCTTTCAGATGAACGAATTTTAACGCAGATCTTTTTTGTTTTCGATTTTTTGTTGCATTTTTGATTTTCCCCAATATGGTCTTTCTAGCGTCAGTATGTAGATAATCGCAGCCGTTGACTAGATCCTGACCTAAAGCCGTAGAGACTGCAAAAAGAGAAAGAAAAAAAAAAGGAAGACGATCTAATCCGCTAAAGTCAAAAAAAGTCACCAAGATTCGCCCAGTGAATTCCCATCTCACGCCCCTGTTCGGCCACCACAACTATTCTCTCTACTCATCGTCTTCCTACACTTAACATTGCGACTACTTTCACTTCGATTCTTTCCATAATGTGGAATACCCTCCGACAAAAACCACTTGTCGCAGCGGTCCAGTGCAGATGGAAATCCAAAGTGGCGCTGACGCCCAAAGAGATCGCTGAAGCAACTTACAAGGCCCAGCTTCTAGCGGCCGAAGCTGAACATGCTAAAAAGCTACCGGAATGGGCCAAACGTGAAGAGTCGCTCCGAAAAAGATACGGAGCATGGAACCCCACGAAGAAACTCTCTCGGCAGCAAATCACGGATATTCGTGAGTTGAAAGCACAGTGGCCGCAAATGAAGACAAAACAGCTCGCAGATCACTTCAAAATCAACCCGGAAAGCATACGGCGGATCTTGAAGTCGAAATGGGAGCCGTCGGAGGACGAGTTGACCAGCATGAATGAGAGAGCCGAAAAAAGAAAGTTGCAGAGCCAGGAGCGGAAAAAGTTGGGACCTTCTCTGTCCAAACTTCCTAGTAGATATGTCAAGCCGTACAAGAGAGTGGGGAACACGAAAAGTTCAACCACTAAAAAGATCGACAAGAAACCGTTCACGCTGGGTGTAGGTGACCTCATAGACTGACCTTATGTATATAGTTATCGAGTCATATGTATATAGTTAACGAGTCATGACATTAATGTGGTGTGCATAATTCCTCAACCGAGGCTTACTCCAAAGGTAGGATCTACATCTACTCCGAAATTCACCTTCTAATTCCAGTCTAATCTTCCAGTTTAATCTCCATACAATCCACAATTCGATTTGCATCACAATCCAGAGAATAATTTAACCGCATAACCTTCTAGGACAATTCGCTACTAACATTTACGGTCTACCACCTTTTCTCATGTCGGTCCCCATTCTCACCATTCCAGAATCCTCTTTCGATCCTACTGCCTACACAGGCGTCAGACGACAGTCAAACCTTGTTCGATACCTTCTAACGTTGACGCGAGGATCTGCCGGATTATTGGTTTTGGCCTATTTGGTGGGCCTTTTTGCCATAAAGCCTCTTTTGGAACTCACAACCGTCCAGCGTTTGGACTTTCTTGAAGCCTGTCGAGGTAAATTGAGAGATTTGTACTTGAACGTCATTGGCCGGGTCAGCTACATTCCTATTGTTGCTATCAACAAAAAAGACGGCTCTGGCAAACGCTATGCGGATGCCATTTGTCAGACTGACGATTTGAACGCAAAGGAGCCTACTCCCGAGGACTTGGGGCTTGAAGCTGTCCGCGAGAAGCTCTCCAAACTTTCAGCTGTATTGAGCCAATGCGATAGCTACCTGACGGCTCAGATGCCCCACTACAAAGTTGTTGATTTCCAAATCAAGGATTTCAGACAGAAGACAGACATGGTGTTGTTCAACCAACGAGAGATCTTTGAGGAGCCTAAGGGACCTCAAAGCAGGGAGAAAAGCAAGAATTTGGCAGTGGAGGTGAAGAACAACATCCGCCGAATCAAAGGAATGTTCATGAGTGGACAAGTGTAGGTGATTGGGTTGAGAGGGAGTGAAGTACAATTTCTAGGTTACGAAAGCCTTTATCTCATCATTGTGCATTAAGGGTATTTTACGAATACAGTATTTCACGAATTACAAGTATTACAAATTACAAGTCTAGAAATTAGTCTTTCTGAAGATTACCTATGTATTTCCATCTGCAGGCCCGAAGTCAGCTTCACCACCACCTTATCATGCCACCAGTGGTCCACACCAGTGAAGACGAGCTTGAAGAAAACCCAGATGAGGTTTTCGGCTCAGAATCCGAAGAGTTGAGCGATGTGAATCTCGACGACGACGACGAAGAGATTCCTGGCGACGAAGAAGATGAAGAAGATGAAATCGACGAAATCGATGAAAACGACGACAATGACGACAACGGAATCGACAACGACGATTTGGGCTTGGAGGACGCATATCTGCCGGAAGACAGCTTGACGAGCCGTCCACTGCGGGGCAGCAGGCCGGTCAGAGCAACCAGAAAAAGACAATTGACCTTCTATGACGAAGACGACTTCATGGAAAGTGAAGACGAGCCAGCTCCGCCCAAAAGAGTTTCGGTAAAGTTAAGAATTCCCAAACGTGCAGCTGCTAGCGTTGAAGCCACCGACGAAGAGCACGAGTACAAGCCCGACGTGCTGAGGTTGACTGAGAGACAGCGAGCCAAACTCGAGGACGACTCAGAAAAGCACGAGGACCTGATGTTTGCCAGAATGGACGAGCAGCTTCTTGCGCTCAACCGGAAGACGGCGAAGAAAAAGGAGACAGCGGAGCAGGTGGCAGTAAGAAAGGCCGAGAATGCCCGGCGAAGGGCTCATTACAAAACCAAGCAGTTGGAAGAGGAGAAGCGAGACACCTTGAATAAATTGCTCAAGAGGAGAGCCACCAAGACAAGAGAAAAGGCGGTGGACGATTCGCTGGAGTCGAAACAGACGCTTAAGCCGCGAAGGCCCACCATTCAGCATCCGGCACTTGTGCGGTGGGTCTGCAAGCCAGAAAGCTCTATGTTGGAGATGGTTGAGTATGAATGAAGGGTATTGATTGCATGTGTAGTGAATTACATGTGTAGAGTGAGGGAGGGCCAGTACATTATGAAAATTAAGTGGTTATTGGTAAACTACTTGGGAAAGCGAATCCCGTCAGCTTTTTCAGGATACAGAAGTTAAATTGAAGTTCTGATTGAAGGAGGGCAGCAGTGAGAGTGCTCATTGAAAGCTTTGGCTATATGGTGAATTCACTGAGGATTGCCTGGGAAAGAAATTACCAAATTTGCTGTCAGGATCCTCTAGCAGAGATGATACATCCTTTCAGGGTGATTGTTGCTAGGAATTTGTGAATGAATGGGTGTGTGCTGGAGATAGTCTACGAACAAGGTGGCAGGGATAGTTTGATACCAAGGTAGCGAAAGCTGATGAAATGGAGTGACAAAATTGTTCTCCTTCTCAATTGAGTTTACCGATTACATGTTTCGAAATTCGAATTTATGTGACGTAATATGTGAGAACTCTTCTTGAGAATTCACATATAACCATGGATTTTCGAAACTCTTCGAAGGTGTTCAGGTGTAAAAAGCTGCTAGTTACAAGCTTGAGTTCTTGCGTACTTCACCTATTGACGAATGTTGCGTCTCAACTCATTCTAAGTCAAAATTTGGCCCTTCGGAAGCTTCCCGATGTTTCGTCGAGCGTAACTTACACAACGAATAATAGCAAAGCACTCATCAAGTTGTCTAGCTTTTGTTCTCTCTTGCAACATCAGTCGTGTGACCTTAATGGGTGAAGCTAGTTGGTGGAGTGAGAAGCTTAAAACTTTACTTATTCAACAGCAAAAGAGAAGAACGTAATGGCAAAACAAAATCCCGCTACAGAGACTATAGTCAAGCCCTCATTATATTTCCACTAATCATACAACTGTAGCAGAACGAAGATCGTGATCGAAACCTGCGATGTCCGGGCAAATAACGAGAAAGAAGAGAACAAAAAAGAAAAGGAAGTTAAGTTCCATACTTCTGTCCAATTTTTTCTTACATCCTCAGAATTCATTCCTTCTTTTCTCCGTTGTCTTGTGCTCATGGCGGCCTAGCTTAAGTTAACAATGCTACTACAAGTCTCAGATCTCAAATTACATTTGCACCTTCACATTCAGCTTCAGCTTCACCTTCACAATTCCTTCTTCAAATTAACCTTCACGGTTCCTTCACCTTCACATTTTCTTTTCACCTCACTATTCCCCAACTAATTCTCTCGATCCTTCCTAACTCGTTTCTCTATCCTATCAACATCACTGGCCTCTACCATAGCCAAAAACACCAACAAATCACACATAATTTTAATCGAACAAATAACCTCTATCTTCTCCTTCGATCCCCTTCCCTTCTTTCCCCGCCTCTGTCCCCATCTGACCTCCATGTTTCCAACTCCTGCATCTCCTACCTACTGGCACTCCAATGTACAAGCTCATTATCACCACTTTTCCCCTACCCTCCGTTTTTTCATACGCCAAAACTTCTGCTAAACTCTAAATTGCCCATAGCAGAGTCCTCGACTACGTGCAGATTGCCCGACGTCTTCGATTTTATCTCAAGGTCTCTTTGTCCCCAAAAGCGACTCTTTGTCTCCAAAAGCAACTTCTCCTATCTTATCTCGTCACTCCAGATCGATAGCCTTGGCCAAACCCAGCCTGGCTTTCTTTGCCTCATCATCCAAGTTCTGCTACTTCTTTTAATCCAAAATTTTCAACCGTTGGTGGCTTACTTGCGATAACTATGAACACTTCCATGCAAGTGCCAGGTTATAATGGCGTCATGAATACACAGCAGCAGCAGGGCCGAAATATAGGCCTGGCGCCCACCAATCAGCAATTCAATTCCGCCCAGCAGTCTTTCAATTCCGCCCAGCCGTCGTTCAACTCCCAGCAGCCGTTCAATGCTGCCCAGCAGTATCCACAGCGAATGGGCAATCCGATGGCTCCAGGCCAAAATCAGCCAATCATGTCGTCTCAGGGCGTTCCGCAACAGCTGCCCCAGATCGCCAGGGCTCAGAGACCTCCTATTCAGCGACAACAGCTGTATCAGGTCGCCAGCCAGAACTCTCTGACTCCAGGATCCAAAATGGCATATAGCCCAGTGCCCGACAACAAGCTGCATTCGGGCTCCAACAGCCAGGCCCACACAACGCCGCTCATGGTGCAGCAGAACCCGACGTTCAAGATCCCCAACTCGGGGATGATGCAGGGTCCGAAAAACCAGCAGGGCCAGCCAGTTCAGCCCGTCCAACCACAAATGCAACTCCAGCCGCCTCCACTACATCAGCAGCAGCCAGGAGGTGCACCTTCAAGCGGGAATATCAATCTGGATGCTGCAATGGGTTCTCCATATCAAGGTTCCAACACCGGACCGCAGAATGTAAATGGCAGTGTGAATGGCAGTAATGGCAGTGTGAATGGTAGTGTGAATGGTAGTGTGAATGGTGGTAGTGTGAGTGGTGGAGTGAATGGCACTTTGAATGGTGCTGGGACGGCCATACCGCCGGCTGCCGTGAACAAAAATGGAGTCACGGCAGCCCAAAACGAGATCAACGCAAAGATATACAAGCGCAACCTCGGAAATGCCGGTGTAATGCGTATTCTTGACTTGGTCGACATTGTGTCGAACGAGCCTCCCGAAAAGCTCGCCTCGCTTGAATTTTGGACCCGCTTCGTCCAGACCTACTTTGCTCCCAATGCAGTGATGCGTTTTACTCCCGCTCCGTCATCTCCAACGCATGCCGGTGACAACTTCGCTGATGGCTTCGGCAGGCTGGCCAACGGTCGTCTGTATGAGCTTGACGTTCTCACAGCGCCACGGTTCCTTGTGGCAAGTATATTGTCACAAGCCCTGACCAAGCATCAAGTGATGTTGCCTGGCATCAAATCGCAGGTGATGAACAACGGGTCGGTGTTCATTGCTTCGCAACTTAACCTTCAATTTGCCTACGCCGACGGCACGTTGGGAATTGCTCAGGGCACATGCCGAATCTCTCTTAATAAGGACTATCGCATCGACTGGCTAGATTGCCGGTGCATGAGCTACCTGTCGTCGATAACCACGGCTTCGCTTGAGAAGCATTGGCATCGATTTCACAGTATATCGGACGAAAACCCTGACAGCTCGGCCGGCAATGGCGACTTCTTCGGCAGACTATGTGAGAGTGCTCAGTCGGTGCGCAACAGCTCCAACTCGGGAGTTCACGACACCGCCATGCGGATCATGCAGATCGGCGACCTCATGACCTACCTTAAGCCGCTCATGGTGTTTTCGTCTGCAAACAGCATCAGTCTGCCGTTGAAGGCGCTCGAATGTTACATGGCAGCTAGTTCGGGGTCGCATTTGCTGAGAATCGGATCGGTGGGCACAGCCAGTGGGGTTCCTTCCAGTCCGTCTCCTCGAACAGTATCACAAGATGAGCCTAAAAATGCCTTGAAAAAACGACGGCTTTCGGGCTCCGTAATGAGCCCTATGAACCCAGAGGCCCGGAGATGAGACTTGTGATTGAAGACATTGAGAGAAATGGAAGTGGTGTAAGAGGTGAGTCGATATTAGAGGATATAACTTGTACAACAAGCTAGAGAGAATTATTTACGTGTCGTAAGAGATGAAGTCGTGGTTGTGATACCCAAGTGAATATTTGTAGAGCCCTTCTTTTTTCATATATCGAGTCCTACTGACTTCCTATATGACTTTCTATTCAGGTGCGAAATCTCAAAACTTCACGACTATAGTTCTATGGATAATGAAGCATTCACCGCACTAAAAACTCGTCTAGGACTCCCTCTCGCGGAGATTATTAGACCGTCTTCTTTGTCTAACTACATTGGCCAACGCCACCTCATAAATGACCACGATGGTGCCATTTCAAACTTTCTATATATGGGATACCTACCTTCCATGATTCTCTATGGTCCACCAGGCGTGGGCAAAACGACGTTGGCCAGCATAATAGCAGACCATACGGGATACGTTTTGGTTGAACTTTCGGCTACTGACGCCACCGTGGCCGATTTGAAGGAGTTGTCGACTCAAATCCGAGGAGAGAACACCAAGAGGCTCCGACGAGGCGAAACTCGGTTGAAAGTGGCAGTATTTATAGACGAAATCCACCGATTCTCCAAAAATCAGCAGGACTTTTTGCTTCCTTTTATCGAGGCTGGCGATTTCGTGTTCATTGGTGCCACAACAGTAGATCCCGAAAAGCGAATACGCCGGGCTATTCTTTCGAGGTGCCAGTTGTTTGAACTCCAGCCATTGACAAACGAAGACGTTACAAATGTTCTACGGAGCGCGTTATTGTTCGAGAACATTCGAAGGAAATTGCTCTTCAACCTCAAGTTCATAACTTTTGGGCAAGAGGCATTGCAAGCAGTGGCAGACTACTCTCACGGAGATACGAGAACCGCCATCAACTTCATTGAGTTGATCAGCTCTAGGTACAATTCGGCCGAGTACGCAATTGGTGAAAATGATGAAAGTGTCGCTCTAGGCTTTGAAATGGTAAAGAAAGTCGTAAAATCGCTAACCAAGGCAAGATTTGGACTCGCCAACGACGAAAACATTCCTCTAGTTGTCCAGTTGTTCAACTGTATGAATGGAGTCATTGAATACAACCACGTCGCCACCGAAGTGCCAAAACCGTTGGTTACTTTTGATCATCTGCATGATTCCTTTGTGGTGACTATTAACTACAAAAAGGCATTGGATATCCTCTCTGACCAGGATCAAAATCCCATGAAGGCTTCAGAATGCCCCAAGTCTCTGGAGTGGGACTTGAAAACTCAAAAATGGCCGAAAGCTCAGAAATGGCGAGATCATGTGGACTATTCAGATGATAGTGATGTTGAGCCCGGAAACATATACTCGGACGCCGACAGCGACGGAGAGATGGGGTCCTGTCGCCTAGCTAGAGCTTCGCCATCACATTTCAAAGCTTCTGCTGCTGTCCACTCCATGATTCAGCTCTTGGCCAATGGAGAGTCTGAATTCTTCATCCTCAAACAGCTTATACTATTCGTTAGCATGTATGTGCTGCCAGAAATACCCGAACTCGTCAATGTCATGGCGGTTGTCAAGGCATTGAGACACTCGACCGTCAATGCAAAGAAGCTTCTAAGTCTTCAGGTGGAAACACTCGCTGGTCTTCCGAAATCACATACGACTTCCGTCGTTAAGTTGATTCGTCAAATTAGAAATTACTGCTCACAAAAGTCCGCAGTTGCAATGCCGACACCAGAAATCAGTGATCTACAAATACTATTCGATGAAGGTTTGGAAGGACAATTACTCGCAGACATCGACACTTCCTCGCTAGTGGCCGCTTCCCACTTCAATTTTGCAGTTAGTGAAAATAATTCTGTTGAGGGTTACTCATTGGGTTGGATGGCCAATTCGGTAGAGGACGTCAAGGAATAAAATACGTTTGTTCAAAGGGATTGCCACAAAGCAACTATAGTACAATTTGACTAGTAAATGCAAGTTTCAACTAATGCCGATAGACACACCTCTTAGTGTCCATTATTTTCAAGCTCCATCATCGTTGTCACCATCCAAGGCAGCGAAGATGTTCGAAGCCATGGAGTCGGTTCTCTTGGAGTTCTCTCTCGGAGACATAGTAGAGGCAGGAATGCTAGTGTCGGAGGGCCTGTTAGACTGAGATCTTGGCACTGAAGTGAAACCTCTGGAGTCTTTGGTTGGGGCTCTAGAATCCTTCTTGTTTCCCCATGAAGAGCCTCCTCTAGTGGAGTTAGATCTGGAATCACCACCACCACCGTAGTTCCCGCTGTTGTATCCCGACTTGTTGCTTCTTCTCTTCTCGGCCTGGGCTCTGCTATCCTCGATTCTCTTCAACTCAGCCTCATTATGAATCTCTTTGATGGTCTTGGGGCCGGCTTCTTGCTTGGAAGCCTTCCAGTTGTTCCTCTTCAAGTCTTGCAAATCCATCAACATGAATTTGATTCTGGACGAGATTTTACAGTTGTCCAAAATCTGTTGGATGTTGTCGAAAATCATGTTCAATGCAGCTCTGTTTCTTTCCGTGGCCTCGAATCTTGGGCCAACGGTCTTGATCAATTGAGATAAGTTCTCCAAAGAATCCTCCGATGGGTCAATAACATTCTTGGACTGGTCTCTCAAACAATGCAAAATGACTTGGTCGTTCAACATGTTCAAGATGTACAAGTTACCGATGAACTTGACCAAACCAAGACCTCTTCTCTTGGCAGCGGCCATGGCGTAGTATTCGTCAGACATCATCTCTGGCTCCAATGGAGAACCATCAGGGTTAGTTGGAAGCTTGTCAACCCAACCCTTTTCGTATTCGACCTGACAAGTGGCCAACAAAAGCCTTCTGGCCAAGTCACCACCAGCAGCAGGCTCGCCGGACTTAGTCAACGTGTTGACATCCTTAATCTCCTCAGGGATCTCCTTCAACATCTTAGCGCAGAACTGAGCGTAAACAGACGACCAGTATGGCTCATCACAAGCCTTGGCAAAAGTCAATGAAATAACTTGCTTGATCGTCTTAGCATCATCCTCCCAGCGAGATTGCTTAGCAATAGTCAACAAGTCTTCGGTGATAGGCTCGAACATTTCTAAAGTCAACTTGTTCAAAGAAGACTTCACCTTTCTCTCGATATCCTCAGATTCGAGAAGGACTGTTCCATCCGGAGCGGTCTTCACTTCTTCAGTCTTCGTTCTAGATCTTGGAACCCATCTGTTAGCACTAGGAACCAATGGCTTCACGTCCTCAGCAGGCTTGGCTTGCTCTTCTTCACCCTTTCCTCTCTTTGATTGGTTTCTGTTTCTTAAGGACTTATCTCTTGGGCCGCCAGCGTTAGAGCCGCCTCTTCTCTTGGAACCGGTTCTAGAGTTTTGTCTTCCGTCAAATTGGCCAGGTCTGCCAGACATAGATCCATTAAATCTGCCCTGCATCTGGTTACCGAATTTGTTGGAGTTCATTCTCTGAGGACCAGAAGCAGTTCTCTTGGTTGGCACAATTCCCAAACCTTCTAGCTTCTCCTTCCATGCATCGTCGATTGGGTATTGAACAAAATCTTTGAATTGAAGCAAGAACTGAGGGTCGTATCTGTACTTCTTCTCACCCTGCTTCCATCTTGAATCGACACCGGTCAAAGGGTATGGGTAGTTAAATGAGAATGGGTCGTCAATAGGCTTCGAAGTGGACAATCTGGCGAAGTACAGCGAGAGATCAAACACAGACTCCTCATCCTCCTCCACATCTTCCTCATCGTCATCAACATTGACGTCTTCCTCAGTAATGGTTGTGTCGTCAGCACCAGAAGCAGCGTTCTCAGCCTCTGCCTCGGTCTTCTCAACTGGCTCGGCTGGTTCAGGAGTTTCAGTCTGCTCAGCAAGTTCAGCAGACTCAGTTGGCTCAACAGCCTTGATTGGCTGTGACTCTTTTTCGGTTGGCTCCTCTGGCTTAACTGGTTCGACTGGTTCGACTGGCTCAGCAACCTTAGCTGGCTCCTCGATAGTCTTTTCCTCATGCTCTTTAGTTTCAACTGGCTCCTTGGCCTCGACTGGCTCCTTGGTCTCAACTGGCTCCTTGGCCTCGACTGGCTCCTTGGTCTCAGCAGGTTCTGCGTTAGCAACTGGCTTAGATTCTTCCTTCTTTTCTTCATGCTTGATTGGTGACTCGGCTGGAGTCTCAACAGCCTCGGCTGGAGTCTTAGAAGCTTCAGGTGGAGTCTGAGACTCAACAGCTGGTGCAGAAGCGGCCACCTTTTGCTGGGCCTCTGCAGAAGCCTTGGCAGCAGCAGCAGCCTTCTCTTCCTCCTTCTTCTTCTGCGCAAGCTTAGCTTTCTCCATGATCTTTCTTCTGAATTCTTCAGCAGCAATGTTCTTGCTGGCAGCCGAAGCGGCTGGTGCCGAGGCAGGGACAGCGGAGGCCATGGATGGAGAAGCTACAGAGGGCACAGGCGAAGTCACGCTCTCGGCGCTTGTTGCAACAGGGACAGTTTGAGCATGCACAGGGACAGGAGTGGTGCTGGCCAGACTTGGAGCGGAGGTCTTTGCCTTGTCGTCCAAATCCACCTGCTTTCCTTCCTTGTCCGTAATTTGCACCTTGGGGGTTCCGGGAGTCGAAGCGCCAGGGTACTGTTGCATAGGTACTTGCATCTGCTGAGGCAGCTGTGGATTGTAGTTTGGAATGCCACTCATGCCGGGTACCATACCCTGAGCGTAAGGGTATGGGAAGTAGTATGCGCCACCGGCGTACACGTTCGGCGGGTAGGGGTAGCCGGTGAACTGCGCGTTGTGGTAATTTATTTTCTGGTTGTAGTTGTTGCGCTTGTTGTAGTATTTGTTCTGGCTGCCCTGGTAGTTCAGTCTCTGGCCATTGTGATTGGTGTGGCCCGAGCTGCCGGCGTAGGCCGAGGCTCCAGAGTGAGCGGCGTTGCCAGCGTTGACAGCGTGGCCCTGTGCGTTGTGTTTGTTGTAGGGTTTTCCGTGGTGCCCCTGAGGGTGGTAATTTTGCTGGCCCTGCTGGCTCTGCTGGTGGGCGGTAGCGGCCTGGGCAGGCGGAGGCAGCACAGGCTGCGGTTCCTGCAGACCTTCAGTTCTTTCGGCCATAATGTGGCGGGATCAAGGGCGGTTAAGGTGGTTGCCACTTGACTCTGTTTTCAAATGGGAATTTGAGGTGGTAACTCCAGGATTGTTGGCGAATGGGACGTAAGGGGCGGCTAATTAAGTGAATAATTACCTGCGCGAGAGTCAATGGCCAAACAATAGGTCTCGTGGGTGGTGAGACGGGTGTTTTCTGACGAGAAAAGGAGTTTCTGGAGAAAGAAAAAAGTATTCTTAGTAAAAATTTTTCAGGACCGCTTGTGTGCTTGGCACGACCAGTGGGAGAAATAGACGAGAGGGGGTGACTGGTGGAGGGAGGCCGGGGTTTTGGAGGGATTGGGAAGAATTGGTATTTTTTTTTTTGATTTTTTATTTTTGGCAAATTGCTGCTTTTGTTGGGGAAAGTGGTGGTCGCCTGGAGAGAAGTCGCGATTGCTAATTGTGTCAGTCGCAGCTTCATAGTTAAGCAACAGAGGAGTCCATAGTTGAGAGAAAGCGGAGATCGAGGGAGGAAGAAAGATGAATGGAATTTTGGGATTATTTGTGAGAGGAAGGTCATTTTGCATTTTTTTGCCGGGCAAATTCGTAGATTTTGGTGTATTTATAAGAATTCAGTGGTCTGGTGGTGTATGCGAGCCAGTGAGCATAGAGTTGATCCGTGACTTAATGTTACGAGCGTTTTCCTGATAAGGCAGTCGAGAATAACGAATTTAGCTGAAAAGTGCTTATATTGACTCGGATAGACTGTGAGGCCTAGTGCGAGACCGAGAGGAGGGAGTTTAGTGAGAAAAGTGGTGAAGTGAAATGGGTGTGTACTGTCGTGAGACGAGTGAATTGGGTGTACTGTCGTGAGACCGAAGAGGCTCGCCTGATTGTACATACTGAAACTGTGAACGAGGTGATAGATCATAAAATTGGAGAAGTGACTTTTTAAAATTATCAGGACCAAGTAGGCTAGAGTTGATTATTTCAGAACTGAGACAATCTATTATCGTAATGCGGGAGCCTTTTAAACCCAACTACTAGGTGAGATGTAATAGGTAAGGATTCGTAGAGTTGATTACGAAAACGTATTGAAAAGCCTGCGATGAGGGGCCTTAGGTAGTTGCCTGAAGAGCTCACGACAGCAGTGCTATAGGCGGGACGGCCATTTTGTGTTATCGTTAATCTCTTTTTGACTTCAACAATTTTCTCTCCTGTTCGGACGATGTCATGGATATGTAATTTCACAATTTAATTTAAGTAGTTTTATTTACCTATTCTTAATATTTCTAAACTTTTCGGACTATATGTCAATTTAATGTTTAGTGTTTATTCCGTAGTCGGAGCCTCAGTCAAGAGAACATAGACGCTTTAGGGCAGAAAATTCAACGGAGGTTCCGAAATAGAAAAAATGGAGATACATGAACAACAAAGACACCGATTAGGGTACAATCTGTTACATGAGAACTATCTGCAGAAAGTGTTTCGGAGCGAATTTGAATCGGTAAATGATTGACCTCGACCTACTCTTCACTTTTGGCTGTAGCAACGTATCTTGCGTCTCCCAGAGATAAAATGATGAATGGAGGGCGTCAGAATAGCCGTGAACACCCCAATCGTTGGCCCGGCAGCTAGTAAAGTCAAATATAATGATTTCTTTCTGTTACCGTCCCAACGCTGGCTAACTGTAAGGAAGTAAGAGTTTAGTGGCTGCCAATCAATGGATTAAAGTGATCATATAAAGCATGCTCTTCTTGTCTGCCAAAGAACCACTCCTTTGGAACTTCGGGACGTGCTCAGCCAGACTCCGTGAAGGCAGGGCCTATTTGCCGTGGGGCCGGAAAAGCCAAGTATACTCTGAAAGTATTCAGATGAGAATAGGTCATATATTTGAAAATCGTTGGCGAGCAAAATCGAGCAGACGGTTGAGAACCCAACGCTTCTTCTGCAAACAGTCTGGAGCTCGACTTCGTGGAGTCCTTGGCGAATCATTGAATGTCAATTCCGATCACAGATGGGTGGTCAACTTCATCTTGTGGCCTGGGTCAATTCGAGCATGGGAATAAATATCCGGCAATTGACACTTATGATAACACTTGCCAGGAACGGTCATTAATCTTCTTGCAATGGCTCTGATGATCGAACATGCAACTGCTGCTCAATTTTCGCCTCCCGTTACTCATTAATAATACTGTCCCTCCCGTTGCTCAGTCATATTAGCCTCTTGCTCCGTCATTCTAACATCGTCCACTCCTCTACACCACCTTGCGACTCAACTACCTCACGGAATAAACGACCGGACCAAAAGTCCCGCCACCGCTACCAAAAACAAACACACCACAACCTTCTCCTTCACAGACTCCACCTGAAAGCAACTGATGACTATTCTCTCAGCAGCATCTTTGCATAGATCGCTCTTCTGCTCGAGACACCATTCTTTCGTGCACAAGCCACACTTGTCTACTTTTTCCACAAGAACTTGGTCAATGCACTGGCATTTGCAATATTGCTGGAAACAGACAGCCACAGAAAGACAACATAGAAGTGGAAGAAGCTTCATGAAGAGAGTAGTACACCTGTACCTCTAGTTGTCAGAGGAGAAGTGCATCCAGATGAGAAACGACCAATCCAGGAACAATACTCCACACAAGAGTTAGTTCACAATCAACTTCATTTCCAAAAAAAAAAAAAAAAAATCAATTTGAACCTACCAAAATCTCTTGAAGTAATCGTCAAATCTCCAGGACCCCAAATCTCCAGGACCCCAAATCTCCAGGACTCCAAATATCTCAGTGTCCTCCACCTTCTACTGTATTTCTCCTGCACACACTCCCCGGTAGTTCTCACCGACGGCAAACTCACTACTACAACTTCTTACAAATATAATCACAATATGGCCGCCGTCGACACCCCATACGTCCACGAGGGAGGCATCAAGCCCTACTTCGAACAGCAAATTCAGGACACAGAAATCAAGATCCAGACAACCACCCAGAATTTGAGGCGATTGGAAGCCCAACGAAACAAGTTGAATAGCAAAGTCCGCCAGTTGAAAGACGAATTGAGGCTCCTCCAGGAACCGGGCTCGTACGTCGGAGAGGTGGTCAAGGTCATGGGGTTGAAGAAAGTTTTGGTGAAGATCCATCCCGAGGGAAAGTACATTGTCAATGTGACCAAAGATATCGATATCAAGAAGTTGACGCCCTCGTTGCGAGTGTGTCTCAAATCCGACTCGTACGACTTGCACAAGATTTTGCCCAACAAGGTCGATCCGTTGGTGTCGTTGATGATGGTGGAAAAGGTGCCCGACTCCACTTACGACATGGTGGGAGGTTTGGACAAGCAAATCAAGGAAATCAAAGAGGTGATCGAGTTGCCCGTCAAGCACCCGGAGCTTTTCGAGAGTTTGGGGATTGCGCAGCCCAAGGGTGTCATTTTGTACGGGCCTCCAGGCACAGGGAAGACGCTTTTGGCGCGTTCAGTAGCTCACCACACAGACTGCCGGTTCATTCGAGTGTCCGGATCGGAGTTGGTGCAAAAGTACATTGGCGAGGGCTCCAGAATGGTGCGTGAGCTTTTCGTGATGGCCAGAGAACATGCGCCATCGATCATTTTCATGGATGAAATCGATTCGATTGGATCTTCTAGAGTGGAGGGCTCGCTGGGCGGAGACTCCGAGGTGCAGAGAACCATGTTGGAGCTTCTCAACCAATTGGACGGTTTCGAGTCGTCCAAGGACATCAAGATCATCATGGCCACCAACCGGTTGGACATTTTGGACCCTGCATTGTTGAGACCGGGAAGAATCGACCGTAAGATCGAGTTCCCTGCGCCTACCGTCACCGCCAGAACCGACATCTTGAAGATTCACTCGCGTTCCATGAACTTGACCCGTGGCATCAACTTGAGAAAGATTGCCGAGAAGATGAACGGCTGTTCTGGTGCCGATGTCAAGGGTGTGTGTACCGAGGCCGGTATGTACGCATTGAGAGAGAGAAGAATCCATGTGACGCAGGAGGACTTTGAGTTGGCCGTGGCCAAGGTGATGTCGAAGAATGACGAGGGTGCTGTGTCGTTGGCCAAGCTCTTCAAGTAGTATAATAGAGTAGGGGAGAAATTAGTGTAGAGAGGAAGGATTGTGTAGAGGGGGGAATTGAGTGTGGAGCCAGGAGAATTTAAATTCGAGTAGGGGAGATTTGGATGTTAAGTAAGCGAAGAATTGAGTGGAAAGTATTGAAAGGAAAACAGGCGAAGAATGGAGTTTAGAGTAGGCGAAGAATGGAGTTTAGAGTAGGCGAAGAATGGAGTTCAGAGTAGGCGAAGAATTGATTATAGAGTAGAGGAAGGGTTGGATTCATATGAGACGAAGCGTGGCAGTTTGATATTCTTGAGCTTAATGAGGAATTCTAAGTAATACAATGTATTTTTTTATGCCCTAGACGATTTGGCTACCGCTTACGACAATAAGCCTTCTCTGGTCACCTTCCATCGTACTGCACACTACATATATGTACACGTAGTTCCAGCGAAGCGATTTTGCAAAACTCTAGACCTTCCATGACTAAACTCATCTGGTGGTCTCTATTACTTCTAGCAGCGGCAGTTTTCGCCAAGGATGCCGATATTCTTCTACGAATCCGCCAGACGCAGGATTTGCTCTCTTCTCGAGGCCCTAATCTAGTCGTTTTGGGCGAATACGACAGATTAATTAGCGACTTGGAAATCGCCTCGGAAGACAAGGAAGAAAACATCGCTCGCAACGTGGTGGCCCAAGTCTACTACAAAAAAGCCCTTGTTGAGCTTAGTTTGAACAAAGTGCAGCTGGCAATCGGCGATTTGGCCCGGACTTTGGACTTGGATCCTACGCTTACGCCAGCATCTTCCAAGCTTATGGAAGTTTTGATGGATGCCGGCAAGTTTGCCGACATTAGAGCGAGATTCTCGAGCGCTGAGTACCCTGATACGTTTTTGCAGATGGAGAAATGGGAAAGTGCATACCTGCGGGTTTCCAGCTATTTGGCTGGCGAGAACTCTGACATGACCAACGACCAATGCTTAGAGACTATTCTGTTGTATCTCATGCCGATCACTCCCTCGAATCCTGGTGTTTGCGAGGCGCATCTTCAATGCACCAAAGGGAAAATTAGAGAAGCGTTGGCTGCCAACGACGATGACACAGTGCAGGCGTTATTCAAGGAAGTTATTTCGGACTATTCGAGCTTATTGAAGTTGCAACCACAACGCAATTTGCAGCACTATAGCGATTTTGCAGAGTTTGCCCTTTTCACCCAGTTGATGGTTCAAGAGAGTTGGAATATCGCCAAAGCATGCTTGCGTATAGACAACGTATTTGGTGCTTGTGGCAGCCTTTCTAAAACGTTCTCGAAGCTCCAAGAAATCTTGAAGATGTTGGAGGAATACTCGATTTTGAATGGATACCTCTATCCGAATGTGGGGGAGCAGACAGACCTTCCACAAGAGCGACTTGACTCGTTTGACTTTGATTTCAATCGTATCGACGCCATCTTATCTGCCCCTGTCAATTTGGCCAAAAGAGAGTTGAACAAGCTTCCGCCTAGTGTCAAGACCACTTATGACTTCCTCACTTGGAAAGCTGATGTGTTTTCGCAGCGGGAATTGGGCCAAGGAGCCAAGAACTCCCATCTCAAATTCATTATTGATCTTAACAGATTAGCTTGCGAAGCAGGGGTCAGAAGCGGAAATGCCAAAAGCAAGCATTGTAGCGAGGTCAATGACGACAACGATATGTTTTTCCCCAAGCACTCCGCACAAGTCGACCAGCTCTTGAAGAAGAAAAAGTTTGACGATGCACAGAAACTCATGCAGAAGATCAACAAAAACGTCCAGAAAACTGCGTTGTTCAAAGAGCGTTGGGCAGTAATCGAAAGACACAAACAGCAGCAACAGCAAAAGCAGCAGCAGCACGAGTTTCGCCAGAGACAACAGAGACAGCATCAGTATCAGCGACAGAGACAACAGCAGCAACATCAGCAACAGCAGAGACAGCAGCCGCAGCACGACACCTCTAAAGACTACTACAAGATTTTGGATATTCCACGAGACGCGGACGACAAAACCATCAAGAAAGGTTACAGAGCGCAGACGTTGAAGTACCATCCAGACAAGTATAAGGGAGGAGATCTTACAGAGAGAGAGATAGAGGGAAAGATGCAAGAAGTCAACGAGGCCTACGAGGTGCTTTCGGACGCCCAGAGCCGCGAGTCATATGATAGAGGCGACAGTCAGCAGGGCGGGTCTGGAAACCAAGGACATCCAGGACATGGAGGAGGGTTCGGAGGTCAGCCCAATATGAAGTTCCATTTTGACAACGATTTTATGGGGAACTTCATGCGGGACGGCCACTTCCAGTTCCATTTTTGAGGAAAGAGAAGCAGCTCTGTTCCATTTCTGACAAAATGCGGCTCTGATTTTGTTTGAACATAAAACTGCCCAATGTGCTGCTTGAAGTGGTTTCTTAGAGAATAATTATAGACAACGGTGCAACCCGAGGTAATTGTGCAGTACGATAAGAGCCTACCTTCAAGAGGAGGAAATTTTATGAATTGAAGGGTGGCGGAAGGATATCAAACAAGCCGCAAAAGCAACAAGAGGCGAAGAATATTCATCAAATGATCAAAATTTTTCCCGACCTCTTTTTTCATCCCAAAATGCCCAACACCTTCTCTACGGGCAATCGTACCGAGTCGTGGTGTACGGGTGCGCCATACCTTATAAGAAGCCGGCATTTTACTTTGACCCACACCACAGAGACCCACCAGCAAACATGAAGTTTTCGGTGGCCACTACAATCGCTCTCGCTGCCGCTGTCAATGCCTTTCCCATTGGCTCCGTGCAGTCGATTTTAGGCTCGCTCAAGGATTCCTCTTTGGACAACGTCGTACCCATCTTGGCTGGCTCAAATGCCCAAAACTTCCCATGGCCTCCATGGGGCAAGCCAATGGTCGATACGGAGAAATTGCAGGAGTCAATTACTGCTGAAGCGTTGAAGGAGAGAGCCGAGACGCTCTATAACATCTCGCAGGCTTCGATCGACCAGTACGGCCATCCAACGAGAGTTATCGGGTCTCCTGGCCATTGGGGAACCATCAACTACATTTTGTCGGAATTGGGCAAGTTGGGTGGCTACTATTCGTTTGATTTGCAGCGCTTCAACGCCGTCGACGGCCGTGTGAAGTCGTTTTCGCTTTTGATTGACGGAGAACAACCAAAGCTGTTGCTGGCTTTGGCCTTGACTCCTCCAACCCCACACGGGAAGCCGGTGCACGGAAACTTGGTTTTGGCTAAAAACTACGGTTGCGATGCCGGCGACTTCCCTGCAAACTTGACGGCTGGCAACATTATCTTGGTGGAGAGAGGCCAATGTGCTTTCGGAGACAAATCCATCAACGCCGGCAAGGCTGGCGCAGTCGGAGTCATCATCTACGATAAGGACGCTCCGTTGCACGGAACTTTGGGCGAGCCAACTGGCAAGGAGGTGCCTACCGTGTCGATTAGCACCAAGGATGCTCAGAAGTACATTGATGTCTTGAAGAAGAAGCCTAGTCACAAGTTTGAGACCACTTTGTACGTTGACTCGTACGTCAGAAGAATCAAGACCACCAACGTCATTGCTGAGACCAGAGGCGGTGACCACGACAACGTGGTGTCGTTGGGTGCCCATTCCGACTCTGTTGCCGAGGGTCCAGGCATCAACGACGACGGTTCTGGAACAATCTCGTTGCTTGAGGTTGCCAAGCAGTTGACAAACTACAAGGTCAACAACGCCGTGCGTTTTGCATGGTGGGCCGCTGAGGAGGAGGGCCTTTTGGGCTCTTATGCTTACGCCAACTCTCTCACTCCAGAGGAGAACCAGAAATTGCGTCTCTTTATGGACTACGACATGATGGCTTCTCCAAACTACGAGTACGAAATCTACGACGCCAACAACAAGGACCACCCCAACGGTTCGGGTGACTTGAAGGACCTCTACATTGACTGGTACGTCAGCCACGGCTTGAACTACACTTTGGTACCATTTGACGGCAGAAGTGACTACGTAGGATTCATTGACAACGGAATTCCTGCTGGAGGCATTGCCACCGGTGCCGAGGGCGTCAAGACCAAGAAGGGCCAAGAAAAGTTTGGAGGTGAGGCCGGCAAGTGGTTTGACCCGTGCTACCACCAGTTGTGTGACGACTTGGACAACCCTGACTACGAGGCGTGGGTTCTCAACACCAAGTTGATTGCCCACTCTGTTGCCACTTACGCCAAGAGTTTCGAAGGTTTCCCTGAGAGAGAGGCTTCTACTGACGTCACAGCTTCGTCTACCAAGGTAAGCGACTCTTTCAAGTACCGTGGATCTACTCTCATTATTTGATGCGCCCAACACCATTGACTCAATTGGTAGTTTGGATCGTATACAAGTTAGTTGCTAGATCGTATAAAAGTATCTAAATAAGCTACATTGACACTTTTGTGGCCTCGGCAGTCTTGTAGTCTTATCACTTCTGACGTGGATCTTCTCTAAGTAGGTCTTCTTTGAAGTGGATCTTCTTTGACGTGGATCTTCACCGTATACAAAAGTTATCCAAATAGCTAATATTAACAATCTTGATGCCTCTACTTTCGGCGGAATTTTTGCACTCGTTTCAGACGTGGATCTTCTATGTCGTGAATCTTATCTAAGGTATTTTCTGACTCTGCTGCATCGCCTGACTCTCTATCTCGTGACTCTGCTCGGACTACTGCGTTCCAAGTTTCCTAATTAGGCGACATTCCGAAGAAACCTTTAGTTACATTACCCCAAAAATGGATCAAAGTCTCCACAAATGAAATCCCGTGCGGGAACTCATTGGCTGGTGAGTAAAGTGGGTCTAACTACGTTGCGTGGGGGCGCGTGGGGGCGCGCATTATTTAAATCAACCTTCTCCCGATTAATCTCTATGACTTTATTCTTAAAGACATTCGCCCGTCGTCTCTCAAATATGACAGTTAGCAGACCCAAGATCCTTCAGCTCGGCACCTGGGAATTCTCCAAGGCTGAGTGGGACAACCTCGCCCAGCACGCCGAAATCGTCGTCTGTGAATCTAAGAACAGAGAAGAATTCTTGCAAGACTTGAAAGGAAAATACTCGGACATCTCATGTATCGCCAGAACATTCCAATCGATCAGCCAAACTGGCCGTATTGACGAGGAAGTGGCTGCTGCCCTCCCAAAGTCGTTGGTGCTGGTTAGTCACTGTGGAGCCGGATACGACCAAATTGACCCAGATGCTCTCACCAAGAGAAACATCCAGTTGTCTAATGTGACCGATCCTGTTGAGGGCCCAACGGCATTGACTGCTGTGTACTTGACTTTGGCTGCCATGAGAAACTTCCAAAGAGGCCACGATTTGTTGGTGGAAGGAAAATGGGCTGAAGGAAAGTGTGGAGGAGCAGAAATCGGCTACGAACCTGAAGAAAAGGTTGTGGGCATTTTGGGCATGGGCGGAATCGGCAGAGCCATCCGCGACAGATTGGAGCCTTTCGGCTTCGAGAAGATCGTCTACTACAACAGAAAGAGATTGAGTCCAGAATTGGAGAAGAACGCACAGTACGTGAGCTACGAAGATCTTTTGACACAAAGTGATGTGATTATGGTGAGTGTGCCATTGAACAAGAACACCCACCACTTGCTCAACGCCGAGAGCATCGCCAAGATGAAGGATGGCGTGATTATCGTCAACACTGCCAGAGGAGCAGTTATCGACGAGGCCGAGATCACCAAGGCTTTGAAGTCTGGAAAGGTGGGTGCTTTCGGCTCGGACGTCTTCGAGTTCGAGCCCAAGGTGTCGCCTGAGTTGTACAACTTGCCAAACGTGGTGTCGTTGCCTCACATGGGAACTCACTCTTACCAGGCCAACAGAAACTTGGAAGTTTGGGTGGTGGACAACGTTTACCAGTGCCTTACCACCGGAAAAGTGAAGACGATTGTTCCTGAGCAGAGCGGGATTGACTTTGGTGTTTCTCCATTGATCTAAGTGCTGGAAACGATATCTACATAGCAACTAAATGGGTTTTTCGAGTGATTCATTTTAGCGATAGAAGAATGGATATGGAATGTGGCACTTTTAGCTCTGCGTTTTAATGCGGATTTGACTGCGACTTGAGTCTGCTCTACGGCTGAAGCATCTAATAATATACTTATACTGCTAGTTACATAAATCCACAATTAGGATCGGACACGTTCTACTGCTCAATTAATTGAAAAGAATTAGTTTTCTTCCAATGTGTAACGGATGTACCCAAACGAGGGTTCGTTGCTCTTAATGTTCCCTTGTTTCTTCTTTTCGGTCCTTCCCGCTAATAGATTCATCCTACCGCCCGATTCCGGCCCGATTCCGGCTCTCTCACTTCCTTGCCTTAGCGGCCCTTTAACTACTTTCGTCGTCCTAAGATGCCCGCCCACGGCATCAGAGGGCCATTCAGACAATTAGTTAAGGGCCCCTTCATCGCAGGGTTATTCAATAACTACGTTTTCGGTATTACTTGGCGTACCTCTAATTATTACATTGCTATATTATGTATATTAGTGGGACTACTAGCGTATCTACTGATGCAGTACCTTATCTATTAATGAAATACCTCCTGTAAACTGAAATACAGTTCGGCTAGCGAACCTGATCGGGAAATATTTATCAATTGACTATTTGCTTCAGAAAAAATGGACGCTCGCTGAAAGCGGACCTTCGTACCTCATCTTCATTTTGTAAATTGGTGGACTGGCCAGCAAACATGCCACAAAAGTCGATGTATGAAATGCATGTCAATTGCATACATACTCATTTCACTCAAATTGGATGCGCCTCTCTATTGGCTAAATCATCGATTGGCAAGATTATCCATTTCATGTGGTTCTAGACACCTTCGCATCACTAAGCATTACTGGCCCCAATGATTCACAGTATCTCGCACGACCACCTAAATTCCATTTCAACCTCCTCTTGTCTACCCCGCCTTTCTTAGTGAAAACCTCAATCCCACTGCCATCAGCCCAATTCCTCTCTTCCAGCAGCAGATTCCTCTTCAATGGCAGAAACTTCCCATAGATGTACGGGTGCCACTTCTCCACGCTCCGGATCGGAGTAAACTTCTTTGCGAAGATGGTTCGGTTGTTCCTCCTGCACACAGCTACGGCTCCATTCGAGCCACCCCACTGTAAAACACCCTTGGTGGTTCCGAACTTATCGCTCACCACGAAAAACCAAATTTCTTCTCACATTCGCCCGATTTCCTTTTTTTGCCTCGTCTCGACACCTCCCCTCGTCGTTATCTCCGTATGTATTCCAACGATGTCACCAGTCCCATGCAGTACGCAGTCTGAAAAATTCTCGTGCGCCGACTAATCGGTCTGAAAGCTTTAAAACTAATTACTACATTTTCCTTGGAAAACAATTCTGGCGCAACGAATTTGCGGTTTCAATTCTGGTTCGACTTTTGTCATCTTCGACGTTTCTTTTTTTGGTTCTCCACCCCGGCCAACTCGGACCTTTGATCCCTTCCACCTATTCCTCGGTTGCTCTGGCCCTAACTCATAATCTTTTTGAAAATGGCCAGTCATCCTCACTTCATCCCCACCGAGCCGCTCGAGGTGGACTACGAGGCGCTTCCTGAAGACGCCAGCATCGTCGCTCATCTTTCTGCCGGCGCTTTCGCCGGAATAATGGAGCACACTGTCATGTACCCCATCGATTCCATCAAAACGAGAATGCAGATGGTTGCATCGGCCCAGCCGGCCAACCGCTCGGTCATTCTGTCCATCAGCCGAATCTCTTCAAGCGAAGGTGCCTACGCCTTGTGGCGAGGCGTTTCTTCCGTCCTTTTAGGTGCTGGTCCAGCTCATGCCGTCTACTTTTCTGTTTTCGAGGCAACAAAGACCATGTTGGTCAACCGAGTTACGGGATCCAGCACCAACAAGATCGTCACCGATGAGACGCATCCGTTGATTGCCTCCGGAGCCGGAATCGCCGCCACCGTGGCGTCCGACGCCTTGATGACTCCATTCGATGTCATTAAGCAGAGAATGCAGGTTGGAGACGAGGTTGTAGCGAAATCAGCCACTTCTACCACCCAACCAGCTTCGGCCCGTCCGTCCAACTCCGTCAGACTCTTCAGAACAGCCGCCTCCATCTACCAGCGAGAGGGGTTGAGTGCATTTTTCATCTCGTATCCTACCACGTTATTCACCAACATTCCGTTCGCAGCGTTGAACTTTGGCTTCTACGAGTACCTGTCATCGATCTTGAATCCAGAAAACACCTATAATCCCTATTACCACTGTGTTTCCGGCGCCATTGCCGGAGGAATTGCTGCTGCCTTAACCAACCCATTGGACTGCATCAAGACAGCATTGCAGACCCGAGGAATCTCCACCAACGAGTCGATGCGGAGCGTCAACGGCTTTGTCAGTGCTGCCAAGGCGTTGCATAGACAGGGAGGCATGGGTGCCTTTGTTCGGGGATTGAAGCCCAGAATCATCTTTAACGTTCCGTCCACTGCCATCTCGTGGACGGCCTACGAAATGGCCAAGGAGGTGTTGTTGAGAGATTAGACTCCGCTTGTATATTAGACCACTGTATATATGGACGTGAAATGGACGTAATGTTGGCGTGAATTAATGCCGGCGTGAATTGACGTAGTGTCGGCCTGAACTGACGTAATGCTGGCGTGAAATTGGTGATACAAAGTAACTAACTATGTTTGGAGAGCTTCTGAGCCACGAACGAAAACATCACGCACGAGCCCAAAAACCCGAGAAGATTGAAAAAAGCATTCCGTGAATACGCCCGCTCCTCTTCTTCCGTGCGGAACGACGTGAAAATGCGCCGGATGCTGGCCACAATCATGGTGAGAGGTAGTTGGCGAAGAAGAAATTTGGGCTTGCATGTAAGCGAGAGAAACATGGAAAGAGGGAGAATGAAAACACAAGAGATTACGAAAGGAAAGAGTTTTTTTGATGAGGAAGGGGTTCATTTGACAAGGTTTATGTATCGTGAAATTAAATTAATGATTTGCATTACCTTTTTTCAAATAACGGCAGGAGGTTGGTCAGAGAACGGTCACAGATGAGCAGTGATCCAGATAGGTGGAGATCCATTAATTGGAAAAAAAAAAATAAAAAGGGGAATCTCACTAATTCAATAAGACGTCATCGCTTTCCTTCCATGTCCCTCTTTTGCAACTCAAAAAGAAACCTAACTCTCGACAGTGATCGGTATCGGGTGCCATGGCCGCAAATTGCACTCAACAGCCTTTCCTCACAATGAAAGACCAACCATCCGCATCGCCTCCCATGCATTGCTGCTTGATTTCTGATGGCGACGCCCAGCGTAAATTTCTACGCTCAGGAAGCTCTCAGGAGCATATTTTCCTCCGAAGAGGTGGATGGAGAGAACCACCGAATTTCCCACCCGCATTGGATAAATCCTGCCACGCACGAGATTCGCACCAGGCTTAGTAGACGGGTATTTGCGGCATGCCGCGAGAAAGGTCGACCGTTGGTCTAAAGACCACCAATCCGGTACAAAGAGTGAAAGGTGCTATATAGCAGAGCATCTGGAATTTCAAACGCCGATTACTGAGCTGGTAAGAATGTGGGGGAGAATTTGTCAATTCATATATAGTTAAAAGAACCATATGTTTGTCCTACGGGAACAAAAACCCGAAATTTTATACGAAAAACGCTTCTGCGTTGAAAGTCATACTCGATTCTTGTACTGACTTTCTCGGAACGAACTGAATGATATGTTCAGTTTCATTCAGTCTTGATTTGAAAAAAAGGAAAAAAAAGAATCCCCGTCTCGCAGGATAACCTTGGTTTTTGTTTTCATTTCTAATTTTGCGTCCACTATATTTGCATTCTTTAAGTTGCTAGAACAAAATGTTGCGAAATCCGTTCGCGCAACCGATCTTCCCTAATTAGGAAGGTGTTAAGCGATGCCTTCACTTATGATTTAAATAAAAAAGGTTGCGAGTGCTGAAGTTTCCCTCTCCGAGGTATCTGGTTTTACTTGATGATTCTAACGATAAATTCTCAAAGGATCCACTTATTATACCTCCAATTTCTTTCACTCTCTTTCTGCTTCTAGTCCTTTTCCAATTTGTTCTTGCTATCTGGTGACTGCACACATCATGGCTTCTCGATAAGCCTGCTCCAGCTCGCTAATCAACCAGTATTAGATGAGAAGCCGCAAGATCACACGCTCTCGAGCGGGATGTGTAGCTTGTAAATTTAGAAAGTGTGTAACTGGCTTGTTTCTTTGGCCCCGAAACTAACACCCATAGGATAAAGTGTGATGAATCGAAACCAACATGCCAGCCGTGCCTAAAAAAGGGACTGGAGTGCCAATGGCCTGATCCCTCAAGAAAGAGGTGGAATATTCGCTTCAAAGTCAATAAAATCGAGTCTCCTATTGTCTCCGCGGCTCCTCGCTCGCCCTTCCACGATAATAACATTTTGGAGGTCTTCAACAGTACCAATGAACACTTCGATTCTCCTGAGATGGCATTGTCGCCGTTGGTAAACCTTGATTTTCTTCAAGATTTGGACTCACAGGCCCTTCAGCTATCTCCAGTACATTTCCCGTTGATTCTGTCTCCTCCTTTACCCATTTCTCTCGACATGACGAACGAGGAAATTGATTTCTTCGACTATTTCTACAACAATGTGTGTGCACGGTTCTCCATCGTCCCACACAAGATCAACACATTTCTACATACCTCACTCCAGCTCAGTCACACTGATCTGGCTGTGTTGCTTTGTCTCTTGGGATGGGGGAAAATCATGAAAGAGAGACATTTAACGAACAGACCTATCTCAACCAATTCGTGCACTGCTGGCAGTGAATTTGCAAAGAGGCTGTTGCGTATCCTTGCTACGAGAGATAAAAATGATCCTCGCGAGTTGATTCTGTTTTTGTTCTGCTATGCTATCTTGATGTGTATCGAAATCTCGGTGGGTGATACTGACGAATGGTCATGGTACTTAAGTCACAGCTACGATCTTCTAAATAGCATGGGCGGATTCAAGGTGTTGTCCAACTACTCTCATCAGGGGAAGATCTTGGCGCAAAACTTTGCCTACTTTGACATTTTGGCATCTCAGTCCAATGAAAATGGCACCTACTATCCTGTGGAACAATACTATGAGGTCTTCTATATGGATGGTGCAGACTCCATTGACTCCATGCAAGGATGTATCCGTCCGCTAGTTCTTATACTAGGAGATGTCATCAACTTGATTGTTGAGTCCAAGAAGATCGCATCCGATGAGATCGATGATGAGAATTGGCATCTTCACAATGATATTCTAACCAGGACGAAGGAGCTTGAAGAGAAACTCGAAAATGCCTCAGTTCATGCGTCAGACTTCAAAGTTTTGTCTGAGAATGACCTTATCGAAAACCACTATACAATGTTTGCTTTGTACCAGATGGTCATTCAACTCTATGTGAAAAACTCGCTTCGAAGACTTCCTCCTTTGGTTCCAGAGGTGCAGCTCACACTCCGCAAGATCCATGAATGCTTGGATGAGTTGATCGATACTCCCTTGGCTCTGTCCTTAAGTTTTCCTTTATTGATAGCCGGCATCAGTTCTGTTAAGCAGGCAGAGCGAGATGAAGTGTTGCGCAAGATTGGTTATATTGTCGACAAACACGAGTTCGACAACTTGATCAAGGTCCTGATGGTCTTGAAGGAGGTATGGAAAGTCAATGCTGGTGGATCTTTGTGTGTTGACTGGTTCAAGATCACAAAAAGGTTTGGGTGGAGGTTAAACGCTGGAAGATAGGAATCTTTATTAACTAGGGTATTATGGGTGGACTAGACACTGTTCCATATGTTCTTGAGAAATGACATCTTCAGTCCCGTTTGAGACTGCTGAGCCGTATCTGAATCGCCAATGTAGGCACCTTCAGTTTCCTGACGGTCAGAGACAAAATCCATATCGTCGTATTTTATCCAGGAACTCTTCAAGTAAAACTTGAAGCCAGCCCAAATGATGAAAAACAACGGCAACATGATGTAAACGTCAACAAAGTCACCGGCCGAAAAGGGCTTGAACACCGACCATCCTTGCACCAAGGTCAACACAATACCCAAGCCAATACCAACATAATTGGTGTATGGATATAATGGTGACTTGTACGGAAGCTCATCATCACTTCTGCCCTGCTTGTACCATCCAGTCCGGAATCTATAGTGGGCATACACAATACCAGTCCACACAATGAAAGCACACACACCAGCCAAATTGACAATGTATCCGTAAGCTACCGAGGACGAGCTTTCGATCGATAGAAGCGAGAGGAATCCAAACAAATGGACCACCTGGGTAGCAACCCACGGAACACCTTGCTTGGTCACTTTGGTGAAGATGCCAGGTGCATATCCGTCGTCGGCCAATCTCTTGAGACATCTGGCAGCAAAATAGATGGCACTATTGATGGAGGAGAGACAGGTGATCAACACAACCGTGGAGACGTAGTAGCCAGCATTTTTCCATCCAGCGCCCATCAACGCAATTGTCATGGGAGATCTCATGGTCTTATTGGCTCCAGATAAGCCCGGATCGTTGTAGGGAACACTAATACCGTAGGAAACGGTGATTCCAAAGTAGACATAGAAGATACGAACCACTGCCTGTCTCACAGCACTCTTAACTGCCGACTTGACGTTCTTCAGCTCGGAGAACGTCACAGATAAACTCTCAATACCAGTATAGAAAGCACCCGCATAAACAAAGGAGTTGGCAATACCCTTGAAGCCACCGTTCAAAGGAAAATCTTTGAATGGGTTCCCGGGACTGTGGCCTTTGATTCCTCCACCAGCGTAAATTATACTGAAGATATAGAAGCCGGTGATGAAGAACAACTTGATAAAAGCGAGAATGTACTCAACTTCGCCAAAGACGTCGACTCCAAACATCTGATAGACAGAGAATACTCCCCACATGATCAAATAGTAGGCGTAAAGTGGCACTTTCTCACTGTAGAAGCTCAAGACAGAAATGGCCGACACATATTCTGCGATGATGTTGCACACCCACAAGAAAACGTAGTACCATCCCAAGGTGGCACCAAACGCAGGGTCCACCCATCTAGAAGCATGTGCATTGAAGTTGAAATCAAATACGCTGTTCAATTCACCAATACAGAACATCATGACTGCCACAAGTATGCCTACTATAGCGAAACCAGCAAGCAATCCGACAGGTCCACCAGCATGAAGAGCAGATCCCATTCCGATAAATACACCGGGCCCAATAATACCTGCAAGAGCCATCATCGAAATATGTCTGGTCTTGAGGCCTCGTTTGATCCCCGTTGATGGGTCAAACTTGTGTCTGACTGCTTGCGACAGCAGAGCAACCAGAACATTCACCGTATCCTTTTCCATTATCGAATTTGCAAAAGTTGTTGATATTTCAGCCTCGCGTACATTCTTATGGGGTTGCATGCCAATTATATATGGATCTTTATTCTTATCAGTTCGGAATTCTCTTGCTAGATTGGTGATCTCGCATGGCACCTTCCTAATTTGGGCGATGCGAGCGGCTTCGCCTGAATGTTACCTGAATGTGAAAGCGGAATACACCTTCCACAATAATAAAATTATAATCACTATCTTCTTCTCATGACCCAGAACACTCCCGCCCAGCGCTTTCTGCAGCTTGCTCGTGTGGTTCCCATGGTGGACACTCACAACGACTTCCCATACTTAGTGCGGTCCCAGCTCCACTATGAGACAGAAAACGATAGCGAATTCACGTTTGACACAGGCCTCACCTGCCACACTGACTTGGTCAAACTCAGAAAAGGAGGCATAGGCGTGCAGTTTTTCAGCTGCTTCATTGAGTGCAAAGATGAGGACCCATTCTATCAGGATTTCAACAAACCTACGACGGTGGTGAGAGACACCATGGAGCAGATCGATTACGTGCGCAGATTGGCCCGGAATTTTTCCGATGATTTTACTTACGCTACATCTTCAGAGGAAGCACTAAATGCCTTCAAAAAAGATGGCAAAATGGCTGTCACCATGGGCGTGGAGGGCCTACACCAGGTGGACACCTCGCTCGCAGTCTTGAGACAATACTTTGAGCTTGGAGTGAGATATACCACGCTCACCCACAATTGCGACAACCCGTTTGCTACTGCTGCTTCATCGGTCTCGGGAGGCCTTCCAGATAATGGATTGACCGATTACGGCCGCCAATGCATTCAAGAGATGAACCGATTGGGCATGATGGTGGATCTTTCGCATGTCAGTGTGAAGACCATGACAGATGCGTTGGAGGTGACACAATCCCCAGTGATTTTCTCTCATTCGTCGGCACATTCTATCACTCCACACCCGAGAAATGTTCCAGACGACGTTTTGTGGAAAGTCAAGGAAAATAGAGGGGTGGTTTGTGTGAACTTCTTCCCAGACTTCATCTATACTTCCAAAGATAAGACCGCAACCATTGACGATGCCGTGACTCATATTTTGCACATCGCCAACTTGATCGGCTGGGAGCATGTGGGGCTTGGATCTGATTTCGATGGAATTCCCGAGGGTCCCAAAGGTTTGGAGGATGTGTCGAAGTATCCAGATTTGATCATGCGAGTGATGGAGCGCTCAGATGCCTCCGATGAGCAAATTGGGATGTTGATGGGAGCAAATGTCCTTAGGGTTTGGCAAGAAAATGAGCAAATTGCCAGCCATCTCCAGGGAAAGGGAACTGGGTTGATTGACGACAATTGGCCAGGTCGGGAATGGAGTTTTTTTGATTACGTGAAGGCGTTTCCTGAAGTATATCCTGGGTCTTACAAAAAGAAAAATAATGTTTACAGTGGCAGCCAGTCATTGGATGTGTGCAAGGAGGGGAAGAACTAAGGACGAAGAATTCAGTCAAGTGTAAAGGTGGAGGACGAAACGTCTTCAGAATCGATCACTTTGATTGACAAGGTTGAAAGTGGAATAAAAAGCATGCTAGATTCCAAAAGCACGTACTTGAGCCCATCAAATGTGGGTGTGATGGGCTGTATTTGTAGTAATTCAATAAATGCTAGTTGGTTAATCCGCGCTTTCGGAAGGATCACTAAAGTACGTCCCTGCGCCAGCCAAAGGGAAAAATCGCGAGCCAGGTGGATTCACCCATAACTAAGAAGGCTTGAAAAGTCGCACTGTCATGCAGTGGCCCTCACGCTGCATGATGTTGGATCTAAAAAAAATTAAAAAATAGTGAATAAAAACGACCCCGGTGAGGATCGAACTCACGATCTCAAGATTAACAGTCTTACGCCTTAACCAGCTTGGCCACGGAGTCGCTTTTGATGCACCACTCACTTCAGTTAATTATAGCCCAGATTTTGAATTTTCCTATCAAATTTTCAGCCTTTGGAGGTTAAAAAGTTGCAATTATTTGCTCTTCAAACAAACTAAGACATTCACAAGTATCTTTGGCAAAGATTTTGGCTGGCAAATCGAACTAAATTACAAATTTCACATTGTAGTCTTGTTGACCTTTTCTATGACAGGAACGACAATATTTGAATTTACGCAATTCTTAACATTGATGTGAATCCCAGACTTCATCAGGAGCTCTCTTTATTGTGAATTTATCAAATGTGATGGTTGGTCGATACAATCCACTCCCATCCGACTCTTTCAATTACAAACAGCTTGATAAGTATCTTTTTATTGTTCAGCGCCTTAACCGAGCTCGACGAACTCGATGGGATGCGTATCCTCTGGATGCCCTCCCTGAGTTAGACGAGCCTGAGTTGAAACGGTGGATACTTTATTATATGCTGCAGTACAGATAGTCACTAGCTATTGATTAACGGTGGCAGACCTTTACTCATTTATTTCTTCATTTTTCTCTTCAACTTTTCTCACTGACTTTCGGATTTAATATTTTCAATTTCTACCACGGGGGTTTTGTTAATTTCCTCCTAGTTTAGTTATATAGTTTAGTTCGCTAAAATATATAGGCGGGAGAGCTAGAGGCGGGATGCCGTAGGCGGAAACCCCTTAAGAACAATGGTTTAGGTATAATCTGTCACATTATTCCCTTGGGACCCTTCATATGAGGGAGCCTTATGAAAGACCTGATTCAACCTTGATGTAAACTGTGATAGGAACAAACTTGTAAAACTTGCGCCTAACTCCTTAATCAACCGACCCCTTGGACTTTCAGGCATTGAGAGCCAAATTATGGATCTAGAAATGGTCCAGCTTGCCACAATTTTGCGAGCATGCGAAGAAAGAAACATCAAGAAAAGCGACAAACGTAGAAAAAGGATAGAGAGCTATAATATCATTCCTATGCGTATGGAATTCATTGTCGATGAAGAATATTTAAATTCAAAGTTCATATCGTTGGGTCGCTACTGAAAATGCTTTTTCGCAAAGCTACGGAAGAATTCCACTATTCACGCGAATTAAGTCCACTTGATCAAATTGGTTTTATTATTTTGTCCAGCCAAAAAGCGAAAACACAATCAAAAATAGAACGATGGCAGCATTCTAATCGTATGGATAACTTCTACATAATAAGATAGATCAACTATTACTCTGCTTATGAAGTTGAGCTTTTCGAGGGGCAATTCGGTTACGTCCAAAGCGCAATAACAATAAAAACACGAAGCAGACAACCAATCGTAATCAGAAGCTCGGAAGAAGGAGGATAAATAAAGTGACACAAAACATGAGCACTCCTCTTGCAACAATATCACTTCTCAGCTCACCATAGTTAAGCCATAGTTAAGCCATAGTTAAGCGAGCTCTCCCATAGTTAAGCCCGCAGACGCAAGCCCGCAAAAGTGCTCTGAGCACGGTCGTGAAAATCGCCTCCTCCAATTGCCCTGAAATTTGCCGGAAAACAAAAGTCGTTTTGAAATGCTTTAATTGCGCTTATCTGGCTTTTTGGAGTAGTTTGGTAGTTTTTGCAGATTCAGAGGAGTTAATTTGATTGTTCTGGAAGGTTTGGAAGATTGTATGTGGTGGTAGAGTAGACCGCGCGTGTACTGGAGATCTTCTTTACGCAGGACGTTGAATATGCGAGGGTGGAAGCGAATATACGTGAGTAGTAAAATGGATGTATATATTTTGAGGGGATGTTCAAAATTGGACGGTAAATCAGTGATCTTGTTTAGGTGAATATTTTCATGTGAGGATGTCTATGTGAGGATGTTTATATCCGTCGGAGCCGTGTCAAAGTGAACAATTAATGTGATGGCCCACTTTCAATTACTAAAGTTTGTCAGCCTCCTTCGGCGATAAAGGCCATCCACAAAATAATCCTCAGAACCATAAAAATAATTCGATTGGACACTTTCCTACTCTGGCAATCTTCCGTTCTCTTGGGTGCCAAAAAGCTCCTTCTTCGCTTGTTTCCGTGTCATAACTCCGTATGCGGATCTCCTGGATCCTGAAGATTACTGCACGTGGAGCTTCGGAGATAACCCCGATTGGTGAATTGGCAAAGACACCAAGGAACTATAAAGATATGGAATGGCAGGAAGATAATCTTCTCATTCAAAATCCCCCTATTGTTCTAAAACCATGAAAGTATTTGTTACCGGAGGCTCCGGATATATTGGCTCTGCTGTTATTCCTCTTCTCACAGAAGCGGGCCACTCCGTGTTGGCTCTAGCCAGATCGCCAGCTTCGGCTGCAAAATTGGCTGCTAACAAGAATGTGCAAGTGGTTGAGGGAGATTTGACCGACATTGAAGTGTTGAAGAAATCTGCCTATGAAAGCGACGCCGTGATCCACTTGGCTTTCATCCACGACTTCAGCGACTACGCAAAGAGTGTGGAGATCGATTTAGCTGCCGTTAAAGCTATGGGTGAAGCATTGACTGGCGAGGGGAAGGTGTTCATTGGAACTGCGGGATTGGGCGCGGGTTTTGGGATGGACGGCACTCTCACGGAATCTTATAGGTCCACGAATCTTCAAATTCCTAGAGTTGCCCTGGAAAACTTCGTCTTGGAGTTGAAAGGTGTTGGGGTCAGATCGCTGTGGGTGAGATTGCCTTTCTCGGTACATGGGCCAGGAAAAAGTGGGTTTGTACCCATGTACGTCGACACTCTGAAGAGGTTGGGTGCTGCCAAATATGTGGGAGAAGGAAAGAACACATGGCCTGCGGTGAACTTGGCTGACGCTGCTTTGTTGTTCAAGTTAGTGTTGGAGAAAGGAAAGGCCGGGTCGATATACCATGCCATTGGCGAGGAAGGAATTGAATTCAAGAAAATTGCCGAGGAGACAGCCAGAGGCTTGAATATGGGTTCCAATTCGATTCTGGGTGACGACGCCATCAGCGACTACCAATTCATAGGCAGATTTATTCAGATGAGTGTGACAGCACTGAGTGAGGCAACCCAGAAGGAATTGGGGTGGAAGCCTGTGCATTCGCTGTTGTTGGAGGATATTCGGGACTATTACACTTGAGCGAAAGACTAATCAGGTATTAGATGAGATGGAATAGAATAAATTGAAGAAATTAAAGAAGTTGAAGAAGCTGAGTTGAAGAAATTGTAAAAAATGAGGAATTGAACAAATTGAATAAATTTGAATTAAAGAATTGTAATTGTAATAGATTATACCCAAATCAGCGTTTATGCTTGTAGGTTTCTTTATTCGTTCTATTGGATCTTCTCAGCTGGCGGTGTTCCCGACTACGGCTCCTGTCGAGAGCCTTCAGACACTTAATGGCTCCTCAAGGCATGATTTATAGTATAACTATAACTTCGGTATTAAATCTACGAACCTCGAATTACGTCAAAATGGGGAAATTGAAGAAATGAAGAAATTCAGCAAATTGAAATAACTGCCATCAGAAACGAAGACAACCTGTATTTATAGAACAACGCTCATAGAAACTACAAACACGAGCAACCCATGCAGTATCAATCAATAACTGGACCTTCCATTTATCTAGCCTATCCACATCTGCCAAAACCGTCATACCACATTATCTATATATAGCCACCACTTCCCTAGCCGTCACACAATGCCACATTTATTTTCCTTTTTTTTCTATCCTCCACTTCACTTTTCCCTACCACCCATCTCAGCCGTCTCGAGCACGGAACTTTCGGCCGATTAAATACACACCAAAACATTCCCCACATTAAAAACACGCTGGTGTGCTCTTCTAAAATTCGCTGGTGTGCTCTTCAAAATCACCAATGAACAAGTTCACGGCGCCGGAAAAACATGCCCGCCACGGCACTTTCTTGAGGTATCTTGTCATTATCTCCTCCGCCATTGGCTCCTTTTTGTTCGTTTTCATTTTGAGTTTCGGTGCTGGCATCTATCATGCCAGAGACATCATTTCTGGCCGAGAAAAGGAAAATGCTCCCAAGAAAGAAAACGACGTCGAAAATTATAAGGTGCGCCAGCCGTATCCCGACATGAAGAATTTGAAAGTGGTCGATTCCTTGCGCTACTATGCGTTGCAACTAGGTCTCGATATCGAAGAATACACCATCACCACTGGAGACGGTTATGTGCTCACTTTGCACCATTTAGTGGATCCTAAGGAAACCATGGCTGATCGCCGGGCCAAAAGGCCGCTTTTGTTGCAACATGGCCTTCTTTCGTGCTCGGGTGCTTGGTTGACTCCGGGCCAAAACTCGCTACCGTTCTATTTCATGGAACAAGGCTACGACGTGTGGATGGGAAACAACCGGTGTGGATTTGAGCCGAAACACACCTACTACGAGGGAAATCTCATGCACAATGAGGAATTTTGGGACTGGGATGTCCGTGCTCTCGCAACCTACGATTTGCCCTGTATTATCGATAATGTGTTACTCCATTCCAATCATAACAAGCTCTGTTTGGTGGCACATCTGCAAGGATGCACCCAGTCGTTTGTAATGTTGCGGAACAGCGAGCTCAAGGCCTACCACCGCAAGATCGAGTACTTTTTCGCTTTGGCTCCGGCTGTTTTCCCCGGTCCTCTCTTCCACGACCGTTCTTTCATTAAATTCATTCATCACCGGAGTCCAAAGTCGTACCACGCCATTTTTGGAACCTGCTGTTTCGTGAGAATTCTTGGTTTCGCAAGAAAATGGATCGGTACTACGAAGCTCTTCAGCGTCCTCTCCTACCAGATGTTCAAGTACTTATTTGGGTGGAACATCAACAACTGCCACCCAGACAAAACAGTGTTGCATATTCAGTTTCTCTTCAACGTTACCTATGTGAGCTCCAAGCTTATGTCGTGGTGGCTTTCCTATTCTGTCAAGGAAGGATTCTCCAACCAGCTTCAACCAAAAGCGGCATACAAAGACGGGTCGAATTTTGCGTTCACTCCCGTCTCAACGAAGGAGGAGACTTCACCTCACGACGACGATACCGTTCAATCTTCTCCGGATATAGAGAAACAGACCGACCTTGTGTCCCCAGGCCCTACGGCTGCTCCTGAAACACCCTTGGAAGTTGACGACTCGGAGACTTTCTTCCCTTACAAACAAGAATGGTTCAACTTCAACACCCCCGAGGAAATCGTCCCAATGATGATATTCCCTTGTGATGCAGACTATTTGGTGGACGGCCAGAGATTGGCTACTCACATGAGACATTACGAAAGACGTTTCTATAAGGAAGGCAACAACCTCGATGTGGTGGACTTGCCCAATTACAACCATCTTGACGTCATCTGGTCGCTGAACACTATTGGCAAAATCGGCATGCTCGTTCACGACAAGATCAAAACATTGTAGAGTGAGGAGTTGTGGAATTAACTACTAATGAGCATTTGCGTTCTCTCGGCCACCTGCTCCTCTGCCAACTCCAACGCATGGAATATATAGGTCCAGTAGAACGGGCAACTAATGCTAAGCGCAATGTAGACTCCTCCCTCTTCCTTGTACAAAGGGTCCAAATTGCCATTCTCTATGATTGTTTCTCCCAAATGCTTTTCTAAATCGACGTGTAGTCTTCTCTGTAGATAGTGAAAGTCGCAGGCGGTGGCGAACTTGGCCAATCTAGGAGTCTCCATGGCAACCATGGCCAACACAGAGAAAACTGCTAATGGATCGTGTACAGGCGGACCGATGTTGTTGTTATATTTTTTTCTGTAGGCATCGGAGTAGAAATCTAAAATGCGGGAGAAGGTGCGGCGGATGGACGAGTTGTTGGAGGAATTTTCGTCGTATATGTTCCGTCTAACCTCCAGGTTGGCCAAAACCTTGTGGGTGAGATTCAACGGACACAAGATGATTTTATTTGTCAATTGAGGCGAATTAAGCACAATCGATGCGGCGTGGGGGTCACAGTGGATGTTAAATTCGGTGTAGGGCGTGATGTTGCCGGTATGGATGGCGCCTCCCATGATTGAGACGTAGCGTATCTTGGAACAAACCTCGGGATACGTTTGTATAAGCTTGGTGAAGTTCGTTAGTGCTCCTGTGCACACGATACATATCTTGCCCTTATTGTGGTCAATTGCATCTTTCATGGCCTCTAAGTAGCCTGTCTTATTGACTTTTATCCGTGGATTCTTGGGCATATTGAAGCCGCCAATTCCACTTTCGCCATGGATGTATTCGGCGTGAATAGGGTCAAGAACAAGCGGCCGATAGGAGCCGGCATAAATCGGGATTTCGTCCTGGCGAAATTCCAATACATCAAGCAAACTAGCCGCGTTATGGGAAGTCTTCTCAAGCAGAACGTTTCCGTGGACAGTCGAGACACCCACCAACTGGAAGGAGGGGCAGAAGGCCGCAAGTAAAAGAGCAAAGGCGTCATCGTTGCCAGGGTCACAGTCGAGCCATATAGGGATTTTTATGTCAGGAAAAGGTTGTAGTAAGTGCATTATATGGCTTTTAGGTGACGAATCCAGTGCCTTTTATAGTTGAGCCGATGCGCCTTTAAAGGGAGTGTGTGTTTTCGGAAACGGGGGCTCGACTGTAATTGAGAGCTGAGAAGAATATTGACCAATTTGTAGTTGATTGTGCTCAATATTCTAGTAGATCTCTAATTGTGAAAACGACCGGTACCTATTTTTGTTTAGCGAGAGGCCGAAAAAATATGTCAACATTCCCCACAATTCGCACAATGACACCAAGGTCATCTGGAGGCAAATGACCTAAATGGGACATAATTTGGCTGGTGAGTGGAACAGGGAATGAGTATATTGTATGCGGGGGCTGTTTTTGTGGCTGGTCGAGGTAGGACAATTTGGGTTTGAAGTGAGATCTCTAGGTAGCTAATGAGAATCTCTAGGTTGCTGATGCGTGGAGTGCGGCACCTCAATAACAGTTGCTGAGGTATCCGAAGAATCGCAAAATAGTAGCAATTTCTTCGAGAAATCTCTGCAATGATGACCGCTGATTCTTGATTTTAGTGGAAAAGCATTGGATTTTTTCGAGGCAAAATTGTTGATTGTCATGCGCTTACACTTCGGACTTCTCGGATGCGTGGTACAGTCCTCCGCAGCCAATTACGACCACTCCATATGTTGGCCAATGTCAATATTTTGTAACTTTCTGTGTTGGATAATCTTTGTAGCTTCATGTGTTGGCTAATTTCTCCATTTAGCAATGTCATATGTTGGCTAATCTTAGTGGCTTCATTTGTTGGCAAAACTCTCCATTTAGTAGAATTTAGTGTTCACACTCACCTCTCCAATTCCCCTTCTCACACCTCCAATCCACTACTCTACTGATACTGCCAACTAACTTTATCATATTCTCTAAATATCTGCTCCCACCTCCTCAACTGGCACGCTGAAGGCTCCAGCCAAAAACACCGCAGGCTCGTCAATATTATGGTGCTGGTAACTCAACACACCCACTCCTCCAGCATCCAACATAAACTGCGGGTTGATGTTGATGGGCCTTTGCACCCATCTGGCAGCAAAACATCTCAAGATGTGGCCGTGGGCCACCACCAAGACATCACTGGGCACATCGTCCTTGAAAGCCTGCGCGTGCACCTTTCTAATGCGCTCAATGACTCTGTCCACTCTCTCGGTCACCTGCTTGTAGTCCTCACCACCTTCGCAGCCGTCTGCCCAGATATTCCAGCCGTCGGGGTAGCCTCTCTCTTTGCGCAACTCAAGAATTTGTGCGGTGACAAGTCCTTCGTACTCTCCGTACTCCCATTCTCTCAAGTCATCGTCCACTCCATGTGGAATCTTGGACTTGCACTCTTCGTCCACACCTTCGAACAACAACTGCACGGTCTGCAATGCTCTGGTACGTGGCGATGACATCACGTACAGCAAGTGCTCAGGCTTGACGATCTGGGAACCGGAATGCCCAATTAAGTTCTTTCCTGTGTTTCTCATCTGGGTGACTCCGAAAGGAGTGAGTTCCAAATCGGTGATGGAGGTGTGTTGGCCCGACTTGGACCATTCTGTCTGGCCGTGACGGACGAAAATCACTCTAGGGGTAGGAGCCTTCGGCATTGGATTGGGTTTTTGTAGTTTGGGCGACTATGGAGAAATGGACGTCTACTTATAATTTTCCCCATGTGTATGCACATACACTTCTCTTGCGTGCACACACCACAGATAAAAAAGCCCACAACACTTTGAAGATACATCATTCGTGCAACATGTCGGCAAAGGCGGAAGTCAACGAGAAAATCCTCTCGCTCTTGCGTACGCTCCCCAAGGACAGACTCAAACACTATGCATCGTTCAAGGATGTTCAGATCGAGAGGTTTCTGAATAAGGAGATCGTCGACACCATCTCGGAGAAGGACTTGAAGTTGCAGTATGTTTCGTTGCGAGACTTGGTGAATGATAAGTACAAGAACTATTATAAGCTTGATGACAAGTTGTTGAAGCCCAAGGGCAATCCACAGTACTACGAGAGACTTTTGGCTGAGGTTAAGGGCGAGAAGAAGGAGACATTGGCCAGTGCAGTGAGGACGGTTGTTTTTGGAAGGTGATGTATATAGCAATAGAAAAGGTACGGAAGCGAGGATATGTGTAGTGGAGGGTGAAGTAGAGAACGTGGCGAGGTGAGGGAGGGAGGAGTGTTTAGTGATATGCATGCTTTTAGAGATGGAGCCAGATTGCGATATGGGACAGGAAGGGAAGAAGTGAGGAAAGCGGAATAGAGAGAGACAGAAAGGAGTGGTATTTTGGACAGGTCGAGGCTGAAATGGAGAACTAAGTGACAGAAGGTTGAGGACATACGTAGCTGGGGTTACATACAGAGGAGCCTGGAAGACCGGTTGAAAGATAGGTTGAAAGCAAGTTGAAAGGCAAGTTGAAAGACAAGTTGGAAGACAGATCGAGAATACGGGCTGAAAAGACTGAACGAAAGACAGATCGAGAAGATCATGGAGGTGATGCTCCATTTTATCATGTACATTGTAAAGTTGTAGCTTCCACGTTTCTGCCTCAGCTCTTCCGAACCTTAGATCCAAGTTAACGTGCCATGTCGCCAGAAATTCACCAGCCCACCAAAATTGTTGAATTCAACATGAAATCGCAACTATGACTCTCACAGATCGTATCTGAGCAATCTCACTCGCATATGTAACATTCGCAGCCAGACTCTAATTGCCCCAACCAAATCCACGAGTACACATTTTAGAAAAAAATAAAAAAACAAACACAGTCAAACTTGTTTTCATCCTCTTTGATTCCATTAATTTCTCCCTATGTAAAGTATTTCAGTTCCCCGAAATCAATTTTCCCAACCTTTGGGCTTGTCGCACCGATTCCGGTCTTTTCATTTTCCATCTTCATCGATCTTCACTCACAAACCACCCCGCAAGCCGATGGCTTCCCTTGCAAAATCTCGCATACTCCAGGGTTTTGTGGCGCTTGTGGCGCTACTTGCTCTCTACTACACTGTCTTCGCAAAGAAAAAAGAAGACTCGTTCACCCCAGAAGAAATCAACGATATGCTCCAGAATAAAGCAGACACCGTCAGTGTCAAGAAGGTGGAACTCTCTGCGGTGGGCTTTCAGCAGCCGTACTTAGATAAGTCGACCCTTCGATCGGCCAATTGGGACTTCTCCGGCGATATTATCGTGAAAAAGGACTACCTTCGTCTAGTTTCCCAAAAGAAGCACATGGTAGGGAATATGTTCTCAAGAACACCCATCCAGGCCGAGTCTTTTGAAATGGAACTCACGTTCCACATCCACAGCAGCACCTCCTCTTCGTTGTCGGCCGACGGTATGGCCATTTGGTTTCTTGACGAGCCTTCTAAGATCGGAGACGTTTTTGGGGCCAAAAACTTGTTCCGAGGCTTGGGAATCTTTGTGGACACCTACAAGAACGGCAAAAAAGGCAACTTCCCCTACATAGGTGCCATGCTAGGCGACGGAAGAATGTCCTACAACAAGTACGACGACGGCATGACCACTATGTTGGCTGGATGTACTGCCAAATCGATTTTGAATCCAGGTTCTCAACAGACCCGAATGCGTATCATTCACACCAAAAACGGCTACTTATCTGTGGACTTGAACTACGACCCTCAAAGGTCCGACGACTGGCACAACTGCTTTACGTTGTCGGACATCACGCTTCCTACTGTCAAGTATTTGGGTTTCTCTGCAGAGACAGGCGAATTGACGGAGAATATCGACATTATCGAAAACAAGGTGTTCGCCTTGTTCGACCCACAATCCGGTGGCTATATTGAGTCGGTGGAGCTGTTGGAAACGTTGATGGAGAATCAAATAGAGAAGGAGAGCGTGGCAGACTCGTCTAGCCCACAAAAGCGCAAGAGAAGATCGGTGACGAGGTTGAGAAACGCAGAAAGAAGACTTAAGGAGAGAGAACGGATGTTGAGGGCACAGAAATACGGCGATCCAGATGCCACGTTCCCAGTGAGGGTAGGGAGGTTTTTGGTGACCATGGTCAAGCTTGTTGTTTATGTGGCACTAGCGATTTTCATGTTGTGGGTGGGCCGCATAGTCTACAGAACACGCAAGCAGCAGCACAGGTCCAGGACCACGGGGATATTAGATTAGAGGTCACTGGTCTCTTAGGTTGAAGTTCTCTTGTCTCTTAGACTAAAGCTCTCTCGTCTCTTAGATCAAACTTCTCTGGTATCTTTTGATTAAAATACATAGAATTATCGATAAGTGTACCGGATTATATGCGAAGGGGAGCAGAACGCTTAGTTTTTTCTCTTTCTGACCTGAGTCTTAGGTTTTTTTTCGGTGATGATTTCAGCGGTGTTGTCAACTTCGAGTTCGTACGACACCCTGGCAATTCCAAAGAATCTAGTCACCGCACTGAGCAAAGAGTTGGTCTTCTTCTCAGGGTAAAATGGGTCAATGGCAGTGGATTTCTTGACCTCTGTGAATCCCTTAGATTCGTAGGTGTTCGTCATCACTTTATCGAATGTATAAGCGTCAGCCTTGAGGACGAGTTTGACGTCAGAGGTCTTAAGACCATTGTCCTTGGCATAGCGAGTCCTGAGATCTGTAGCCTTCTCCTTAGCAAACAGCAACAATTCTTCTTGGAGACCGACATTACGGTACACCTTTCTGACGTGCAAGCCGGTGATTTTGGCGTAGAAAACATCGGAAGAAGAGGCTTCCGGGTCTGCAACGACCGTCACGACAGCAATTGGCGAGCCACGGTACTCGATCAAATCGGTGGAGTGGGAGGCGGTCTCAAGGAATGGCAAGGAATTCTTCGAGGACAAGTCCTTCTCATCTGCATTGGCGTAGACCCTCAATGGAAATCTAAAGAGCTTCAGCATGTACTTTTCGTTGGCCAAGCCATCACTGACCAATCTGAACTCGTCAGTGATCATAAAACTGGCAGCACCCAAAGTTCCAGCAATGAATAGAAGCACAGGGAAGTAACCTGTCAAGACAAACTTATTGTTCTTGAGCAAGTGGAAGAACTCTGGAATCGAGTCTGAAACGGAAATTAAGTCACGGAAAACGTAGAGCGAGCTGCAGCCCAAAACAGCCAATATGAATAATTGAGCAACCGGATGCCACACGATGTGGCTGTTCGATTGACTTTGGAGCTGGCGATAGTAATCTCCATGTAAAGTGAGAGCAGCAGTAGCTAGCAGAGGCTGCAAAGGCACTCTGCGGATGGTGGCCTCTGTGTCCTTATCCAATGGCTGGTGGAGATTCAAGTCAGTTTGTTGAACCATAATGAGACTTGAATTTTTTGGTTTTTGCCTTGATTCGGGAAAGAGATGGCGATGAGTAGGCTTTATAGACTGCGTGTAGGCGAGATATTATCGCACGTGGGACCATACTGGATATGGAAGAGATGGAGAATGCGAGCGGGACATGATCCGTGGAGAGATAAAAGTAGGAGAAGAAGTTATTTACGAGGGGTGGTGGATTTGCTGAAAGTCCTGAAAATTTAATATACCTTCAATACAATTTTGACATAATGGGAAATCCAGTCGATTCGGCTGACCTGTTAGGTGGGAAAAAAGTTTGAGATTGGCGAAAACACAGCCAAAGTGGATATTTGTCAGTTTACTCATCGCAGCAAAAAAAATATAAATCTCGTGGAAACCGAAGATTTACGAGTAGCAAGGTACTACTTAGGCTATTGTGGTTACAATAAGGCTTTTCTATTAGATGGTTATTACAGAAGGGTCTGTTGGGTCCAATATTAGAATCGCAGTTGTGCCCACAATGATTTATGTGTCTACAAGAAATCAACACACTAAACAAAATCTGATTTTCCGTTTCGATTTCAATTTCTCAAAAAGTGTCCGATTTCCATCATTGAGGATACAAAATGCTGTCTTCCCTCTTTTCATTGTCCTGTAGCGATTTCCTAGTTCACCTTATGACGTCTGCTTTAGGAACTTGATCCATACCCCTGGAGTGTTCAGTAGCAATAGTGAATGATTCAGCTACGTCCGAGTTACTCACGTCGAATTGACGGGAAGCCGTATGGGATGGGTCATGAGATTCCCGGATAAATTGCGATTGTCCTCAACTCCCAACTCGGTATCCATTTCCATGCTTTTATATTATTTATCTTACTCTTCTATCTGGAACTTCTTCCCATTCACCAAAAATTGACAAGTTCTCCAAACACTACCCCATTTACCGAAACCCCAACACCTTCTATATTGCCTTTGTCTCCCCATTTTTTCCTTGACGCCAATTCTCCCAAATCGCTCCTCTCACTATACACCGTCCCAACTTTGGTTGCGAAATTCCGCACAAGTTCCCGATAGAGCCCTCTCTACTTTGGGCTCTTTTATACGTTCTCCTCGGTTTCTTTTCCGCCTTTTCGCCCACCGATGGCCACCGGCATAACTATGAAAGATCTCTTTGTTTATAACGATAACTGCCTATTCTGGGTTTTTGAGCCCCGACTCTGATACTAAAGCTCTTACGAATGGTCATCAAGCGCATCTTCCACAAACTCTTCATATTCCACAAATTCTTCATTTCCACAGAGACCAAAAAAAGAATTAAAATAAAATCTGCAAAAGTAACTCTACCCCAGGCTGCCGTTTTCACGCCTATCGATCCCTGTACCGTCTTCTCCGAGTGCGGATGCACGATACGGACACTTTTAGTGTGGCGCGATCCACAGTTTTGCAACTACAAATCGGCCTCATGATTCTGGGCTGAGATACATTGACAAAATTTCAAATGCCTTCGCGTGCCTACTCGGACTTTTCCTTCGGGCCAAACGACCCTGTTTCGGTGAAAAATGTCAAAAAAGTCGCCATTATTGGTGGCGGAGCTTCGGGTGCCATCACTTTAGACTCTTTAGTGGCAGAGAACACATTCGAGGAAATCGTATTGTTTGAGAGAAGAGAGGTCCTCGGCGGTGTTTGGGTGTTGGATCCCGAGCCAATCATGACTCCCGCCGATCTCGTCACGCCCGGCCGTTTGAGTAGAGATATTGATCCTCCATTGAAGAATCCATTTAATGATGGTTATTCCGATGCCAAAATCAGGAGTTTATGGACAAAACAGGAGCGTTTCGAGCAAACGCCCGCCTATGATGGCATGGCCACCAACATCATTGAGAAACTAATGACTTTCAGCGACGAAAAGAAGTGGCATAATAACGGTGAGAACATGTACGTGGACAGATCGGCCGTGAGAGACTATATCGAAAGATACATCAGTCGGAACAAAGATAAAGAAAACGTGAGAGTTGTACTCGGTACCACGGTTGAAGACTTGGCTAAAGTGGCTCCTCGCACAGAAAACAGCCTTCCTTATCTGTTTAATCTTACCTTGAGACACCGTTTACTGGACGGAACCGATGAATGGTATCAGGACACATTTGATGCGGTCATCGTCACAGTGGGTCACTACCACATTCCATTTATCCCGGAGGTACCAGGTCTAGCAGAGGTCCAGGAGGAGTTTCCTCATGCAATTCAGCATGCCAAATTCTTCAGACACGCTGAGCCTTATCGAAACAAGACGGTGCTTGTCGTTGGATCTAGAGCCCTGGGTGCCGACTTGACCAAGTTTTCCGCTGACACTGCCGTTCACGTCTACCAGCTGATCAGAAACGTGGCAGGAACCAAGCGTTTCACCAGAAAGGGTAACGTGACGTTCAAGCCAATTGTCACTAAATACGAGAAGGCGGAGAACGGCTTCAATGTTGTCTTTGCCGACGAAACTGTCCTTGAGAACCCAGACGTTGTCGTTTACGCTACTGGCTATCAGTTTCTGTATCCATTTTTGGTGCGTACGTATGGAGACATCACTTTCGATGGAAGAATTGTCCCCGACTTGTACCAGCACACATTTTTCGTGAAGGATCCGCTACTCACGTTTATTGGAGTGCCTACCGATGCCGTTTCCTTCCGTGCCTTTGAGTATCAGGCGATCTTAACGGCACGTTACTTGGCGGGGAAGGTGTCACTTCCTTCGCCTTTTGAGCAAAAGAAATGGCTCGACCATAGATTCGACGAAAAGGGTTCTACAAGAGCATATCATACAATTGGAGTGTTGGATGCTTTGAGTTATGTAAGAAAACTACTGGAATTGGGAACTATTAAAGATCCATCAGTAGTTGTTGGTAGGAAGTTTCCAGAGTTGACTGAAGATGAGATTGAGGAGTACACAGCTGCTGGAGCCCTTCTTAAAGAGTTTTGGGATGCACCTCGTTTACCTGTAACTCTAGAAGTTTGAAATAAATGGATAGTTTTATAGAGAAATAGTATGGAGCGTATTAATCTTGAGGGAGTCATGAGAAGAGTGGATTAAATAGTCACAAAGCTTGTGGATAATGAGGTGAGCGAGAGATGCGGACACGGCAATATCGAGCCCAAAGAACGTATTATAATATTCGAAGTTGATGGCCAGGTGACTGCTCATATCGAAGAAGATTAGAAAAGAAAAAATTCAGAAAATGACCCAGATTGAGACGGTTGCAAAAGCAAAAAACAAGCTAGCGCAGCCAGGTTTCGATCCTGGGACATCAGGGTTATGAGCCCTGCGCGCTTCCACTGCGCCACTGCGCTTGTTCGATAAGAGTTATGGTGTTAGTGGTTGATTATATCGAGGGGTGTGCACAGGAAATACTTGAAAAAGCAATGATGGAGTCTGCTTGAGAAAATCGTATCTTGAGGTCATAATCGACAAACGTTTAGAATTGCTTTGGGATGGTTAATATCCGAATTTACCGCTCTTTTTGCACCATTCTTCCAACTCGCCATCCCTCCTTAAGGAGGATACCAAGAGGACCTCAAATGTCTTGAAATCATGCAGTGTAATATCTAGATACTGATAAAACCCCTTTCTGTCGGTAGCCTCTGAAAGTGTACAAGATTCATGACGATATTCACTTTCCAGAATCGATTATGACAATTTCAGGATCGATTTCCTGCTAATGACATGGTCGCTTCCCTCCTTTTCTAAACCCGACAAACCAGCAGAGCTGTCCTCCCACCTAAATCCATCACTACAAATCATACGTCAATTTCAATCAATTGCCCACAATTATATACAACTCGTCAAAGTTTTCATGCCCCCAAATGCACTCTCTCCCCCATCCCTATTTAGCATTCTCTTGGTCCTCTAAATCCAAAATTTGAGCGAGATCCAAAGTTACGCTCTAGGCTACTTTTGTCATTTCAACATCTTGCCTAATTCCTCACATCTTCCCCAAATTCCTGTCAACATCTTTCTTAGTTTCACATTTAGTGGTGCTGCTTCAAAGGCTCAACCACAAGTTTGTCAAACGTGTACATCTGAGAGATGGTGCCTTGTCTCTTCAACATAGCCAAGTTGTTGATTCCTTCGTTGAAGAAAGTGGTGATTTTGTCCTCGTCGGTCTCGTTTTTGTACTGCTTGAATGCATCGTGGATTCTTCTCCTGGCGTATTCTCTAAAGTTGTAGTTGTCGAACTTGTAAGCGTTTGTTAAAAGATTCTTGTATAAACCGAGAATCTGCTTGGAGTTTGGCGCCATCTTGAGAGTAGTCAAGGTATTTAGGAGGACTGGAGAAATCTACTTTGTCATCCAGCCTGTGTGCAGGTGGAGGCGATTGCACTAATTGTATTCGTCTGTTCTTGTTTCTCGTCTTAGGCTTTTCGTTTTTTTTTTATCATTTGCTAGTTTTTGTTTCTGAATTTTTCTTTTATATTTGGACCTTCTCACCTCCGTATTTCTTTCTCTTCAATGAGAGATTGTTGACTACAATCGATGGCCTTTCAAGGTCCGTACACTATTGGCTGCGAAGAGAGGCTAGAGAAAAAATCGAATCCAGGAACACCGCCAATTTTCGTACATAGGCGAAGAAAGAGAGTTTTCGAGAATACTCGGACTGTAGTCAGACAATGCTTGGCTAATTTAGACGATTTTGGCGTACAGACGAAACTGGTGGAATATTGTTTCGCAAAGTATTAGTACATTCATTTGTTAGTTTAAAGCGTGGTTTCATTAAAGGATTTTAGTTGAGAAGCAGCAGCAGATCGATTGCTGTAGATGAGCAGTTCATCATGAGCAAATTGAAGGATTTACAACGTCGTCTTGACCTGGGTAAGCCCTACATATTCGAAGTGAATCATCAGATTTCTGTTGTGGTTCCCATTCGAAGCCAATGCATCAATACTTCTGAGTTTGATTGTGATATGCGAAAGTGAATCTGTCAATGCCAGGACATCGTCTCGAATTGTGAAGGCCGTCTAATTGAGCCTCACTATACGAAGATTAGGAACTGAGAGAATGCAGAGAATCGTCAAGTAAGTTACTTCATATCAACGATATTACTTGTCAAGTTTGCCCAATATTCGATCTTATACAGTAATCTTCAGAAACGTTATCAAAAGTTCAAAATTCTTGGCCTGGAGAGGTGTCACATTACACTCGCAATTCGCGACCTCACATGTCAATAAGACACAAAGTTCAGAGAAGTGAATCTGCATAATTAAAGGCTTTCCCCAAGAAATTAACGACTAGTCGTTTGACAAATTTTTAGAACCACAGAACCACTTAAGTTTCAACTAATTGGCCATTCCATGTTAACACAGAAACACAAATGATCATATCAACATATCCATTTGACGTAAGCACTTAGAATAACCTTCTGTGCATGAATGTGGGGACCGGTCCCAACCCTCCTCTACTTCTAACTCTACTTCTAAGAGTATTTGGACCTATTATATAAGACTAACATTCCGAAACTCTGGCCATCCCCCAATGGGCCATTCGACATCCAAGCTTCCGGAGATCACCACTCATAAACCCAAGAATGGAATCCCCACCGCGGTGGATATAACCTTCAAGCAGATTTACACTGGCACAGAATTTCAGCTCAATTTCCCTCCTCACGGCCAATGGTCTGCTCGGTGGCTGAAATTGTATCGTGGAATGTTACGATTCTGCGAAGGAGCCGAAAGAGGAGACCCTGTGGTGATGGCATCGTACCCGGTGGACAACAACGACTACGCAATTGTTCTTCCACCTCGGAAGAGCGACAAGACGGAATTCTTGAGGATACACAATACCGGGACCTGCGTGGTTTATATTGTAGAGCATAAGACCGATTTAGGTGAGAAGTATACGTTTGAGTGGCTGAGGTACCATGATGCAAAGGACGGAAGCTGGAGATTGAAGCAGCTGATTCCAGCGTACGGACAAACTGAATATTCTACAGAGAGCGTGGCTATATGGAAGCCCAGCGATATCTCCAATAGCGAAGTGGGCCACTTTGAAGTCTGCGGCGAAGGTCTGAGTGGGAAGTTTGGCGAATACTTCCCCTTGGTAGCTTTGGCAACAGCACTAACAATTGAGTGTACGAACGACAGGAGGTTGTGCAACCAGGGACGATCTAGCAGTGCCGCCAGTGATGGAACTGCTATTTATGGTAGTGCGGGAGGAATGGTTCTGGGCTAGTGAATATGATCAGAGAGGGACTTCTGGCTTGCATTTTAAGAAAAGAATAGGGTTTTCCATACGTATGTATTGGCGCTTCATGCTAATATGATAAGATTCACTCTTACGCTGATTCAAGCATAAATTCCTATACAACAGTAGATTCTCACTCTAGTAGATAGAGCCAGCAAACTCTGGTGAGTGTTTCTTACTTTTCTGGTCGAGAATCATCTAAAAAGCTGCTCAAAACGGCCAATATCCTATTCATCATCACCCAACAAGTACAAACCAGACAGTAGGAAACTTCGGCAAATTTGTGCGTTATCAAAAAATCGAGAGAGATCTCCTTTCCTCAATTGCCTATTTAATGCCTTTCTAAGTATGCTCTCGAGAGCATCCGTCACTTCTATTCATTCATGGGTACATCGAAAACCAATAGGCTTGTTGGGATCTGCTGTATCTTTGTTGATTTTTGGGTTCTCTCCAAACTACTATGTTGCGTTATTTGCGAGAACTATGATGGGTGCTTTAAATGACTTCTGGTCGACCATAAAATGCACTAGATTGGTCCCCCTGTGAAGTTAGCCCACAAAACACCAAGTATAAGAAGCGTACAGCCGAACAAGCTTAATAGCATCGAAAACGAAAGAATATGTTTTCCAAGGCTACTAATCGATCTTCCAGGGGAAGTCCATCGTCCTTTGGTTTTGTTTTGCTTCTAGTTTCCAGTAAGAATTTAGTCATAATTTCTTGTACTCGATTGGGCTAAAAATTGGAAGTTGTCACCATTATACGCCCCATGCCCAGTGATGCATGCCACAATCACCTGTCAGTCTGCAAATACGCTGAACGTCGAGGATGACTGAAAACTTAGTACTTGGCTGTGTTTTGGTCGATGACAACGAATATGGAGCAGTTTCACCCTCCCTGATTGAATAAAATGTAATGGAGTGGAAGAGCTGCGAACATGCTATCGAATATATAATCTCGATTCGTAAAAAAAACATTAGTGCCGTCGTGCATGCCAGCGCAAGTGGGTCAAGCCATACCGCATGTGTGCCAAATTCCGAATGGCGAATTCCTTCAAAGTAGGGACTATTCATCTATAACCTTCGAACTAAGTCGAATAAAATATATTATGATACATTGATGGATGTTAATTCACTCTATATTCGTGCCAGCAAGTAAATGCCAAATAGCACTTAGATGCCAAAAATCACTTAAATGCCAAAAATCTTATACGTAATTTACTGTTGTGGAGGTCTGTTTCTGAGAAATGAGTTTCCTTGGTTCTACCGGTCTGGAAACCATCCCGAATCGATCTGCCTCCAATGCTTTGTGAGATGACAGTGGTCGCACTAAGCACCATGCGACAGAGTCAGACTATTGTTTCGCCCCACCTCAACCGTAATATTCAATGTGAGTTAGACTTTCGGTATGATCGGAGTCGCAAAAGGCTGAAAGGTACCGTCAAATGAGCCTTCCATGAATCGGCGCTGGATTAGATATGTCCTCTCGAAAAGTAAACCCACATCAAAGTAGTGAGATAAACAACACAGTTAAATAAATTCAAAATGATTGCAAATAATAGAATTCGTTTTCCAAGGGCTAGTAATCTATGTTGCCGAGGGGCTTCATCGCATTGCAAATTCTCTTCGAGTTTGGTGTCCAGTAAAACTTTTGACATAATCCCTAGTATCCGATCGTGAAGAATGCGGATGTGAAACCTTTTATGCTGTTTCCCCCTGGTTGTGCACGTGTCACTTGAAAGGATTTCTGCGAAGTCAGGATGACTTACATTTTCTGTACATAGCCACCATTCCACCTTATCGATGGGTCGGATATTGATGGCTCGCAACCGATGCGCCATGATTTCCTTTTACGAATATCGTTCTGGCAACACACATACAATAGTGAAGCGCATGATATTAAGAGCGAGTCCCACATGAACTACCGGAAAGAAAATCTTGTTGAAACCTATATTAGATTTCCTTTTAGTGCTACAAATGTTACACACCCATTACTACAAATAATGCACACCCATTTACTGTTCATTTCACAAAAACTATGGATCAGCATTGACACAACTTTAAAATTTGGTCAAGCACCTCCCTAAACACACTGGCATAATGTCTTTGACTCAAACACAAGATCGTGGAACTTACCGTTTCCTGGCAAGTTGGCGAGATTATATTTCAAAATGTCTCTTGTTTCCCTCCCACATTTCATCTGATTCATTAAAACTCTCTTTTGGAAGTGCAGAATTTCTTCAGACTGGACACCTTATGCGAAGTCATCTATACTCGCTTATAAATCTTCGTGGATTTTCGCTAAGCATCCGTCAACATGACCAAAACTTGCTGATTGTAACTTCAAATGCATCTGAACATCCACTTCCTAGTCCCTTGAAACAACACTATATCTGCTCTTTCTCTGGCTCCTCTTTACCGAAAACAGCCTCGTAGTCTCGCTGGGACATCTTCTTGCCCTTCGACTTCTTGGCGCTGGCCTCTGCCATCATTTCCTCGAAGATACGTGCCTCTTCATCTTCCTCCGGAGAGCGTTGTGTGCTCAACATTAACTTGCTGATAAAAAGAAGTGCTTCGGAGCGAGCCACTCTTTCCTTCTTGCTGAGAGCCTTGTCGTTGAGAACTTTGCGTGTGACCTTGTTCAAAACACCATTAACTTCAAACTTGGTGGTGGCCCACGCAGTAGCCAAAAGCTTTCCTGTGATGAGCCTCTCGGCCTCCATTTGTCTCACCTTCTGCTCTTCTGTAAGCTCTGCGCCCAGCTGCTCGAGTTTCGCCTGCTCGTTCATCATTTCCTGTGCAGCCACCTGGGCGTCCATGGCAGTCTTCACAATCAGAAAACCACCTTTAACTCTACTCGACTTTGACTTCACGCTGGTGTAAATCTTGGATACTCCAAACGTCTTGCTGGCCGCAATTGTGGCGTGTGCCTGCTCCAGGTACGCCTTACCAATAAGATGTAAGAGCTGAATACCAAAGGATTCTACCTTCAAATCCTCAAAGCTGACACGCAACTTCGCCTCGAATTGTGCCAACGCATCCTTGTTGGCAACACTTTGCTGGTACTGGGTGACTTTCGCCGTCAACTTCTCGGCCAAATCGTCGATTCGCTTTTCCTTCTTGACTCGCGACTCTTCCATGTACTGGTGGATCTTTTCCTGTTGCTCCGCAGAGACCTTGTGTTTCTTTCTTTTGCTGATTTCAGCCGATGCATCCGAGTACGGAGTGTCACTTGCTCCCGTTTCTGTTGTACCTTCAGAGACGGTCAAGTCAGTTACCTTCGAGTTCATCTCACTCACTTCGTCTTCCTCGCCCAAAATCTCGGCGGTTTCCGACATCTCGGTCATCATGGACAACTCGCCGATCCAGTCCTCAAAGCTGTCGCCGCCAAAGATCATCTTAAAGAACTCGGCCGGGTCAATATCGGCCTGTTCGGCCAATTTGTCGTTGTTCAACCCTTCAATTCCAACCTCGTCATACAATGCTCTCAGATCCTTGTTCAGCAAAATGCCGTAGGCTTCTCCCAATTCCTGGAACTTTGCCGCTGCTGCCGGATCATTGCCGTTTTTGTCTGGATGGCATTTAATTGCCTGCTTTCTGTATGCTTTCTTCAATTCCACCTCAGTGGCAGTGACCTCCACCTGGAGAATGTCGTAATATTTTGTATCTTTGACCATTTTGGGTCAGTTCCAGAGGAAAATTGGATATATATATATATATAGATTCTTGCCGGCTATGGTTAAATGTACAGGATACTTGTGGGAGTGAAGGACGGACACAAAATGATTTCGGGACAGGAGATTAGGCTTGCGGAGATTGCGGAGCAAAAATGTGGCAAGAGTTGCATCGAATTGGACATAATCTTGAAGAATAAATGAAAAAAATGAATGGAGGTGATATTTGTTTAACAATCCTTGTAGCAGGACAACGACTTGGCAATTGAGAAAACGTACACACAGCGAGTCAAATAGTCCAGTATTAGTGGGTTTTGCGGCATTGATAGTAACGAAAATCTTAAATTAATCAAGCTGAAGGGTAAACTGAAGAGCAGCTTTCTGCCGGTTAACTGTCTTATCTCGTTGAACATTTATTCTCTTTAGTCTCCTGATTTCCGTCTCATTCACCTCCTGACTCTAGATCTCCTATGTCCATCACTTTCCTATTGTAGCGATTTTTACGTTCTCAATTTTCACAGCAAAACCTGTTCGCCTTGACCAGAAGGAAGAAAAAGATCAATTCCACTTTCATCTTCAACGTCATGAAATGTGATGCCCCAAAATTCTGTCCAAAGTAGTGTCGCATCCCTGTCGTCGGACATCTCAGTCCAATTTCCGAGGCTGGGAACACCAACAACCGAATAATTGCATTCGTCGAACCAAGAAGTTGGACCGTGCGGAACCATTTTGGAAAAATTCCATAGAAATCTCACTGGATCATCAACATAAAGTCTTTCACATTGATAATGTTGCCCAATCTTTAGTCATCTCATCAACAATAATTCGCAGCCCATGAATTCGAGTCTCCACAGATATCAGACCCTCTGCCGAAAATGTCTGGATATACTAAGTTATCTAAAGAAAATCAGATCTAGGTTGTTTACCGTTGCTGGACATCCCCAAGCTACAAATTCAATAACAAATTTATCAGACGTCCATTTGGTTATTTCATTGGTCACGCACGAAGAAGGTTTGCTGCTTCTCTATCGTATTTCGACGACCTGATTTTGCTCGAAGGGTATCGATTCGGAACAGAGAGACTTTTTGAAAGGATGTCAGGTGGGAATGTTTCCAGCCAGCGACCAGGGCTGCCGTCGCAATCCAGACAACTTTAAGAGACTTTTGAGCTCAGCAAACATTTTCGAGTATCGTCAGTTGCTCTCTCAGTGGCCCAGTCGTCACAACTTTCTTATTGTGGGAATCATCAAGTAATCAAACGGGGCCCTCCCTCAAATCCATTTACAGCTTGCAGCAACAGATATAGAATGCATGTGAGGACCAACGCTTCTTTCGTTCTTTCGTTACCATTCAAGTCATGAGCTATGTCTCGAAGTCTCGAATCCTTTTCGTGTATCACAATGAATTGAGAAGGTTAGATGAACAGATGAAGCGGTAACAGACATGGTACGGCAACAGACATCGTGTGGCAACAGACATCGTGGAAAGCCCGCGGAGTGTACCAACTGAAGAATACACCGTGATACTCCTCAGAGTACGAGTCAAATTAACCATGATATGAGTCGTACCTGGTATGAATAGTACCTTGTATAAAAATATGTGTGCAACACAATAGATACCACTATAAACCTCGATTCACACGAATCAAAACCTGATGTTATTGAAGAAATCGTTCATTCGATTAGCATTGATCCCATTATCTCTTAAGAAATTCTTGACGCCCTCCACATTCTCTGCAATAAACTCATCTTTTATCCCGTTAAAATCCTCCACAGTTACATCGTTCTTTCCGAGTAACGCCTGCGCTCCACGCCGAAGAAAGTCGTACTGTCCTCCATCAAACATCTTGTATGCATAGTTGTAGCTTGTTTTCTTGTAGTCGAGCTTCTCGTCTGCTGCCAGCTTGACCATAGAACTTAAAAAGTAGATATCCTTAGTGAAGAAACGGTGGAAGCCTCTGAGATAGATAGCAAATAGCAAGGCAATCAACAAGACGGTCAGGGCCGTTTTGATGATCGAAAGAACAAAATTAATCCACATTCGAATCACTCGCTTGATAAATCTGTATGCTACGTAGATGCCGATAACCACAAGAATCGTATTGGTGGTTTCTGGGAAGGCTGTGTGGGCATAATCGAAGCCGGCAACGGATATTCGAAGGCCGAATCCCAAGAGCAAGACGACCATGCGTCCGCAAAATACCAACAAATCGCCAACGGTAGACATGGCTTGGAAATCAATAGTTAGTAGGTGCTGTTCATAAGCTCGCGAGGTACAGGTCTGCCGAGGGCCGGAAAGGTTGATAGTGTAGAATGGGAAGACACACCAAGATATAGAATTTCTGTTAAAGAGAAACCATGGCCTGTTTTGAGTAATAATGGTGAACTATGGGACTGAAAGAAAATTTGCCAAAACGTTGCTGCACGACATGGCTGAATGTTGTCAGCGATTGAGAGAGAAGAGAAAAGAAGACAAAAACCATATACTACAGACGAGGCCCGATGATGTGACAAGAGCTGGAGATTCACGATGATTTATTTAACAAACTGTTTTCTCCGTTGTTGATGATGGGATTTCCCATTGGGTGATACTATGTACTCATCGTAACGGTCATTCTGCCTCGATATTTTGTCCCCGTGTTCAAGCAAATTAGCAGTCAATAAAAAGAATCTTAGAGATCATTGCGATAGGCACCGACATAGACAATTGCACGAGATCGCCATATTCTTAAAGAAAACATAATATGGTTCCATCCAATCTCATGCATAGTTCGACTTATGCGCTTATTCCTGCTCACTAGTCGTTTGTTAGCGGTCACTCTGGCAATTATATACCACCATTCTCCACCAAAAAAAGATTCTCGAGACCGCCGTCACTCTTACCAGACTCTCATCTACTAAAAATAACCTAAATGCTTCGTCGATGCCAAAATTACGAAGCTCCAGCCCCATCACCCGAAGGGTTACCCGGCCATTACCCATCGAATATATAAGAACTCGGTGCGCACCAAAATTTTTGCTCTTTGAAAGTTGACCGCCAGATTTTCCACACCATGCTCGATGTGGGCCTGTGCTCCGTTGGACTCCCAGTTTCGCTCGGCTTCGGCCGAAAGCTTTTGTGCTTTTGTTTCGCCTATTAATTTAGGGAGGCATGCTATAGGCACATTTGTCAGAGACTAGGAGCACGATGGGGCTCTGGGCAGTGCACTTTGGGTTCGGAGAGTTTGGTCAGATAAATGTGGTTACAAAGAATATACTTGAGGTTAGAAACTCAAGGGTGTCCCGTTATGCCTCTACATTTCATTGTAAATGTCATTTCCTCAGTGTTTGACAATAGTAAGAAGACCGGTGTCCCCGGAAGCATTCGCAGCCAGTCTAAATTTAAGAGGACAGTCTAGAATTTAACAGGCTGCATCTCCAAAAATCGCCCATTACATACCGAACTAAGCACCCCTGAATCATAGAGGGCCAATATCGAAGCCTCGATTCTGTATGGTTACGTGACCATTAGCCGATTTACGTATTCTTCGCAGCCTTGCTCGTTACGTAATTCTTCGTCCTTGCAACCAATCGCAGCTACCAATCATATAGCTCAGACCGCCAAAAATCATCAAAAAAAAAAAAAAAAGGAAGTGCCTATCACTCTATTTCCTTCTAGATTGCGTTCGCCGCTCATCTTTCCATTCCAAAATCAAACCACATCAGCCGCTTTCGGTTCGTTTCCATTACATCAGCCTTCTCCCCATATCTGCACACAGGAGAAGCCTCTTTTGTCCTCACAATACTGACACCTTGGCCCCACCACTGCCCACTACTTTCAAGACGGATTCTCATCCACTGCTAGCACTTCCCACCAGCTAAACATTGCCGCATGTTTCTGAGAAGGAAACCGCCGCAGCTCACCGTATTGGAAGAGCTCCAGCAAACGTATAACGACGTATGCAACACAACCATCAAGAACTTAGATTTGGAAGAAAATGGAAGCCTCGAAGACGCCCTCAAGGGCTGGAAGGCCCTCCACACGCTGTTGCTCTACAAGATCGATGTTTTCGAGAAGCGACCAAGCAAAATCCGTGCCGAGGAAGCCAGTACGCTCAACGAACTCAGAGCTATTCGAGACGAAAACGTAAAGCACTTGGTAAGGTTGCAACTACGCTTGGATGAGCAGAAACGCCGCCAGAAGAAAATCGCCGAGTTGGCGCCTTCGCCGCAGACTTCTGTGCCAGCATCTTCGTATTCGTCGCATAACATGAGCATTCCGTCTTTTCGCAACGGAAACCCTAGTCGATCCTTCAATAATAGCTCGAGCCAGCGTCTGATGATAAAGTCGCTCAGAAACAATAGCGGGCCCAAAGTTAAGCTCTCGGCGCTGAATCGAGATGCCGTGAAACAGGCCGCTACCATCTCGTGGCAGAAACCTAAGCAAAAGGAGTCCGACGTCTTTGTAGACTTCGATCAGACAGAAATGTCCTCATCCAACTGGGAGCGTCTCAATTCGGGAGGCTCAGCATCTACCGAATCGTCCACGTCTTCCAACAACTTGATTGACTTGGACGATCTGCCACCGGAAGAAGAGTTCACCACCTCCGTGAGCAAGTCTTTGGAGGACCTCTCGTTCGAACCCATATTCAAGAAACGGGCGCCTCCTCCTCCGCCGCCGCCCAAGGTTTCTCTGCCTGCTCGAAATGCTTCTTCCCCTCCTCCAAGACGTGCTCATTTGGCTCCTCAGAAGTCTCCTCGTCAGTCTCTATCGGTATCTCCGCCAGAATCTCAAGCCACATTGGCCAAACCCGCCATCAAACTCGCTTCAAAATCTACTCCTGATGTTCGCACCAAACCTGCCACTGAAGCCCGTGCTACAAAGACATACTCATATACTCAGCCAACTCCTATCAATGTGAAGAAGATGATGGCTGCGTCCAGTAACAAGCAGAAACCAACTCAAGTGCGAACGGCTAAACCTGCGCCAACAAAAGCGGCCGTTACGGCCACTACAAGATCTGCGGCATCAAAGGCGCCAGGACCAGCAACTAAACAGGCTGCACAACCTGCTACCAGACTGGTGAAGAAGTCCAACATCACCTACAACTACAAGATCGTGGAGAAAAAGCCGGCAGCAGGAACCAAGCCCCGTCTACAAACACAGAAAATAACCCCGGCTGTGGTCGGTGTGCAAGAGGTGCCACCATCGCCTACTATGGATGATATTCTCGGAGGTTACGAGGAGCATGAAGTTGTGGATAAAACAGATGTTTTTCCCCAAGATGTAGTGGCCAAAGATGGTGATATGGACCCTGACGAGATGGACGCGCTCATCAAGTCCATAAGAGGTATCGACGAGTTGGCTGCCGTGCAAATCCTCAACGATATTGTTGTTCGAGGTGACGAAGTGTATTGGGACGACATTGTAGGATTGGAGGCTGCCAAAAACTCATTGAAAGAGGCGGTTGTGTATCCGTTCTTACGGCCCGACTTATTCCGCGGGCTCAGAGAGCCCACTCGAGGCATGCTCTTGTTCGGACCTCCAGGAACAGGTAAAACCATGCTTGCACGAGCCGTTGCGACGGAGTCCAAATCGACATTTTTCTCCATTAGTTCATCTTCGCTTACTTCCAAGTATTTAGGAGAGAGTGAGAAGTTGGTCAAGGCATTGTTCTTGTTGGCCCGGAAACTCAGTCCATCCATCGTGTTCATCGACGAGATCGATTCGCTCTTAGGTACGAGAACAGAAGGAGAAATTGAGAGTATGCGGCGCATCAAGAACGAGTTTCTTGTCCAATGGTCTGAGTTATCTTCTGCCGCCGCAGGCAGAGACTCTGGTGCGGGCGATGTCACTCGAGTGTTGATCTTGGGAGCCACCAACTTGCCATGGGGCATTGACGATGCGGCAAGAAGACGTTTTGCCAAAAGAGTGTACATTCCGTTGCCGGAGGATGACACTAGACGGCTACAGATCAGCAAGCTTCTTGCTTACCAAAAGAACACCCTTCTGGAGGACGACTACGAAAAATTGGTGGAACTCACCAACGGATTCAGTGGAAGTGATATCACGCTTTTGGCTAAAGACAGTGCAATGGGACCATTACGTTCGTTGGGGGACAAGCTCTTGAGCACGCCCACAGACCAGATCCGGTCGATTCAGCTAGAAGACTTCGTGGAAAGTTTGAAATACATTCGTCCCAGTGTTTCGTCCGAGGGCCTTGAGGAGTACGAGAACTGGTCCAGCAAGTTTGGATCGTCGGGAGCATAACTAGCATCACCGATCATATAGTATTGCATAATTGCATGATACCAACCGTCATTCGTGTGAATACGTATTTCATTTTTATCTATTACAAGAAGTGGGCCTGAAATGAGCCCTTAAATGCCGTCGGTGAACCCACCAACAACAGACTTGGAGAATCCACCCTCCTTGACCGCCAACTCGTAGTAGCCGTAGATGGTGGTGACACTCAACAAAATGGAGGTACCACTGCCCAAGCAGCCCATCATATCACTGACAACAGACAAGGCACCAATGGCAGCACCACCAAACGCAGCAGCAGTTGGAATGATTTTTTTCAACTCCTTATAAGCGCTGGTGTCTCTGTGGCCAGCAATAACCAAGCCTTGTTCCTTGAATTGCTTGGCGACGTCTCTTGGAGAAGTACCACTGATTTCAATCCAGGTGGTGGAGAACACCGCACACGAACCCAAAACAAACACCACATAAATGGCAGTTTTGATGGGATCCAACATGGCGTCGGTCAAAGAGGTAGGAGGCTGGATGTAGTAAGCCAAGCCGCTGATGGCGTACAACTGGGAAGAGCCCGTTTTGTGGCCCCAAGAGCCCAAGAGCTTAACAAAGAGGTTATTTGGCCATCTGGCGAAAAGCATCTGGGACATAATGAAGATGTTGGACGACAAGGCAGACTGCAACATGATAGGCGTGTTGGAGGTGTAAAACAATCTGATAGGGTACAACGCATAAGGACCTCTCTGTCTGGTGGACTTGATTGGGATCTCCACTCTGAAACCTTGCAAATAAACCACCGCGAAAAACACAAGCACGGTGGAAACCACCTGGAGCATATTTGGCAAGTTCTGTCTGTAGAAGGCCTCCAACAACGCTCTTTTCTTGTCCTTTCTGGAACCCAAAAGGTGGAACAATGCGATCACTGCGCCGTCGAACTCGGCGCCCTTTCCAGAAGCCGAAGTGGTGGGCGCAAACGCCTTCCACATCACCTGCTCGCACACATTGGTGGCGGTGAACAAAGAAATACCGGATCCAAGACCGTAGCCTTTCTGCAACAACTCATCCAACAAAATGACAATAATACCGGCGAAAACCAACTGCAACACCAACAACAAGCAAACGCCCGTTCCCAACGAACGTGGAGGGCCATACATGCCGGTCAACACGTAGACGGTGGCCTGGCCAACCGACAAGATCACTGCAAACAACTTTTGCGCCGTCTGGAACTGGTCTCTGTCGTCCTTATTGCTCATATCCACATGGATCAACTTTGTACCTTGCAACAACTGGAAAACCATGGATGCCGAGACAATCGGAGTGATTCCGAGCTCCATCAACGTACCACGGTTGGACGCCAACATCATTCTGAGCCAAAGCAACGGATCGGAGCCGTCAGACGAGGCAATTCCATATAGTGGGATTTCCGACATCACGAGGAAAATCAATAAGGTGACGCCGGTCCACATGACGCGCTGGTTGAACGGAACCTTACGCTCGGGCGCAATGACCTCGGGCAACAATGGCTCAAAAGGTTTGACTAGGTCCAACACACGGAAACTCATTGGGGAAGAAAAGATTTGTGGAAGGTGATTTTCGATATCGACGTGTTCAGTGCGATCGACGGTTGGTGGTCACGTGACGTGGATGTGAACAGCTGGCGAGTTGGCGGGGGAAGGTGGAGTTATATGGGGGTTTGGAGCGGATCTCGGGGATATGGGTGTGGAAAGTTTGGTGTGGAGTTTGAGAGCTTGGTGTGGATTTTGTGAGTTTGGCGTGGTTGGTGAAAAGCTAGCGCGAGGAAAAGCTAGAGTTGGAAGTGGAAGCAGGGTAGGTGGAGGTAGAAGATTTTTGTGGGGGATATTGAGAGAATTATGGAGTTTGTGATTTGTTTTGTGAGAGGAACTTGTCTTTTTCTTTTGCTATTTAAAAACTATTTGTAACTTGAATGGTGAACCATAGGCTACCCCGGCAATCTCACAGAGTAAAGAAAGTCGCACGGCATTTGCGAGAGTTGCCATAATAGAAAAGAGTGAGAGAAATTGATTTGGCCACTGAATGAGGTGACGCTTATCAATTAAATGTAATGAAGGCGAGGCTTTCAATTGAATGTAATAGAGGTTCATCAATTGAAAATTGTCAATGGCATGGCCGATATCCTGATGATACCTTATTGGCTAGAGTGGTTTGGGCCAGACTTGGTTAACTTATGAGATTGGGGCTTGAGCCACTATCTTGGAATGAAATTAGCGCATACTCACCAAGTTGGGACCTAAAATCTGAAATTTCCTCAACAAATAACACGTCAATCTCACTAAACAAGTAGAATGTTTGAGTCTGTTAGATGTTGCTTGACGCAAAAGTGTACGGAGTTTGTCTTTTTACTGCGAATCCCTCCTCGTCACTTAAGCTCGTGTAGGTATTTGGGCAGCTCTAGAATCAATTTTTTTCACGTTTGTTTTTTAAATGCCTTGTCAAGCTCATGCAAGGTCGTCATAATCAATAATTTTTTCAGGCGACCTCATTCGAAGCAAACCAATAATTTATCTTGCATTGAAATCAATACATATCATTTTCATGGGTCTCGTAATAGTTCCCTGCAACTTTCTTCAAAGATCAATTGACGTCTTGGAATTATCTATTGGCTCAAGCTCCTGTCGCGGATGACATTTTCAATGAACTATTGAATTTTCTATGAAGCATCTCATACTATCCTTTCCCAAGTGTTCTAGTCAAGAAGAACTTCTAATGTAAGTGCTCGTTAGACTCATTTTCACAATTCTGACTCCTCAGAGCAGTCCAATCCCGAGCCGTTTGCCGTACGCCTTTCAATGCTTCCTATTTTATAGCTCCACCGTCTTACTCTAAATATTTTCCTTCAAATGCGGCATTGTTCGGTACAAAGAATTGATATGAATCTTGGTATGAATCAGTCAGGTCTGTAGTAAATCATTTTTTAAAAACGCCACGTCGACCATTGCAGGATTATAAAATATGATTCACATGAACAACTTCCTCCTCTCTATCCTTGTTTCTACCAGAGCGTATATTTAGAACGTTAAGGCACAACTGACGAAGAGAAGTACATAAAATACGGGTTCAGAATTATTTCTTTTACCAATCAAGGTAGAGGACAAAATTAAGTCACTAAAAAGCACTTCTTATCATCATTATAATCACAAAAATGGATTTCTTGATCGTTTTTGGCGATTTTGCGCCACTTTTTGCACCTCTTTGCCACTTTAAGCTCCTATCAAACCAATACGATTTACCCATATCAAATGGCTCTGTGGCCGAGCGGTCTAAGGCGGCAGACTCAAGTTCTGTTATCGTAAGATGCGCGTGTTCGAATCACGCCGGAGTCATTATTTTTCCATCCACGAATCAAATTCGGTTTCCTCACGACCTTTACCATATCTGGACCTTCACCAATTACCATTACACACTAAAATGTCCGACTGGGCCGCTAAACTACAGTCTAAGCAATCCGAGGCACCCGAGGGCGTGACACAGCGTGTGTCTGGATCCAAATCCGCACTGCCGGAGCCTTATAACGCTGCCGAAGTCTTAGGAGCGCTTTCGGCAAGATATCAGAGCAAAGTGGCGGCAGCCAAAGCAGACAAGAGCGGCGAAAAGACGCGGATCTACAGGTCTCTCGACTCCAGTTCTGCTTGGACAACCAAGAATGTCGCCAGCAAGTCCAAGCGGGACGACGAGTACGATCTTTTGTTTGAGGTGAATCGGTCAATTCACAACCAGAAACACCGGAAATGAAGGTAGGAGCTGTTTGAGTAGCAACCGTTAGGTAATTTTGCTTGAGATCAAATGACGATGGACTATTTAGTGGTGGAGCATGAACATAGACGAATCAATGAGGTGGATGATTCTTTGTAGTTTGTGTTAGACGATGAGTGGATTAAAAGGGACAGTAAAGTGGGACGATTAAGTGAGAACGTTAGATTGAGAACGTTTAGGTGAGAACGTTAAATTGAGAACGTTTAAGTGAAAACGTTAAATTACGACCTTTAAATGGGAACGATTGAATGTGGAATCAAGTGGGAACGTGTAAATGCGAAGGTTTCAATGCGAACTAATTAAACATTAAAATGAGTCCGTTTAAGTGAAAACGTTTAAATGAAGACATTTAGAACGATTAAATTCAAATGTTCAAATGAGACCGTTAAAATGGGACCGCTTAAATGGGAACATTTATATTGGACCTTTTGGATGAGAACTTTTAAAATGGAAACGATAAAACGAATCGTCAACATGAAGGTTTAAATGCGAACGTGTGGAGACAACTCTACCAATGTGCAATAATCCATACTCACATGTCCGCATTATCTCAGAAAGCCAAGAAATTTGATAGATGAAATGCACGATACAAACCAAAAGAAAACATCAACTTCCACGAACAAATCAACTTGCCCCAATTCGTCCTTACTCTTCAAAGGCAATCGCAGTTCGCCGGAGTTCGCGGGCTGCGGGAGCAACTCTGCGCCAAACTTCTGTTGCGCACTCAACAGTTGCGCATTCTCTGACGCTCGCACTTGCACTGCCACATCATTTCTGGCGGAGTTGCGGTCCCCGAAATTCTACCATTTAGCGATGTGGTAGCCACTTATGGCCACAGAAAAAGAAAAAAAAATAGCCATATTGGCACCCGCTTCTCCTGATCACAAACATGCCAATTTCCCCCACAAAAGCCGAGAAGTGGGCCCTGTAGACTCCCTTCACCCGAATTCCCGGTGGACTACGGGGGCGCCTCCTGCAGGACGTACGCACCGGTGTCAAATCTCCGGGGAGGTATAAATCCGGGGTAAATTGACTGAGCTGAACATCTCTATTCTTTTTTCACCAGAGGTCGTCGTTGCATTTTCAAGTAGATTCCGATTTTGCCACACGCCTTCTCTTTGCATAATTTCCACAGCAAATAATCTCGCAACCAAATACATCTACCATGACTTCCGTCTCTGAGCAAATGGATGTCGAAACCGACATCATCACTTTGACAAGATTTATCTTGGAAGAGCAGCAGAAATTCGCTCCCACCGCCACAGGCGAGTTGTCGCTCTTATTGAACTCTCTCCAGTTTGCCTTCAAGTTCATTGCTCACAACATCAGAAGAGCTGAATTGGTCAATCTTATTGGTATCTCGGGCACCGCCAACTCAACGGGAGATGTCCAGAAGAAGTTGGACGTCATCGGTGATGAGATCTTCATCAACGCCATGAAGTCCTCTGGAAATGTCAAGGTGCTCGTCTCCGAAGAACAGGAGGATCTCATTGTGTTTGAGGGTGGTGGTCGTTATGCCGTGTGCACCGACCCCATCGATGGATCCTCCAATATCGACGCTGGTGTCTCTGTCGGCACCATTTTCGGTGTTTACCGCTTGAGAGACGACCTGACTGGATCCATTCGTGACGTTTTGAGAAAGGGTACCGAGATGGTTGCTGCAGGTTACACCATGTACGGCGCTTCTGCTCACCTCATGTTGACCACCGGTAGAGGAGTCAATGGCTTCACTTTGGACACTCAGTTGGGAGAGTTCATCTTGACACAGCCAAACTTGAGGATCCCTCACACACGTGCCATTTACTCGGTCAACGAAGGTAATTCGTATTACTGGGCTGACAGCATCAAGAAATACATTGAGGACTTGAAGAAGCCCCAGGATTCTTTGAACGGCAAGCCATACTCGGCCCGTTACATCGGTTCCATGGTGGCCGACATCCACAGAACCTTATTGTACGGAGGCATTTTCGCTTATCCTTCCGATTCCAAGCTGAAGAACGGTAAGTTGAGAATCTTGTATGAGTGTTTCCCTATGGCAATGTTGATGGAAGAGGCAGGCGGCGCAGCTGTCAACGACAAGGGCGAGCGGATCTTGGACATTTTGCCCAAGGGAATCCACGACAAGTCTGGTATTTGGCTAGGCTCCAAGGGTGAGATCGACCGTTTCATCTCTTACCTTTAGATAAATAGGAATATTACAGCAAGTGCGAAACATTTCGAGTGGTCAATAATGCGGCTATTGAGTATTGACAGGACTGGTAAGCTGCTATCTGCTTTGGAACCAATCTTCCTTGATTCGCCAAATGCAAACGGGGGCCAAAGGATCCAATTCAGCAAAAATCAAACCGGTGAATTACACTAAGAGCGTTCCAGTCCAGTCGCTCGGAATTCTGATCTGTGCAGTCTGCTGACCTGCTCGCAGTATTCACTGGTACCGACGAAATCCGACAGATATCTCCATAATCGTATACTTTCATCAAAAAATCACAACCCAGTGTCGCCCGTCCAGCCGCATTCTTTAATGTGTCTCGCCTGACACTTCTCTCCCCCTTCAACGGTTTTGCATGTTGTATTGTTCTCAAATGCCTTCCTGCATGGCCGACAGCATGATGAATAGTCACCCGAGCATTCATCGAGAATAGTCAATCTTCTCCTTCTCCAATCTAGCTTTCACTCAGAAGGACGTCGATCGAGACCATCTTCTTGCATATTCCGCACATTTGCTTGCATTTTTAGGCCCTGCTTTTCATCCCACATCTCGCTGCATCTCATGAAGAACTTCCACCGGTTGACCCACAAAATCAAGAATACTCTTGCCAGTCGCTATGACTTGGTTCACTTGAAACGTTTTGCATTTGCCATCGCTTTGACTTCGTGTCTTTCGCTGGGATCGATCTTGCTTTTCTCGCTATTCTCCCTGGCTCTCCACAATACTGCCGGACTATCGTACACTTATATCAACGTTATCGTCTCCTTGTCAGCCGTGGGCATGTACCTTTGCTTGCCGGTATTGGGATACTTGGCTGACTGCTATGGGCCTGCATTGCTCTCGTTGATCTCGATCTGGGCATTTTGTCCCGCTTACTTCGTCAATGCCCTAATTGTCCGACTGGTGGACACTCACTTCGAGTTGGAGCACCGGCTCTCTTCTTCAAACGTTGTCATTTTGGGAGTCAGTTTCTTATTCATTGGCTTGGCCACTAGCTCCTTGTACTTTGCCAGTTTGCTCACATGTGCGAGGATTTACCCAAACCACAAAGCCGTGGCCATTTCTTTGCCTTGCACTTGCTACGGCTTATCGTCATTGATTGGCTCGCAAATTTTGAAGCTCAGATACTTTCATGGACCGGAGAACGAACTCGACTTGTATCGGGTGTTTCTGTTTTTCGCTGTTTTGTACCTTGTGATGGGAGTACTTAACTTCGTCTCTAACTCCATTGTTTCCATCGAGCAAGAAGTCATCTTCGGCGAGGACGAGCCGCTTTTGTCTGAATCTGAGAACTCGGTTGACTCCACCAGCAGCCTCGCAGACACAAACTTGGCTCCCCTGAGGTCTCATCGCTCTACTTTGGAGCCTGTGGATCATCGTGCCAGATATATTGCTTTCCTCAAAGACAAGTCCGCTTGGGTATTCTTGCTTTCGCTTGCGTTGAACATCGGTCCTCTCGAGAGCTTCCAAAATAACTTGGGGCTGATCGTCTACTCTACGGCGCAGCCCCAGGTGCAATTATCCGATCAGGTCAGTATTATTGCTGCGCTGTCGACCTTCATTCGTCTCTTGGTTGGAGTAGTGGCTGACGAGATGTCCAGCGAAGACCGCAAGTATCCTCTATGCAAAGTTTGGCTATTGGTCATCTTTGTGGTGCTTGGTACAGTTGGCCAATTCGGTGCACTCTCATTTCCTAATTTCGCCATTGTGTCCATTCTTAACGGAGCCAGTTACGGAGGTTTGTTCACCGCCTATGCAACAATCACAGCATCGATCTGGGGCGTGGACATGATGGGATCCACGTGGGGTTCTTTGATGGTGGCTCCAGCAGTGGGTACTATCGCATTTTCGTTATTGCATGGCCATGAGATGGATACCTGCACCGTGGAAGGCACCTGTTTGAGCCGGTACTTCCAAGTGACAGGTACATGCTTGTTCTTGAGTTTGGTGTGCATCTTGTTTGTGTGGAGAGTAATGTGGTGGAGACGAGGGTTGAAGTGTTTCTGAAGAAACATTCAATAGAGATCGACGCGCGAAAGGCGCGTCGCATTTTAAAATCAAGTCACTTGGCGTATCTGGTACTAAGAGAAGTAATCATCGCCAAGTCCAACGGTCTAGATAGAAGGGCATCATACGGGAGATATAGATGATGAATAATAAAAGTTCACGACGAAGGTATCCACGACATTTTGGATGGCTGGGGACATCTACCAAAACGGTTTGAATGACGTCGACAGTGTTTCTCTTATCTTAGTTAATATTGCAACTGTTTGAACCGGGAATTCCAGAGAGGTCAACTCAACTCTTTAGGATGTCTACCTCCTCTTTCGAGATGGGAGTGTACGCACCAGATCCAACCCCTCGGGAATGATACGCCTAGGTGCATATGTCCGAAAAGAACCTGAGTGCCGCACAGAAGTAGATGGAGCTCGATCCAATCGGGTGGGGGCCAGGATAGGCACGCGGCTTAATATTCTCCGAGGTCACGTGCCCGCTGGCGTGTTGCATACCCGAAATGAACGTGTTTGACAGCTTTGTATCATATCTCGTAATCGCCCGATCGCGCGCGGGCAACTTGGGCGAAATATTGACTGTTTCCAGCCACCATCAAACGTGAATGTTTTCTGCAGTACCAAGTATGGCGTCGACAATATCCTACTGAGGGGACCCAAGGTCAAGGGTCCAAACTCCGAGGCCGCGGAAAACAGCCTAATATACGGCTTTTTTGCTGCAATAATCTTCTAATCTAATTTCATTTACCTTCTAGTCTAGGGCCCCAGGTACCAAGACGTGGCCAGCCAAATAACCAGCCGGAGTCCTGTATGGGTATGCAACGTGCTGGGTGATTTTCTTTTTATGCGACAATTTTAGCACGACATGGGCAGGGGAAACCCTTGGACCGCATTGAGACGAGTCCCAAAAAAAAAAGGGGGTTCCCAGCTGCGGATATGTGGTGCTTTTATACTCTGAAAATGAGGGGAAGAGGCATGTGAAACTATCACGGTCCCAAGGTATAAATCGGAGACGATTCCCATCCCCAAATCTCCTTGGGATATCACGACAGGCGATTTCTTGTAGGAAAATTTACCCGCTGTGTGTGTCCAGCCGCAGTGAATGAACACGCTGGCGTCGTCGGACCCATGCAGGCGGGTGGGCGCGCGACTTTTGTTTGGTGAGGTCGCGGTATATATAGTAGCATAGTTAGCCCGCATTTTTTTGCTCTTTGACACTTGTCGTGAATCGAAAGTTAGTATTACATAATGAAGGGACTTATTCTTGTTGGCGGTTACGGAACCCGTTTGAGACCATTGACTTTGACCTTGCCAAAGCCTTTGGTTGAGTTCGGTAACAGACCAATGATTTTGCACCAAATCGAGGCCTTGGCTGCCGCCGGTGTCACTGACATTGTGTTGGCTGTCAACTACAGACCAGAGGTCATGGTCGCCACCTTGAAGAAGTACGAGGAGGAGTACGGTGTCACCATCACTTTCTCCGTCGAGGAGGAGCCTTTGGGCACTGCTGGTCCTTTGAAGCTCGCCGAGAGCGTGTTGAAGAAGGATGACTCTCCATTCTTTGTGTTGAACTCCGACGTCATTTGCGACTACCCATTCGAGGAGTTGGCTGCTTTCCACAAGGCTCACGGTGCTGCTGGTACCATCGTGGCCACCAAGGTGGATGAGCCATCCAAGTACGGTGTCATTGTCCACGACAGAAACACGCCAAACTTGATTGACAGATTCGTCGAGAAGCCTGTCGAGTTTGTGGGTAACAGAATTAACGCTGGTTTGTACATCTTGAACCCATCTGTCATTGACTTGATTGACATGAAGCCAACTTCCATTGAGAAGGAGACCTTCCCAATCTTGGTTGAGCAGAAGCAGTTGTACTCCTTCGACTTGGAGGGCTACTGGATGGATGTTGGTCAGCCAAAGGACTTCTTGTCTGGTACTTGTCTCTACTTGACCTCTTTGTCCAAGAAGTCTCCAGAGAAGTTGTCTAGCGAGAAGTTCGTTCACCAGGGTAACGTTTTGGTTGACCCAACTGCCAAGATCCACCCAACCGCCTTGATTGGTCCTAACGTGACCATCGGTCCTAATGTTGTCATTGGTGAGGGTGCCAGAATCCAGAGATCGGTGTTGTTGGCCAACTCTGAGGTTAAGGACCACGCCTGGGTAAAGTCCACCATTGTTGGCTGGAACTCTAGAATCGGTAAGTGGGCTAGAACTGAGGGTGTCACTGTTTTGGGTGACGACGTCGAGATCAAGAACGAGATCTATGTCAACGGTGCCAAGGTGTTGCCTCACAAGTCTATTTCCAGCAACGTTGAACAGGAGGCCATTATTATGTAATGTGTCTTATACCTTTTGTTTCTGAGTTGTATTTTACAGACATTCCGAAGTAGTTTGATCTTCGCAGTCCGCTCGTTGTGCTAATAGAGAATTCTCTCGTAAGAGTCAGTTGAAGCTTGTTGTAGAGTAGAATCGGAGGTGTGAATCAGTGTACGGTACTTACAAGATGTTGGGGCATTCAGAAGATGTTAGGGCATCTACAAGATGCCATCCATTAACAAAACGTTATTTATGCATTTACAAGATATTATTTATCATTTACAAGATGTCATTTATGCATTTACAAGACGTTATTTAGGGCATTTACAAGATGTGTTGTAGGGCTTACAATTGGCCCTCCACGTAAGACACAAAGCTCTTTCTCAACGGTTCACTCAAAGGTTTGGCATTGCTCAAATACAGCACCAAAATCACCCGGGCGATGCTAGGCTCGGAGATCTCGCCCATAACCTTCACTTTGCTATCCTCGTAGCCAACAGACACCTCTTTGGTGTTGGAAACCACCCACAAAGTGTTATTTTTGGGCACCGAACCCTTGTAGCCCAAAAACGCTTGTCTCAACTCCTCCACGCCTTTTCCCACCAGCTCTCTGATGTTTTTAGTCAATGGACTCGCCAAAATCGACTTGGTCAACCCGTCACGCAAGTGGCCAAAGTCTGTGTTTCTCACTGGAGTGATTTTGACTGCGTAGGCCACCTTCTGGGAAATGTCTCCGACAATCTGCTGAGAAATGTCCTTATCGTTGAGTAAATCGCCAGCGGACTTGCCTTCGTGCTTCCTCAAGTATTCCTGGATAGTGGAGACGATTTTGCTCTCATCATTGGCAGCCACGTAGAGTCCTACTCCATAGACTTTAAATCCGATGAAAGTGACGGACCGCACTCCCGAGGCAATCAATTTGAAATCCGAAGGAAGGAGTTTGTTTTCCTTAGCCGATATGGCCGTGGGGAACGGATCAATGGCAGAGTCCACGTCCACGCCTTCAAGAGAATTGGCGGATTTATCGTTTAAAATAAGCGAGCCAGTGAGAACAGAGGCTGCGGTGAAGGAAACGGCGGAGGTGGCCACAACGGACCTTCTGGTGAAAAGGGCGGTGGGCCGGATGCCCGTACGGGCATTTCTGAAGAATCTCCACATGGTCGGCGGTTTTGGGAAGAAGTAGTAGAATGTACAAATTGCCTGGAGGTGAAATTACTGCGAGAACTGACAAATGGTTATTGTACCTCAGCCAGACAATAGACAGTACCACAGAGAATCGTCAATCGCAGGACAAAGAACAGACAGTGACCCCAAAAAACCTGAAGTCTGTGAAATTCACGTTTAGTCCTTTTAGTCACATTTAGTCAATTTCAGCCACATTCAGTCAATTTCAATCACACTCTTACACTCACATTCAGTCACTCTTAGGCCCCTTTAGTCACTTCCAGTCACCTCCAATTACTCCAATCATCACAAAGAGCCCTAAATCTTCGCAATTTCTCTGCTCACCGCCTCGTCGCTCTCAAGGGTCTTCCCACTGGCCACCTGCGACTTGTATATACTCTCCCATTTGGCCCACTCGTGCTCCAAACTCTCAATTCGGTAGTTCATCCAGTTTTCTGCCACCAAAGTCGCCGTCATGTATCCCAAAAGAGAGTCACCTGCGCCCGTGACATTAACCACCGATAAATTTTCGTTTTCGGACGGAATCGGGAAGTATTGCACAACCACCCCGAGTGTATTGCCGTCATATTCGCGGCCGTGAGAAGTCAAGATAAACTCTGGAGCGTAAGACGAAGTCGTGGGCACAGACTTGTAGTCTGCCACAGAAGTGCTGAGATGGATGAGAACACACCCTCTGGCACCCAATTTAACCAAAATATTAGGAATATATGGGAGAATCTGGAAACTCCGCTGAAGAACTCCGGTGTCCATGAGCATGCGCATGGTTGGATTTTTCGCAGCCAACGAACCCATTTTGTCTCTGAAACTGGCGTCAATCCCCAACGAATCTAGCACGGGAAACCAATGGTCATAATCGTCGAAAAGCTCGCGCATGGCAAATGACTGGTGGATGCGCTCGAGCTCCTCGGCGGTGGGTGTAATCATGTGGATGTGGCAGTTGGGGAAAACCTTGAGCAATCGGGAATTGATGCCAGTTATCCGAGCCAGCTTGGGCGCCGACGTGGGCTCCACAATCACGTTTGGGACATGAATTTGCTTGGAGCACGTGTCTATCACGGCGTCGAGCCCCGCCGCCAGAAGGTTGCAGTCCACCACCACAAATCTGGGCTGTGCTCGCTCGATTTGCTCATTGATGTGATTGACGAGCGAAACCTCCTCCATAATGGCCATGTCGGCACATGCCAATAGTAGCAGCCCTCCGGAGTCGAGAATCGCTGAGTATTGTGCGGTTTCGCAGCCTTTTTGCACGGCGATTCCGCTAGTATCCTGGTGATTTTCCTGGAGTTGCTTGAGGATGGAGTGGCCTGCGAAATCGTCGCCCACGGCAGAAACAAGCCGGAACGATCCTTTTTTACCCTGGCTCTCGAGCCCGTACTTGTGTGCCACACTGACATTGTAGCCTACGCCTCCGATTGACGATCTCAGGATGCCGGGATTGGAGTCGTTCATGACGGTATCCGAGGTGAGTGTGCTGATGGTATCCAAGGCGATCAGGCCGATAATCAAGGTATCGACCTTGGCGGGGATCGATGGCTGAGGTTCAATAACTTTATCCTCTGTTTCCTCCTTCTTCTCGCTCACTCTTTCAGTCCCTCTCTCGGCTCCTCTCTCTCGTCTACTAATCCCAGTGGAAGGCTGGAATGCCACCTATCCGTTAGTAAATGCATTTTCATCTTCTACTCATCAACATACCTCTGGAGCCTCCTCATCCATGGCAAGAAGCTCTCTGGCGATCTGCAGCCCTGCTTGTGCGTTGTTCACCACAAATTTCATGTTGCACTCCACTGATTCTCCATGCGTATCTCTGGCGATCTTTTGGAGCAAAAATGGCGTCAACTCCTTGCCTCGAACCCCCTTCTTTTCTGCCTCCACAATGGCCTCTTCAATGATGCCACTGATAAAATCACTAGACATGGAAATCTCTTCCGGTGGTGGAACACACACCAAGCTTCCGGATGTGAGGCCCATCACATAGTTCTGGTGGTGCACTATCGAGGCAATTTCTTTCCACGATGCAAAAGAGTACGGCGACACCACTCCTGACTCTCGGCAGAAAAACCCAGGAATTTCCACTCTGTCTCGGCCATTGTCGTTGTATGTTCCCACGAAAACTCCCTGGGTCTCCAAATACTCCATGGTGCGAGGAATATCTAAGATCAGTTTTGGCCCAGCACAAACCACCGTCACTGGAGTCCGCGAGAGCTCCGTCAAATCGGCACTCACATCCATTGTGATGTGGCCGTCTCGATGGACCCCACCCAACCCGCCAGTAGCAAACGTCTGGATACCTGCCAAATGGGCCAAGATCATGGTGCCAGCGATTGTGGTTCCACCGTTAAGTTTCTGCGCCATTGTCACGCCGATATCCCTTCTCGAGACCTTGTTGACACTTTTTTGTTCCGCCAAATACTCCAATTGGCCGTCTGAAATCCCAACATATGGCCTACCTTGGACGAATGCACATGTTGCAGGCACACAGCCATTTTCTCTGATTGTTGCCTCCACTTTACGGGCCATCTCGATGTTCTGTGGGTACGTAAATCCGTGCGTGATGATGGTCGACTCTAGGGCCACCACAGGGACTTTATCGTTGAGAGCCTGGGAGATTTCTGGAGAAATCGATAAAGCTTTCGATGTGAGGGTTCGGACGGACCTTAGCATTGTTTGGTATGGTTTTTGAGTTGCAACTATGTAGTGAGTTTGCAATTGAGTGTAATTAGCTTACTGTTAGGCTTTTGGTGATTTTGTGTATATGAGTTGCAGATGACTATAGATATAGGTCTGTGGATTAGTCTTCGCATCTGTATGCACATTTATCACTTCTCATCATGGTGGCTATCGTAGAGTTAGATGCTTCAGATGCGATAGAAGGCGACTCAGTGGCTTCGGCTGACATTGTGGCTCTATTGGCCAATCAGAATTTGCCGGTTCTTTTAGATTTAGTCGGTGACTCTATGGCCGAGCATGATGCTCAATTGGTAGGAGACAGGTTGGTCGAATGGCTTGATTTTGAACCGCAAGAATGGAATTGGAGGTCGCATGCAATTTCCAAAGATAAAGAAGAGAAGCTATGTCTTCGGCTCCGTTTGGCGGTGGTGCTATTCTCGAAAGTCGACGGCGTTCTTCAGTATCGATTGATGAAGGTGATATCCTACTATATGAATGAACATACGCCCTGGAGCACCCACAGCGTTGCAGTCGAGGCACGGAAAATCAACGTGGATGACTGTGTTCAGCACATGCGCCAATTTGTTGATGACCTCAAACCCGATTTGCTCAAGCTGGCCGCTTCCAAGGTATCTCTGGCTGGTTATGCCAAACCAAAGAAGGTTTCTGCTCTCCGGCCGTCACTTGGGTTCGGAGGAGAAGAAAAAGGATGTTCGGAATGGAAACATTCGTCTGCGGTGAAAAGCATCTCGTCTATTAGCTTATTGGTGGAGGTTGGCCTGGCCTGGAGTGATTACGGTCACTATTGGCCGTTGGCATCTACGTTCATTTTGAATGTCTTGGACGATTCCGATCCGTTGTTCCGAGCGCAAGGCTGCTTCTTATTGAGTGATTTCATCCCGCTGAACGGCTCACGATTGTCCAAAAACGGCTTGGATGTCGCCTTTAAAGAGTCCGTGGAGGTTTGTCTAACATATCTTCCCAAACTCACCCCGGCGAACGTTTCGTTGCATGTGCTCAAAGCTGCGTATCCTGCTGTTTTCCAAATTCTTGACTTACAAAATGCGTCCTACCGGTCGTATCTCGACATTCTAGAAAAGAATATTCTCAGCCTGATATCTCACGTTCAAGGTCGAGACAACGACGCCGATACTGTTCTAGTGTTGATTTTCTTGATGGACCAGCTACGTTACGTGGTCTCTGAGCACGTCAAAAGTGCAGTTTTGGCCTCTTTTTCCAGGATAAACTTTGTCGTCAGCCAGCTTCTCATCAACCCATACATAGTGGAATTTGAGAACGGACCTCAGTTGGTGGATTCTGCCTTGAAAGTCCACGGCGCCATTTTGCAGATATTCTCGAAGTTGGACGACCAGGATGCTCTCAACATCGTTCTGCTGTATAAATACGATTTGTTGGCGGCATGGACAGTCTTGTGCAAGCGAGTGGTCAAGTATAACGTGGGAACTGCCTACACGGGAGAGTTGATTGAGCAAAACGCTTCAATTCTCAAAATAATTGCTGTGAGCTCGGGGCTCGGCCAAGAATTCCACGATGATTTAGATTCCATATGGACTAGTGCTCCAGAGACGAAAACCTATGTGCATTGAGAATGAAACCTATGTGCATTGAGAATGAAACCTATGTGCATTGAGAATGTGTTCCATATACTTACTTGTGTTCTATATACTTACTTCAGGTTCTGCAACGCCTGCACAACCTTGATGTTGGTGTCCAAAAATCTGTTCAAGCAGTTGGACAAACACTGCTCCTCGGTTTTGTCCAAGGTGTTGGACAAAATGGGCTTATCTTCGTTGCACTTCTTGAAGCACATATCGGTGAAGTTGTGGATGGACATCTGCACCTTCGACTTGGAGTTTTCCGATTCGATAAATTGCAAAATCTCCTTTCTGGAGGTGTCGTCGAGGCTTTGCAAGGCGGCCTGGGAGATCTGTGACATTTTGGTAGCTATGTATGTCTGGTGGCTAGATGGATGGATTTTCTGCTCCGGTGGATATGGCCTGGTGTACGGGTGCGTGGATCGATGATTACTGTGGAGATGTACAATTGTAAACACATACCTTTCTCATTGTTCATAGGTCGGTGGTGGATTTCTCTGAGTGATATTTGGCATATCTTTGCAGTGGAAGTCTTGTCAGAATATGGAAAATGACCATCAATCCAGAAAAGACAAACTACGTCTGTTTCTTCAAAACCTGAATCCTCCGGTGGATCACAGCTCCCAAACTGCTGCTCAGGAGACATATATAAAAAGGCTTCGCGAAGATGTGGAGCGTACAAAATCGTTTCTTCGTCAAGCCAAAGAAGCCAATGCTCAATTGGAAGAGGAATCACCAAACACAAATTGGAGCGAATCTACACAACAACAGACACATCTTGTGGCACTATACGAGGCATACAAGAAGCTTCCGTATATGTCCATGAAAAATGATCTGATTGCGATAGCCACGGCGGCGTCCTTTACGAAAAAGGCAGTTTTAGAGCAGAGACAGGCATCCAAGGAGATTTCAGACGAAAACACAGACATGGAGACCACCTTAGCACTGCAGTCACAGCTATTGGCCGATTACAACGAGATCCACGAGCTCCTCAAGCAGAGAATCGCCGCGCACCCGGAGAGAATGAAGAAACTCCGAGCGAAACTACGTGAGTCTCAGCCTTTGCAAGTGGAACTAGATAGGAAACTCGAATCTGTGCAAAATGCCACAGCATCAATGAAAACAGTGGAAGACCGCATGTACCAGCATGTGAAACGGGTTGTTACCAAGCTTTATGCGTTGCAAGACTGGGAAAATGCCAGTGTGATGGACGAGCAGACTTTCAAAACGAGCATTGTGCTGGCCTTGTCGTTGATTGTGAGTCTAGTGACGGGCTTGCTTTCTCCACAGGAGAAATGGATTGCGGTGCCCGTGGGAGGGCCCGAGGAAAAATTGTTACTGGTGATGATTCGGAATAACTTGGTAGTTGTTCGGGGAAATGAGGTGAGGCTCCGAGATTATGGGTTTGACGAGTGGGATAGATAAGTATCGTGTGAGGAGTGATTCTAAGTGTATCGAGTGTGGGGAGTGATTCTTCTTTCTGAGGTCATCGTGAGCGGGAATTCGATGCCATGGTTCATGAATCCGTCTGACCAGGTAGCAGAAAGAAGAGAGAAGACAGAAAAAAAAAAGAAATGGATGATTATCAAGAATTTTCTGGCATACTTCATGCCCATGCGAACTTTCCGTGGACTTTGATGATATCAATCATCCCATTTATTCTCCTCCCGTTTCTGTTACTATAAGGAAGATCGCGGAAATACCGAGGGAAATGGAAGAGTACAATCAGATAATCAAGACCAGAATGTGGTATCGTCATCCGCAAACCAGAATTCTGATTCGATAGTAGTTTATTATGTGATGTGTCAGTCCTCGTATTTATCCTCGTCATCCAATTTTTCTTACGAATCAAGATTTTTGTCCTCCGACAGTTCGGCTTAATGAGTTCGCTTCGTAGACCTGTACGTCCCTGTTCAAATGCGGTGAATTGTGGAGATTATATACACAGTACTACAGGTTGGCCACAAGAGGTGAGGTTTATGTTGTCCCATAAGAAAACCCCAAAGGTGATATCTCTACCAAAAGCAGCTTCTAAACCATGGAAACGTACTTCCACGATTATTCTTCGAAAATTTGCCTCATTCACTCCAAGGCCCATTTGAATCGTCTGGAGGAGTGCATCCAGTACAGTTGTATGCACAAAGCTCAACTTGGTCGTAAAGTACTACTTCCCCATATTCCCATGACTGCCTTTTCTGGAGTCCGGAAAAGAAAGAGACCCACCATTGTGTGTCTTCGATGTCGTGCCAAAAAGGCCAAGTGTGATAAGGGAAAACCGTGTCTGAAATGTATCAAGGCAAAGTGTCCTGAAAAGTGCGTTTATGGCACAGAAGAAAAGTCCAATCATTCGCCTTCCAGCTCCTCGTCCGTACCTCTAGAATGGGCCGAATCCATTGAGAAGCATGTCACGCTCAGCAATACCGCCTTCAAACTGTCTGAGGACTTCGGGACGACCCCCACTTCCACACCTAACCACCAACTCATAATAGAGAACAATGACTTGCTCGTTGGAATCAACCCGGTGGTTCGATCTACAGATATGATAAACATCCATATGGACCTCCAAGCCCTGAAGGCAGCAATGAGCACGCAAGGCATGTCGCGTGACTCGTCACAGTCCAATATTAAATTCAAATGCATCAAAAACTCCACCCGAATAATTGGCGTGGTGGAGATCTCGCAGCAGGAGCCTGGGGCGCAGTTGTTTTGGAATTTGAATGAAAACAACAAGAAGTTGAAGTTGTTGACTATCCAGAATTTCTCGGATCACCGCCTGCGCATGCAATTGCAAGAGGAAACTCGCCAGGCTTTTGGCGACAAATACATTGATCTCTATCCGTACGGATTCAGCAATATTAGCTCCAATTCCGTGATAAGAAGGCAGTTTGCCCGGTACGGCACCTCGATAGGTCTCTCTTACTTGCCTGACTTTGAGCTCCGCGAAGGCGATCCATATGAGACAGCATTGTTGTCGCTCCTTCCTCTGCGACTTGCGCTATTGGCCTATGTGGATCGCTTTTTCAACAAAATCTACCCAGTATTTCCTGTTGTGGATCAGGAGTGGTTGCTCGCTCAAATAGATAGGCTATTGGTCTATTCGCCCGATGGTTCCACTCTCTTGCAGGTATCTATATCGAGCAAGGATGACTTGATGATTCTTGCCATTCTTGTCTTTGCGTTGCGAATGGCGTACCTTTCGTTTCTCACTAATGTTCGTGCTCAGAATGAAGAGATCTTGAATGCTCCTCAAGAATGGGGACTGACGCTAGCCCAGTCTGAAATCTCGTTAACTATGGTGGACTTGGGCTCAAGGCTCCTCGCCTCGGGAAACTTTCGGAAAAAACCCCTGATATTGAACTTCCAGGCACATTTGTTAGGGGCGGTGACTAAAATGTATGCACTTGAAAACCAAATGTCCTTCAACATCCAAGACACAGATTGCAACGTTGGCCAGTTGGTGCACATGGCCACCACTCTCAACTTAGACCGAGACCCAGATTTTGTCCGTGACAACCTCCGTCCGGACGAAAAATCCAACAACCTACGAAGAAAATTGTGGTATGTGTTGGTCCATTTGGACTATATCATCTCCTATTTGTTCTTGTCTCCAAAATTCATCACGCTCACTCAGTACAACACCAAACCTCCACGATATTCGCCAAACGCCTCGAACATCAGTGACCAGACAGTAGAGGAGGAGACCATTCGGCTGATGAAGACGTTGCATGAGGTTGTGTGCGCAGGCAGTGACCTTCTAGATATCTGTTTAGATTTGCGGAAGTCTCATCGTGCAATTGACGTGATTTGCAAATTGAACGATTTCGAGATGTTGATCAAAGAACGACTCGGAACTATCCTGAGTTATTTCGAAGGCACCGCACCTCACAGCTACTCGACGTTTTCGTTGACAGTGTTTCAGATACAGACACAGGTTCTTCTCAAGCTATTCTTGGCCAACGTTTACTACTTTTTACATTTGTACTACTGCTATCAGAATGACGTCGAGTTGGACTTTTTCTTTTTCAAAAAGCTCTCTCTCATTTTGTGCCACGAGTTGAGGCACTTATGTCCAGAGCTCATGTTCTCGAAATATGCCGTTGCCGATCCAACTTTCAATTTATTTATGAGCCCAGCCATCCTTGTGTATGCGCATGTGGTCGCAATTGTCGGGGTTGGGTTTATTCTTCGAATTCACTGTACAATCCTCATCATTGAGTGGGACAAGCTGAATGAAGAAGGACTCAAGGTCCTCAGGGAGTTAACATTGCGCAGCAAGAATTTTACAACCAGAAAACTCAAGCTTTGCAAGTTGCTCAGTGAACGGTACTTCTATGGATGGAAATGTACCAAGGCCAACGGATATGGTTACAAGATCATATACGACAATCAAACATATTCAGGGGACTTGGACGCATTGACAAAAGCAAAGATGTCGTGGTCTCCCCGCCACCAGATGGAGATCCTCAATCTAATCCCCGACGCTGACACCATCCAGTTTCCTGATGTAAGTGACATTGACCAACACTGTTACTTCAGCAGTCACAGCTTGGATGATGCTGCCTTATACGGGTTGGACTTGTTTAAAACTATCCAAACTGACAACTTCTGGATTACATTCAACGCCATCTATGCACAAGACAGTTATGCGGCTGGTTTTTCGAAGGGCAAGGAGTTGCAACCAGAAGCTCCCGAGATAGTTCCGGGAGTGGGAACTATCGTCAATTATGAGCAGAGTGTTCCTCCACTGGGAGATGCGACTCCAGGGCCTGATCTCCCACGTTTTGATCCTTCAAGACCAGATCCTCCAGGGGCAGAAATGCCACGGCCAGAAATCCCAATTTTTGAGAGTGAATTCCCGGAGCTTATTGGGCCACCGTCCTATGACAATGTTGACCTCAACTTTTTCAGCACTGACTGGACCATTGATGAATTTTATCCACTGAACTAAATCCATGGCCCAATCTATCGACCGAAAAAAAATACAACTCCTACCGACAAATGAGAGGTGTTTATTTAATACAAAGGTTTATGCCGAATCATCCACAGCGTGATGATCCTTGTACATGTAGAATTGCAAGAAAATAATGCTGTCCTCAAGAATGGTACCCAAAGAACCTAACAACCAACTCAAGTTCAACAAGATGTACTGAGGGTCGCTTCTGAAGAACAAAATCTGGCCAGCATAGGTGAGATTACCCAAGGTGGAGAACATGAAGAAAAGCAAACTCAAGCCTTCCACCGAGCGTCTCTTGTGGTTCTGGATTATCTGAGGGATACGTGCTCCCAAGTACAAAACGGCAGACAAGTAGCCAATAATCTGAGGACCGATTTCGATTTTGGAAGCCGGAGCGTCTTCCACAGGGCCGGAGCCACCGCTGAAGAAGTACCCCATGCATCCAGCAGCCACGACAAAAAGAATAGGCAATACAAATTTCGTGAACACGGTTAATTCCTTGGGCTCGAGAGCAGAAGATCTTCTTCTCAACAAAGGAGCATGTTCCGCGCCATGCGAAGAACCGCTATGGGATCTGAAGCTCCGCTTGCGGTGGTGGGGGTGGTGCTTTGGATACACCTTGGCGTAGTAAAAGTACGAGGATATCATCAAAAAATCAGCAATACAGAACCACACGGCAAGAAGGATAACCTCGGGAAGCAAATGGGCCCAAAGAGCACCAACAAGATTAAACAAGTCACCCAAAAACCAAATACTGATGAAACCAATGGCAATGCCATCGGCAGATTTCAATTTCCACTGTTCTATCAACTGGGGCATGAGTAAGACTATCCAATTGGCGAGGCTGAAGTGTTAGTAAAGAATGCAGAAAGCAGCGGTTTTCTCATAACATACGAAGTGGAGCCCATAATTCCAGACACGGTGACTCTCCATGGAGCCACCTGGTAGCCTTGGGTGGCAGCGAATAGAGAATTTGCCAATGCAAGCATAGAAGGAAGATGTTGGTGATAAGCGGAAAGTGATGCAGGGAAGGATGAGATACTCGCAAAATTCCGTCCTTTGGCAATCCTTCGCAATGACAAGAATGCAAAGTTCTCGACTTTTAGCAGACGTAGCGCAACCAGCATTTTTATGACCTCCTAGGCCAATTTTCATGTCCTCTTTCAATTTCCTTCTTTTCGTTTTAATTCTTGTTCATCTCCATTCTGCTGAGGTACTTTTATCCAGAAACGAATTCGGGTTCTTTGCGCGTTCCTTGTAAAATTACATTGCGTAAGCAAAATCGCATTTTCTTCGCTACACATTCGAGCAGTTAAAAATCGAGTTTTTGCCAGAATGTTTTAAAATCAGCATAGACACGAAGCAGAAAGTTGAAAGATTCTTACGAGGTCATCGTCATTCAAAAACAACCGTTTTTTTTTAGAAAATACCATTCTGGTTGTAGATCGTCGCCAGTTTTGCACTTACAGGTGAATTTTGAGAAGACTCACTACCATGCATAAGGAAATTTATTTCGGTGAGGAAGTCGGAAGCAGAAGCCACATCATTAAGCTTAGTCCTGCCCATTGTCGGAGAACGACCTTCTTCCCATTCATACCCATTTAGTGGGTGGGGCAGACGATACACCCGTACACCAACGAATCCATCATAGTCCCTCACCGCAGAAAATTTTTCGCTTTTCTTTTCCTCCATTATTCTTCATCAAACATCACAAATGGTACGTGAATTCTGAAAACGAAAAATTTCCACAATCATCACGGTTGTGCGCTGGGGAGTGGATCCATTTTTATTCGCTAAAGGCAAAAAGTGAATGTTGACCAAAGTTTCTGTAGCTCGGAATGCTGGACTATGTCCTCTGATTGCCGTAACCATTTAGTTGTGCAAGAATGTGTATTCACTTCTTGGTGCACAGGCTGAGTACCTCACGGTACTGTAGAGTGTGTTTGGAAGTTGTTCGTTGAAAGTCACATGGAGAACAACCGAATCAAAACTAACTCAATGACCCAGCCTTCCAAGAAAGTTGCCCCAGCTCCTTTGGCCGCTAAGGTCCAGGCTTCCAAGCCTTCAACCAACCCTCTCATTGACGAGACCCCAAAGAACTTCGGCATTGGCCAGAACATCCAGCCAAAGAGAAACTTGTCGAGATTTGTCAAGTGGCCCCAGTACGTGAGATTGCAGAGACAAAAGAAGATCTTGTCAATGAGATTGAAAGTGCCTCCTGCTATCGCTCAGTTCCAAAACGTTTTGGACAAGAACACCGCCACTCAAACCTTCAAGTTGTTCAACAAGTACAGACCAGAGACTGCTGCTGAGAAGAAGGAGAGATTGACCACCGAGGCTGCTGCCATTGCTGAAGGTAAGAAGGCTTTCGATGTTTCTTCTAAGCCAGTCGTTGTGAAGTACGGTTTGAACCACGTCGTGTCTCTCGTGGAGAACAAGAAGGCCAAATTGGTCTTGATCGCCAACGATGTGGACCCTATCGAGTTGGTTATTTTCTTGCCAGCTTTGTGTAGAAAGATGGGTGTTCCATATGCCGTTGTCAAGGGTAAGGCTAGATTGGGTACTTTGGTTCACAAGAAGACCTCTTCCGTCGCTGCTTTGACTGAAGTCTCTGCTGAAGATGAAGCCGAGTTGGCCACGTTGATTTCTACCATCAACGCCAACTTCATCGAGAAGTACGAGGAGAACAGAAAGCACTGGGGTGGAGGTATTATGGGCGCCAAAGCCAACGACAAGAAGGCCAAGAAGGCCAAGTTGTTGGATGTCGCCCAGGCATAGAGGTTCTAATTTTCGTTTTCATAATTCACATATCATAGGGTCAGATGGTGTAGGTTGCTAACCGCAGTTGATTGCACATGTAGACTGTACATGTAGATATGAACAATACGATTGAGTCAAAGTGACACAATTGGTTTCAGGCCAAGTTCAAATGCTCAGCACGAGCTTTTGTAATTCTACCTTATCCAGTACAAAAGAGCATTTGAACTGCAGAGTAATGTTGCAAGTACTCGAGTATCATGACACAAACATCGAAGTAAACCAGGGCGAAGCGTAAAAAACGTCATTTGAAGATCACTCTCGCAGAACTAGCCCAGCTCATTCAATGTATCGCTTTCACTGATGGATCCATTCTTCATGGTTTTTCCATCGCCGGGTCGGTCCCTTGTTGTTTTCACGTGACCAATGGTGACTGCTTGTTATGCGCAGGACCTCAAAATTTTCCTCCACCTCCGAAATATTCAGGCGCATCCTATCTAGTTTCTTACTTCATAGACAAATCGTATGTTGAATCTCCCACCCGAATCGATGACCGTCTACTGGATGGAGCGAAGCTATCTCCAATAAAGTCGATATCTGCTGTCCCGTTTTCGCTGTCCAAATCCCGCATTTCAATTGCAAAGGTGTTTCCACCCTCTCGTCCACATACTAACCATCAGACAAAATGGCTAAATCTAAGAACCACACCAACCACAACCAGACCAAGAAGGCTCACAAGAACGGTATCAAGAAGCCAAAGACCTTCAGATACAGATCCTTGAGAAACGTTGACGCCAAGTTTAGAAGAAACCACAAATACTCTTTGCGTGGTACTGCCAAGGCTTTGGCTGCTGCTAAGGACGAATAAGCTCGCAGCTTCTATCTACACTAAGTATCAATGTACTTTAATCTCTGGCAAAGTGTAGACATACCAGAATTCAAGGGACAAGTAATGTCCGTCCGATTCCCATTATCCTCGTTATTGGAGAAATAGTAGCTTTCAACGGGCTTAGAGTTTCTGTTTCTGTCTGCTGGATCTCTACTATTTTACTTCCATCTGTTGTAATCATCTGCCCTGCTATTATGTACCTTTTTCCCGGTGAATCGTACTTTTATCCATGCTAAATCGCACTTCTATCCTGGGAGATCGTTCATGTTTTCTATGTGCGAAAGTCCCCGAATACCTCAATTATATGGGCCCGCGAAATGTACCGTGAATTAGCTGCAAAAAACACCTTCCGGCGCTATATAAATAAGCTCGCCACCCCCGTATTCCCGGCCTAATCTTTTCTCCCTTATTACCAAATTAAGCCCTTAATGTCTACCAAAGTCTACTTTTCTAACCTCAACTACTACACTACTGAAACTGAGTTGCAGGAGTTCTTGTCCAAGTACGGAGCGTATGTATCTCTTAGTTCTTTACTGTCTCATATTGCTAACCGCTAGAGAAAATGTGTTTATCCCTAATTATTATGTTCGCTTTGGTACTCATCGAACAAAACCCTTGGGTATTGCCTACGCAGACTTGCATTCCGTCGAGGAAGCTAACGTCGTCATAAAAGAGCTCGATGGGACTGTCTTCAAGGATCGTAAACTCAGGGTAAGACAGCATATTCCTTATAACCCTCCCTCCAGATTACTGAGATTGGGCGGCTCCCTAAGAAGCGTTTCCATAAACCTGAACCCTGAGAGCGCCCAGGTGCCACCGGAGCCTACAACTTCTGACGAGGCTCTCCCTGTAGTGGAGGAAGGCAATGTCGTCCCGGTTACTAGCAGTCTGTCTAAAGAGCTCAAGTATTCCGATACCACGTTATTTATAAAGGGTCTCAACCACAAAGCCACTGAGGGCCGCCTCAAGGAGTTCTTCGATGAGTTCAAACCAACTAACATCAAGATTCTCAAGTCACGGCGTATTATCAGAGGGTTCACGCCTCGGCCACACAATGCTTTGGTATCTTTCACCCCGCTGGAAAACTGGTCCCTTGACCATATAATCGAAAGCTGTAAGTCTCGTGTTTTTGATGGCTATTCGCTTGCTCTAGGCAAGGCGTTTGCTTCGCGGGATACGACCGGTGACGTCCAAGGGCCAAATGTGGAGCCAAATGCAGAGGTTATGCAAGGAGATGAAGCAGCAGCACCGGTGGAGCAGAAGAATTCTACTGAGGAGAAGACGCCAGTGGAACCCGAAGCTGCTCCGGAGCTCGAGGCTTCAAAGAAGTAGTATTTAGTGGTAATGAAGAAGTATATAGTGGAAATATACTACGGAATACAGCGGATACACAGTGGGTTAACGATTACTTTTTCTGCTTCATTACTATTTATACATCAAGCAACACGCTTAATCTTGCGTCTTCTGGGTACCTCTCAACAAACCGGTTCTTCTGGCAGCGATCAAACCAGCCTTTTGACCTGGAACGGCACCTCTAGAAATGGTAGAGGCCTTACCAATGTGCTGATGGTTACCACCACCGTGAGGGTGATCAACTGGGTTCATAGCAACACCTCTGGTTCTTGGCCACGAGTTTCTCTTGACCTTGTACTTGTGGAAAGCTCTACCAGCCTTCAACAATGGCTTGTCGATTCTTCCACCACCAGCAACAACACCAATGACACCTCTGGCTTCAGAGGAGATAACCTTCTTGGCACCAGATGGCAACTTGACTCTGGTCTTGCCCTCATCTGGGTTGTGTCCGATGATGATGACGTAGTTACCAGAGGTTCTACCCAAAGCACCTCTGTCACCAGCCTTCTCCTCAACGTTGGACACAATGGTACCCTCAGGACAAGCGCCCAATGGCAAAACGTTACCGACGTTCAAAGAGGCCTTCTTACCACAGTACACGAACTGACCGGTGTAAACACCCTCGTTGGCAATGAAGATCTCCTCTCTCATCTTGTATCTGTATGGGTCTCTGAAGGAAACCTTGGCCAATGGAGCACCTCTACCTGGGTCGTGGATGATCTGCTTGACGATACCACGGATGTAACCGTGACGCTCAGCATAGTCCAAGGTTCTCAACTTGGCAGCTCCCTTTCTCAATCTAGTGTGAGAAGTGAAGATGGAGCCAGCACCCTTTCTTTGGTTACGAATAACTCTACCTGGAGATGTTAGTTGTCTTGTTGAATGTTTGAAATGGGCTTGAAGCCGACTAGTGGAGGGACCGTAGGGGTCCTGATGTTCACATACCCATTGTTAGTGTTTGGCAATGTCAGACTAGTTCTAAACCTTAGCGAATTTTCAGTGGTGAGAAGTTTTTTCGAGGGGGACGGCATACAGGCAGCGGAGGTTTCAAGGGCTCGCGCCCTAAGTTTCATTACAGCACGTGATACCGCTTGTTATGCCTGCTATTACAGAATTGATGATGGAGGGCCCCACGAGAAAAACTCGTGCTATGGAACCAGTCTGGCTTCGTGAAAGCCGCCTACATGTGTTTTGTACCTTGTAACCATGGCCCAATATGTTTTATTACTACCATCCGCTGCCTCGTCTGATTCGCACCCCAATATACCTTGTGAACTCATCAAAGAGCTCATCAAGGTCCTCCTTGGTCAACAGCTGGAGTCTCTGCTCCGTGGTTTTGTCCAGCTGCGTTGGTCCTAGCAACTTCTCAGCATCTTCCTTGGTAAATGACTCTGAGTTGACTATCTCCTCTAGTTCAGGATTGGGTTCATTATCCACAATCAACTCGTAGTATTCTGCCAAGCGTAAAAGGCTTTCGGGGGTAATCTTCTGCAATTCCTCCACTGTTTGTGGATACTCTGCTGGTGCTGGCTCCCCGAAACGGTTCAACAAAGGTGCAATCTTTGAAGATGGTGCGGTGGATCCATCAATATGCGCATTGAAAGCTCTCTTGACTGTTCTATCCTCTAAGAAATCAAGCTGACTTTGCAATTCGCCTACTAATTGGACGATATCTTCGTTGGTGACGAAGTCTTCTGTGTCGATTGCTTGCGGTTTGGGGTCGTCCAGGGCCATCCTGGCCTTCACGTCCTTGATTTGCATCTCGATCAATTGCTTTCCCGTTTGGGCAATTAGTTCGCTCTGCTTTTGGACGTGATCCGAAAGCTCTTTAACTTTCTCATGTAAATCCTCGTTTGACATTTTGGAAAGCAGTGTTTAATTACGTGTTTAATTGTGTATGTGCGATAACACTAGTTGGTGGATGGTACATACAGGCTTGGAAGTGATGAACGATGATAGCGAAAATCGCCTATTGGAGCGTCCCATTTGCTGAATATTCGGGTATTTCAGAAAGCGATCGTAAAAGAAGAACTATCAGATAGCGGGAACGGATGGGTGGCTTTTTTTTTTTGGATTTTTCGAGGATGCTAGTGCAGCTCGCGGCACCAGCGAGAGGCTTCAATGTGTAATTTGCAGAAAATGACACCTGGTGTCCTTGTATATCAACTAATAAAGCGCGATAACACGCATAGTCCAAAAACTGAAATTAGAAAAGATCATACAGCATCAAAAAGTCCGTGGAAACAAAAATCACTAACCGACATATTGAGGCATCAAAATCAGTATTATAACAAGAGGTTCTATAGTGTAGTGGTTATCACTTTCGGTTCTGATCCGAACAACCCCGGTTCGAATCCGGGTAGGACCTTCTTTTTTTCGAATTCTGAGCTCTCTGTTCTTGTGGGGGGAAACTTAGGGAACGTATTCTATCCTTTACGACGAACTCATCATTCCTACTTGGGCAAGTAAAAGATAATCTCCCGTATCGACTCCCAAACTTTCCTTCTGCTCATTACACGACCGGAAGCCTCAGAATATCCCAACCTCTTATTGTTGGAAGGTAGAGTCCAGAGAACTATCTAGGGGCTTGAATCACGGCCAATTCAAAGCGGGGATGTTATCGTAAACAACAGCGTACGTTGATCGAGATATTGATCTGGTCCAAATCGGGCCCCAATAGCCAGCATTTGTCTGCCTGCAGTACAATAGTGGTGATCTGTGGTCTATAGCTACTCAATTCGCTGTTGAATGGACAAGGTTTTGAGCAATTTGAAGGTGATTATCATATTCAGCCGATGTGAATTGGTGGGTATTCCATTTTTTGCGGTGATTCTCCCATCAAAATAGCCGAATCATCCACATCTCCAACTCTCCAATCTCTCCACATGATTCCGCGGCCCCACCCTACTACCATCCTGTACCAGCGCTGGTCCAAAGACTGATTTGATTGATCTGGGAGAATAAATACGGGGAAAATCCCCGGAATCAGAAATTGTAATCAGAATCTGATTTTCTACAATGAGAAGACTCTTGACCCTTGTGCCCTTCTGTCTCGTGGCGGGGTCGTCCGTCTTGCTCCTCTTCATTCTTCTCAGCGGCGCAACTGATAACCTGGATTTCCTCAACCGATTCTATTTCTCCAGCATCACAACCTCGGCCGAAACAAGGTGGACTCTGTACGCCATCTGCGAGCCACTCAACGACGGAACTGTCTTTTGCTCGCCAAGACAAGCCGCTTATCCGTATTCTCCAGCAGATAACTTTGGAAATCAAGTGGTGCCTGCAGATTTCGTCAAAAACAGAAACACCTATTACTACTTGCTGAGAATCGGCTATGGGTGGTTTATTCTTGCGCTTTTATTTTCTCTCTTATCGCTAGGGCCCATTTTGTGGTCGTGTGTGTGGAGGGGCTTTTTCACCGGGTTTTTTGCCTCTTTTGTTGTTGGCATGGCCTTTCTATTTTCCACACTAGGAGCACTGTTTGTCACCGCTGCTCATGCCAAAGGTGTCCAGGTGTTCCAGAAGGCAGGCTATCTGGCCAAATTGGGCAAGGACATGATGGTGATTGTGTGGTTGCATGTTGCATTTTTGTTGGCGTCGTGGATGTGGATGATTTTTGTGGGGCTTCATGGAGCCAAAGAGGTTTTTGTTGGAGATAGCGATCTGGGGAAAGAGGGAGACGACGGGTCAGATCTGGACTAGATTGGCTTGTACTGGTGTCCATTGGACTAGATTCTTTTTTAATTCTTTCTGTTCACTTGACGTGAATTCTTCGTCATTCCACTCATTAGTGGTTCCATTTTTTATTGAATTTTCTAATGAACTAATGTCTGTTTCGAACGACTATTTGGTCCGGTAGACTAAACCGATTGGGTGCGAAATGCTAGCAATCTGCACCACAGCCTGCAGTGGATTACATCATACAAGCAATCGAGAGTATACAGTAGTAGAGCATTGCTGATGATTAAATTGGGACAAACCATCACAAGATTATTTTTCTCATTATTGTTCTTTTCTGAGACACCAGGGCCCATTTCACGCACGCATCAATCCCAGCAAATATCTGTCTCACAAATATCCCATCAATACATCTCAAATATCCTATCGATACATCTTCTAAATATCCCATCATTACATCCCATTCTTCAATACCCCACAGATGTCGTACAAAATCGAGTTGATGACCCAGCCCGCCAAAGGCGACGGCACTTCAGTCAGAGAAGAGGCGTTGCGCAAGTTGCTGGAGCTCGTGGAAAGCGATACAGAAGACAAGGCTATTGAATCGGAATTGGCTGTTGAATCGGCACCAGGTGTCGAGGTGGACGAGGACGGATTCGAGATTCCCCCGGACAAAATTCCGTTGGATGGACATTTTTCCACCGATGAAGTGAAGGAGTTGGTGAAGCTCACGCAGGAGGAGGGAATGCTTCTGGAAGATGTGAATGTGAAGATTTTGGATAGCAACGAGGTGGTGGGGGACAAGATCCAGATAGTGGAGGAGGAACACAAAGAGAAAGAAGAGAACAAAGAGGAAACGAAGAAGTAAGTACGATAGGAAGTAAGAGGATGGAGCAAGGAAATATAGAAATCGCTTTGAGATGTAGATGAGATGTAGATGAGATGTAGATTGGAATGTAGATGTCTCAGATGCAGAAGTTTGAGATGTTGACGTGACACCATTATTGAGTTTTTCGAGATACAGATATTTATTCGATTATCTGATGTCACTTCGAGACGTAGGCGTCACTTTGACTATTTTTTTTTTCGAATGTAGATTCCGTTTTACATTTACTTGTCACTTCGATTATGTAAGTGTCACTCCGATATGTGGATCTCACTATGAATGGACTCGTACCAAGAAACGTCTTTAATTCCTATAAAGATAGCCAAAAGGGAACCATTTAAATAGTAGCCAAACCTCACTAAAACGGTTCATAGATGTCTCTAGAACTGAGTGGAAAGAACATTAAGTACCAAAACACTGATTGTGGTGTAATCTATTACACTCACTTCGATATGTAGATCTCACTTCGATATAGATCTCACTTCGAGACAGAGATGTCACACTTCGATTACGACCCTAGGAAAATATCAATTTCATAACTTACAGTTCCCAGATCCTCCATTTCTAAGATAACCCCATCTATCAAAAACCTATATCAATCCAAAATCTTCCTCTATTCCACCTCCCCCACCTCTGCATACAACATACACTATCAACTCTCCACGATCTTGTTCCAACTTCTACTTCTCACCTCTCTACACGCAGGAGAACATCCCATAACCCTGTCTCCCTAACAATGGATCGTGACGTCCTACGAAGACCGCTTTATCTTGTGGCCTTCTTGGGCCTCTTATTGGTCTATCTTACTGCCTTCAATTACCTTTCGAGTCCGAATGAAGGTGCCGACGCTGGCCAATGCAGGGAAGTGTCCATGTATCCGTCATTTGCACGGATTCGCTCATTCGACGAGTCCCACACCAAATTTGCTTCCAAGTTTTCTCTCTATTTATACAGAGAACAAGGCAAAGATCCCATTCCTGACAACGAGAACGAAGGATTTCAGGCTCTAGATGGCATTCCTGCTCTCTTTATTCCTGGAAACGCCGGCTCCTACCGCCAGATGCGTTCCATTGCCGCTGAAATCTCGAACTTGTACTTCGACGAAACCATCAACGTGGTGTCGAATCCAAATGCCCGAAACTTTGACTTTTTTGGCGCAGATTTCAACGAAGACTATACTGCGTTCCACGGAAAAACCATGCTAGATCAGGCCGAGTACTTGAACGAGGCCATTCGCTTCATCTTGCTGCTTTACCTGAGCTCACAGAGCCCTCCGACTTCCGTATTAATCTTGGCTCATTCTATGGGTGGCATTGTGGCCCGGGTATTGCCAACGCTAGGGAATTACGTTCCGGGCTCCATAAACACCATAGTAACACTTTCGTCTCCGCATTCGGCTGCCCCGCTAACTTTCGATGGTGATATCTTGAAGATATATCTGGCTATCGACAGGTTCTGGTACGATGCCTTTAGCAACGATCCCAACTCGCTGGGGTTGGCTCATCTGCGACTCCATAACGTATCGTTGGTTTCCATCACCGGTGGTCAGTTGGATTCCATTCTTCCCGCAGATTACACTACTTTGGGCTTCTTGGTTCCTCCTTCCAATGGCTTTTCTGTGTACTCAACTGGAATTCCCAATGTGTGGACGCCAATGGACCATTTGGCCATAGTGTGGTGTCGGCAATTCAGACGCCAAATCCTGAAAATGCTTTTAGAGTTGGCTGATGTTACCTCCCCGCATAGAACTTATCCTCTAGAGCAGCGCATGGCCATCATGCGGCGGCACTTGTTATCTGGATTCGAAAGTTACTCTAAGAAGGATAGACTTCCTCCCAATAAAAATGACGTCCATTTCAACTTGAGGTTTGACAAAAAGGATTTCTCTAGTGGGGCCCTTCCGCGATTCACTTGGAAATCAACGGAATCTAAGCATTTGGTCACTTCCATTCCTTTTCTGGACACTTCCACCCTTCTGATAATATCTGACACTGAGTTGAATCTGCCGTCTGCAAATGGTGTCAAGATTCTTGTCTGTCGCAAGCCGGACGAAGGTGTAGGCTATCAAATTTTAGACCTCACCAACAAGGGGACGGACATCATTGAGTTGGCCTGTGCCGATCTTGCTGAGCAAATCAATTCCATTCCACGCTCGGCAAAGGACGTGGGAAGCATTAAGGATTCGTCCTTCGATGGTCATAATAGCCCCTTCCACGCATTGCGCTTGAACCCTGAGGATTTCCTGGGATATGACGAGTTAGTCATTATTGACACAAGAAGTAAAGCAAGAAAGAAGAGTGGTTTTGTCGTCGTGGATCTGGCTCATCTTCAGGATACCCAGCATAATCTCGCTAAAAATATGTTGACCTTGATTACCAGAGGCGCTGATATATCGTTGTTGCCTAGCAGTCCGCTTGCCATCAACTTGCATATCTCTGGCGCATGGTCGAGTATTTTGGCCTACCGTTTACAAATAAAGGGGCTCCAGCATTTACAAGATGGCTTGTTCGAGCCATTCATTCGTCAGTGGAAGGAGGAACCATACGAGACCAAATGGCATATCAAATTGAACTCACGCAATGATATTCTGATATCTATGCATGGAATCGCTCCGTATACTCCGTTCAATCAGAAACCTGATACTCGAGGCTTGAATTTGGAGCTTTGGAAAGACCCCCAATCGGACATGCTCAAGAATGATATCGAAACAATTGATCTTGTACTTAAGGTTGATTGGACAAACAGCTTGAAGTTGTTGGTGATGCGCTATAGACTTGCCGCTATTTCTCAGTGTCTTGCCGTCACCTTTTTAGCCACACTATTCCAGCTTTCTCAATATTTCAGCTCAGGCACATTCCCCGACTACATCTACGGCTTGCTGAGAGTGACGCAGCGCAATGTGATGATCCCTATATTGATCACGTTGCTCTTGTTGACTCCCCTCACTAAGCTTCGAGTCGTCCAAACATGTCTCAACATTATTGATCCTGTTGTGCTCCAAGATCCCAATGAATTGAACTTGAGCTTGCACGAGGATTTTACGCTCAACTCATTCTTCCTCGGGTTGCAGGAGCTGGAATTATCCGCAGTCAGTTGGATTTTATTCGTTATGGCTGTTGGGCTCAACTTCCTCCTATACTATGTGCTCCGGGTCGTTTGCATTTTTGCCGTATCAGCAGCATCAGCATTTCAAAGTGTTGCTAAGAAGACAATCGTTGGAAATCAAAAGAAAGCGCTTTCATCACTGAGAAGAAAGTTTGTGACCACCGGTCTCATTGCATGTGCGGTGCTCTTCTATCTTCCCTACCAATTTGCATACATGGTGAGTTTTGTCATTCAGGCCATCACCACCATCAAGGCGTTTGCACAAAGGTCTCGGTCCATTTGGAACTACCACGTGAGTTTCCTCATGATGATGTTGTGGGTTCTTCCTATCAACGTGCCAGTGCTCATCGTTTTCGTTCACAATCTCAATATTCAGTGGAGCACACCGTTTTCGTCACATCACAACTTCATGGCAGTTGCGCCGATTGTGGCTCTCTGTGAAGTGCACAGCATTTTACCGGAATTGATGCCATTCGGAGGCGAAACACAGAGAATAACCAAGAAGGTGTTTGCAAAGGTTACGTTTGCAATTCTTGGCTACACCGTCTTCTACTGCACCATGTACGGGGCCCGGCACACCTATTGGCTCCACCACTTGTTCAATTTGTGGTGCAGCTGGCTCCTTATTGACTACTTCGAGCAGGTGTACGAACCCAAGCCCGAAAAGAGCATGTAAAGATTAATAGCGTCGATAACAAAGATTTTTCCATTACTAATATACAAACACATTACACTGAACACCAGTCAGACACCAGCGTGTCCTGAAATGAACTCTGAGTCAGGATGGAGAGCAACACGCAGTGTCGTAGTCCCGGTATTCCCTTACTCAAGTGTTAACCCATAATTTAGTTGGCAGCAGAGGAGTACTTGGTAACAGCTCTGGTACCTTCGGAGACAGCGTGCTTGGCCAATTCACCAGGCAAGATCAATCTGACGGCGGTCTGGATCTCTCTGGCGGAAATGGTGGACTTCTTGTTGTAAGCAGCCAACTTGGAAGCCTCGGTAGCAATTCTCTCGAAAATGTCGTTGACGAAAGAGTTCATGATGGACATAGCCTTCTGAGAGATACCGGTGTCTGGGTGGGTCTGCTTCAACACCTTGTAGATGTAAGAAGAGTAGGTCTCCTTTCTGGTCTTGGTCTTTCTCTTGGACTCACCAGAAGAAGCGGTCTTCTTGGCGGCTGGCTTCTTCTCAGCTGGAGCCTTGGATGCTGGTTTCTTCTCTGCCTTTGGAGCCATTGTTGATTGATTACTTAAAAAAAAGTTGTTGCGAAAACAATTTCGAACTGGGGGAGTTCTGCGGGATCGCCAGAATATATACCAGTTGCCACTTGTCTGAGTGCAGGGAAAGCGCGGTGGAGGAGGATAGCGGTGGGTGCGCCTCCTGCATGTGGGCGGGGATCCGTTGTCGATAATTTCGCAGCACCATGAGTATATCTGGGACCGAGACGTGGGATGTTTTTGTTTTGGGTGGCGGTTCGTGGATTTGGTGGCTAGTGTAGCGGGAGTGAATACAGGTGTGAGGAACTGGAGCTGTTAGGTAGGTCTTAGTGCTGGCAAGGCTAATGAAAGTAGCGGTGTACTGGAGAATGATGGGGATTCAAATCTAATTAAAATTGTAAACTAATTGTAATTTTATTATTGATTGTATTATTATTACGAGCTGGTTAGGTTGTTCGTCAGTTGGATATTAGTTGTAATCAATTGTGTATTCAATTGTGTATTCAATTGTTCTAATTTACTGGCGCACCATTAAGCTTCCCTAATCCTGTCATCAAGTCGCAGATTGTGGTCACTCTACCAATTCTCTCCGTGGTCTCGCGCCAGGTGTGCTCGCAGTTACCCTCTCCTGTGCGTAATCGCCAGTCCGTCTCCAGCCAGCGTAACTATGGGAACCAAGCGTACTCGTGAGCGTGGAGAACAGTCGCGCGTCTGTCTGCAGGAGGAGAACGGGGCTATCCTCCCGCCCCCTGCAGTCCCTGATGGCAACTTCAGGTTATATAAAAGCGAATGTCTCCGCACAGCGTCACCCCAACTTTTTTCTAACAAACACATCAATCAATCATCACAATGTCCGGAGGTAAAGGTAAAGCAGGATCCGCTGAGAAAGCATCCACTTCTAGATCTGCCAAGGCTGGCTTGACTTTCCCAGTCGGAAGAGTCCACAGATTGTTGAGAAAGGGTAACTACGCCCAGAGAGTCGGTTCTGGTGCTCCAGTGTACTTGACCTCCGTGTTGGAGTACTTGGCTGCTGAAATCTTGGAGTTGGCCGGTAACGCCGCCAGAGACAACAAGAAGTCCAGAATCATCCCAAGACACTTGCAATTGGCCATCAGAAACGATGAGGAGTTGAACAAGTTGTTGGGTCACGTCACCATTGCCCAGGGTGGTGTTTTGCCAAACATTCACCAGTCCTTGTTGCCATCCAAGAAGGCTACCAGCAAGGCTTCCCAGGAATTGTAAGTGGAATAGCTTAAGGAAATTGATTTTTCTTTGCTCCTATATTATAATTGACACAATGGCGTCGTGGTCGCCTTGTTGTTGTGTATATTAGTATGTGGTCAATATAAATGTTAAGTACTAGATGTAGAGGAATGTTAACCTTGCTGTAGAGGAATGTTGAATTCCGCCTTTAGAAGAATCGCTTCTCACCGTCCGGCATATCTGTCCAACTTCTTCAACCTCCATCTTTAATCCTCTTAATGGAAAAGTTCAGTGCTTGGAGAGACAAGGGAACGGGGATCTCTCCCTTCATGCCGGTGGATCTAGTCAAATCGCCCGTGAAAAAATATCTAGTGGATCCCGTCTTGTTGCTTGTCAAGGTGCCTTTGTTCTTTTTGCTATACATAGTTGCTAGTGTGGTACCCAAACCAGCCATAAAGGCTTTGCTATCGCATCTTTTTGGGTTCAAAGACATCGATTTGCTGGTCGAAGGTGTCCGGCGGACAAAAGCTGCCGACATTGATAAGAACAGACCATTTGTCAACCAGGTGGTCATCTCCAATTGGGTATCTCCATTGGACATATTTTTGGTGTACAGCTTGTCGAATGTTTCGTCGTTGGGAGAAATCGCGGTTGTTGTGCCCAAGAATGGCGCTCTTTATTCAGTCGGTGCATGGCAGACCATTTCGGTTTTCTTTGATCAAGACATCTCTGCTGTAGGAGAGAAGATCGACACTTTTTCGCCTTTGAAGGGCAAATTGGTGGTCTATTTTGCTGAGGGCACGGCTTCCAATAATCGTGCGGTGCTTCCGTTTGCTAAGCATCCCTCCAACTTGTTTGACGGCCCTAGTTTCACCTACAAATTGTTGGTGTTGAAGATGTACCCCAACTCACTCACGCTTCCCATCCCCTACTTGAGCAAATGGCAGTATCTTACTCGGTTGCTCACTCACCTGGGTAAGGGGTTCATCAAGGTGAAGATCGTGCCCATAGAAAAGGTTTCTGCCAATTCGATCAGACTGATATATGCTGACAATGGCCTCAGCACTGTGGAGTTGGGTGTTGAGCAAAAGGAGAAATTTTTCGAGTATTATCAGAGTTATGCACTTGCCAACTTCACGAAGTAGGGGTATCTGAATGAATGAGCTAGGTGGAGATCTTAGGACTGGTCAATCTGATTGAAAGTAAGTTGTATGGTTTTCTGAATGCACGTAAGATAGTGGACAATCTGAGGTTAGTGGCCAATTTGAAGTGATCTGGACACTCTGAAGTAGGTGGACAATATGAATGAACGTAATATAAATGGACAATCTGAAGTGATGTGGACAATCTCAATTAGTGTGTTTCGGATCTTTATGATGTTTCTCTGGATTCTTTAGATGAAAGCTGCGAGAGTTCTCTGCCTTTAGATTTAGATGTGTTTTCAGATAGTTTCCTAGACGAACGTTTAGACGATTCGTTCTTGGACGTCCGATGTCTCTTCGACCGCAGTCCCTCCAGATGTCTCTCTCTATGTCTCTTTTCGCTCTTGTGTCTCTCTTGCCTACTGGATTCCGTGGCAAACTTTGCCATAGGATCTTCAAAGTTGTCATCGTCAATCAATAACTCGACATCTTTAGGCTCCTCGTCTTCTTCTGGGACTTCGGGATTGTATTCCAACAACTTGGGCTTTCTCTCGGCCCCAGATGACTTCTCCTTGGCATCAGATGGCTTGTCCTCAAGCATTCCTGGCTCGGGGTACTCCACTAGAAAATCGTCCTCTTTCTGTCCATCCACAAGCTTATAGTATGCGTGGTCCACCTTGAGTGGCCGGTCATAGACCTTGACTCCGTTGAAATTATCGATAGCTAGCACACACGACCGGTGGTCTTCATACTTTAGGTAGCAGAATCCTCGAGACTTTCCCGTCTCCTTGTTTTTTATTAGATTCACATGCGTAGGATTTCCATATTGCGAGAAGATGAGGACTATGTCCTTTTCCTTCAAGTCGTGATGGAGATTGCCAATGTAGATATATGGAGTGTCGCTGTAGTCTGCATGCCAGGAGGAAGTATCGGAGACATTCGCCAGAAGCTCTTTCTCGTTTATGGCGATGATTTTATGGATGGAATTCATGACCAGTCAGAATTCCCTTCAATCAGATGAAATTGGCTCTGAACTTATGGAGTTGGTTATCGGAGGTGGAACTATCTCCAGGTCTTGTGCAGGCGCAGCGATGAGATGGGTCTTAATTTTTTCCTCAGTGAGTGTGAATTACCATAGACCATGGCTAGAAAAGGCAGCAGTGCGGGCGAGCCGGCAAATAGAAAAAGAAAGCAGGAGGAAGAAGACGACGATCTTCAGGTGAGCGGAGTTTTGGACATTGAGGAAAGTGACAGCGACGACGAGGACAGCCAAGACGAGGACCTGAAGACACAAAACGAGGTAGTCGAGGAAGAAGATGAAGATGAAGACAGCGATGACGAAGACAATGAAGACGAAGACGACGAAGACGATGAAGAACAAGAACTCAACCGTCTTTTGGCAGAAGAGGACGAGGACGACGAAGACGAAGACGAAGACAGCGAATCCAGCGAATCGGACGCAAGTGAGCCAGACTCTCTCAACGACAAACTCAGCGGCATAAAACTTAGGACTCTCCACACGCAAGACAGTGGAGAGGTCCACACAACCTTTTCGGACGGAAGACATCGTGTGCTCAAGCCCGAAATCGAGCCAGTGTACGACTCCGATGATTCCGACGCCGAGAACTTCAACACCATCGGCAACATCCCCCTCTCCGCATACGAGGAGATGCCTCATATTGGTTACGACATCAACGGAAAGCGCATCATGCGTCCAGCCAAGGGAAGTGCCTTGGAGCAGCTTTTGGAGCTGATCGAGTTGCCAGAAGGATGGACTGGTCTTTTGGACCAGAACACCGGACTGTCGTTGAAGCTCTCGCCCGAGGAGTTGGAGTTGATCCGCAAGATCCAGAACAACGAAAACACAGACGACTCCATCAATCCATACGAGCCCACCATCGAGTGGTTCACATCCAAGACCGAAGTTATGCCGTTGAGTGCGGCCCCAGAACCAAAACGTCGTTTCATGCCTTCGAAGCACGAGGCCAATAAGATCATGAAGATCGTCAAGGCTATCCGTGAGGGCAAGATTGTGCCTCCATCGGCTGCCAAGGAGCAGGTGGAGGAGGAGCAGCGCAACTTTGATCTCTGGAACAACGACGATGCACCTGCTGACCACATCATGAATCTCCGTGCACCTAAGGTTGCTCCACCAACGAACGACGAGTCCTATAATCCTCCGGAGGAGTACCTCATGAACGAAGAAGAGAAGAAGCAGTGGTTGGAGGCCGCGCCCGGTGACCGTGAAACCAATTACGTGCCTCAGAAGTACCTGGCATTGAGAAAGGTGCCAGGATACCAAGAGTCAGTTCGTGAACGTTTCGAGAGATGCTTGGACTTGTACTTGGCTCCTCGTGTGCGCCATAACAAGTTGAACATTGACCCCGAGTCGTTGATTCCCGAGTTGCCTTCTCCAAAGGACTTGAGACCTTTCCCTATTAGGTGCTCTACGGTATACCAGGGCCATACTGGAAGAATCCGGACTGTCTCCGTGGATCCTAGCGGGTTGTGGTTGGCTACTGGCTCCGACGATGGAAGTGTGAGAATTTGGGAGATATTGAGCGGCCGTCAAGTGTATAAGCTTCAGGCCATTGATGTTGAGGAGAACCCAGAGGAGCATATTGATGCCGTAGAGTGGCATCCGGACCCATCGGTGGCTATTTTGGCAGTCGCCGCCGCCGAACGCATCTTGCTTGTCGTTCCTCCAATCTTTGGGTTTGACATTGAAGACGCTGCCAGATCCAAGATCGAGGCTGGTTGGGGTTACGGCACGTTTGGAAACTCCAGAAAGGCCACTGACATCAACGTGAACTCCGATGACGAAACAGAAACCGCTGGCTCCGAAAAGCCAAAGCAGGATGTGGCCAAGTGGTACACTCCGTCGGCCGAGCAGTCGGTGAATGGTGTGTCAGCCATCATCGAGTGCAAGAAGCCAATCAAAAAGCTCTCGTGGCACAGAAAGGGAGACTACTTCGTCACGGTGTCTCCCGAGAGCAAGAACACATCAGTCCTCATCCACCAGTTGTCGAAGCACTTGTCACAGTCGCCGTTCAGAAAGGCCAAGGGCATCATCATGGACGCCAAGTTCCATCCATTCAAGCCTCAGCTTTTCGTGAGTTCGCAGCGCACCATCCGAATCTACGATTTGGCCCAGCAGGTGATGGTGAAGAAGTTGATGCCGGGAGCCAGAATGATATCGGGCATCGACATCCATCCTCGTGGAGACCACCTCTTGGCATCTTCCTACGACAAGCGAGTGTTGTGGCACGACTTGGACTTGAGTGCAACACCATACAAGACCTTGAGATACCACGAGAAGGCAGTGAGATCCATCCAGTTCCACAAGGGCAAGATGCCTCTTTTCGCCTCTGCATCAGATGACGGCTCGATCCACGTCTTCCACGGTACCGTTTACGACGACTTCATGACCAACCCGTTGTTGGTGCCATTGAAGAAGTTGACAGGACACAAGGTTGTGTCGAGCATTGGAGTGTTGGACTTGGTGTGGCACCCCAAGGAGGCGTGGTTGTTCAGTGCCGGAGCCGACGGCACCGCCCGTCTCTGGACCACCTAGAGATTCTACTCTTTGGAGCATCTAGACAAATGTACATTACTTACTACTATAAGTACAACTCTCTAAGGTAGTTCCTTCGTAGGTAGCTACCCATATGGATTGCAGCGATGACGTGAACAAATCCTTCATGACGACCTTGATGTTATCCACCACGCCGGAGTTGTCCTCGTGCAAGATCCAATCCAACTTCTTCCAATCCAAGATACCCTCATGACAATGCACTCTGGGGGTTTTGTAAGCTGCCATTTCCTGGGCCGAGACCTCTGCGGTGAAGATGTGGACGCCTCCAAGGTCGACTCCGTCTCTTATCCAGCGCAAAACGCCTCGATCCTCGTAATTGGGAAGACGAAGGCCCGTTTCTTCAAAGGTCTCTCTGACTATGCACTCATAGGGCGATTCGATCTCTTCGAGTTTGCCTCCGACGCCGTTCCAGCGGCCCATCCAAGGAGCTTTCTGTCTGTTTAGGAGGAGCACGTGATCTGATTCCGAGCGAATGAACCCTAGGGTGTATTTGTATCTTTTGTGAGTCATGGTACGACTGAGTAGTTGCATGGTCGCAGAGCAGTGATTCGCGTGGGAACAAACAGGAACCTAGATTATCAGCAGATATAGAAGAGGCAATAATCGAATTGAGAAAATAACAAGTAAAAATAAGAATAAAGAGAAAGGAGAATGAATTGAGAAAATAAAAATAATTACTCGGAAGATGAATATAAGCCACATTGCCAACTAACTTGACACTAATCTTGCCTGTTCACTTCACTTCGATATAGAATCAAGAGAAGGCAAATAATTAATGGAGAAAATAAAAATCATTATTCGGAAGATGAATCAAATAAAAAAAATGAAGTACACCAATTAACCACCAATCTTGCCTTATCTCATCACCGCCATAAGCTCGTCCCACGGCATGGGCCAAACCTCACCACCTACTACCCTGTCTGGGTCCATGTAGGACTCCAACTCGCCAACATCGTGCGGCAACCCCAACTTCCGGTGATCTTTACGCGTGAAAAGCAAAACCGCTAGTGAGCGCGCCAACGGCGGAACATCCATAGTGAAAACCCCAATCGCGCCTGCCATAATGTGGCCAACTACTGCAGGCTCCACACCTCCGTATCCTCCACCCAATGCGGGAAGAATAACCGTGTGAAGTTCATCTTCAACTCTTTCGGCCTCCACCAATACATTCCACATGCAATCAAAAACCACCTGAGGTGTGGTGGCCTCGGGAACCACCATGGTGGGAACTTGCAACAAGGTGGTGATATTCTTAGTGGCAGCCAATGTAGAGTGAAAGTCCATGCCAGCATTTCTGTAGACATCCGCAAGGTTCACCACATGAACTGTGGACGGGACAATGTATCCGCGGTGAGGAGCCGCGTTGGCCTGGATTGCTCGCTCTAGCAGTTTGTAGTTGAAGTTTGGGAATTGGTCTCCAGTGAGCTCGGAGAGAATTGCCTTGTCAAATCCTCCTCCCATATACCCGAGAGAATTGGCAGGCGAGACAATAGCAGAGGGACCTCCACCTCGGTACGAGCGGAGGAATTGGCCGAGATCAGCGTGGACAACAGACACAAACGACTTGATTGGCGCAACGGCGTCGACGGCGTTGTGGATGGCTGCGACGACTGAGTGGTTGGAGTTTACGATGATATACTTCATCAATGAAGTGGAGAGTAAGAGAATGGAGTAGTATCGAGACGGATAGAGCAGATCGAGTCCGAAGCCGTGTGGGTAGTATGAGAATGGGGAGTATGAGGCAAATAGAGTAGTATTGAGAATAACGGAGTAGTATTGGGAATTGTGGAGCAGTATTGAGAACAATGGAGTAGTATCAAGAATTTGGACTATTCAGCAGATCGAGAATACACCAGATCAGACCAATACGGGTCAATGTGCCAATGCGCCACTACCAAATCTCAATACCATGCCTGATATCCACTGTATTCCCGGATCCTGTATTCCAATCACCCATTGCTCTCGTTGGCTCCACCTCTGATTCGTCTGCCATTGTGCAGTGCGTGGTCACTCATTCAATCCATTGCAAGTACCGAAACCACACAAACTACCCAAGCCACACAAACCACACAAACACCTCAAACAACTTCGGACCTCCAAACCTCCCTTCTCAATCTCTCTCGTTTCACCCATCTTGCATTCGGGCCATTGTGGTGCCAGTGCACGTGCCCTCCTATTGCCGAATTCTGGGGAATCAAGGCCCACTGTGTTCCACTGTTTTTGGGAACAGTCTGGTGTACGGGTGCACGCCCACACCTCCACCGTCTACCCGAATCCACCCTTCACTTCTCAATGCAGCATCTTCGCCCACCCTCGAGTGACCTCCAAAACCCAACACTCTAACTCCGGTTCTTGCTACTCTCATGCCCCGCCTCCACCTGTCACCGGTCACCCAACTGTCTAAACCGGGGCTCCATATGCAGGACCGAGAACCCCAACCGTTGTATATAAAGGTGAGACATCCACGTTTTCGCGGTTTTGCTCTCCATCCGGTTTTCTCCAGAAATCTCCTCCTCTTCATTGCAATGGCCCCAATCGCATTCTCCGACATCCAGAAGCCTTCCAACGACTTGTTGAACAAGGACTTCTTCCACTTGTCCTCCGCTTCTGTGGACGTCAAGACCACCGCTCCAAACGGCGTTGCCTTCACCGTCAAGGGTAAGACCGCCAAGGACAATGCCATTGCCGCCTCCGTCGACGCCAAGTACGCCGACAAGGCCACCGGCTTGACCTTGACCCAGGGCTGGAACAACGCCAACACCTTGAACACCAAGATCGAGTTGTCGGAGTTGTTGACTCCAGGCTTGAAGGGTGAGTTGGATACCGCAGTGGTTCCTAACGGCTCCAAGAACGCCAAGTTGAACTTCTTCTACCAGCAGTCTGCTGTCAACGCCCGTTTGTTCTTTGACTTGCTCAAGGGCCCAGTTGCTACCGCTGACTTGACGGTTGCTCACGACGGTTTCACCGCCGGTGCTGAGTTGGGCTACGACATTGCCTCCGCCAAGGTCAACAAGTACTCCGTCGGTGTTGGTTACGCCAACCCATTATACACTGTTGGTGTGACCTCCACCTCCAACTTGTCTGTTTTCACCGCCGCTTACTACCACAAGGTTTCTCCATTGGTTGAGGCTGGTGCCAAGGCCACCTGGGACTCTGTCAAGTCCAACAACGTCAACGTTGAGTTCGCCACCAAGTACAAGTTGGACTCTGGCGCTTTCGTCAAGGCCAAGATCGCCGACTCCGGTTTGACTGCATTGGCATACTCCCAGGTGTTGAGACCTGGTGTCACTTTGGGTTTGGGTGCCTCTTTCGACGCCTTGAAATTGGCTGAGCCAGTCCACAAGTTGGGTGTCTCTTTGTCGTTCTCTGCTTAAGCTGTATAAATGAATTGCCGTGCTACTAAATGTAGCTGTGTGAATGAATTGCCGTGCTAATTGGTGTAGCTATGTGTGAATGAATTACCCGTACTAATTGGTGTATACTGAAATACCACCAATTGTTCTAGCTGTGCATAAATAATGCTGGTACAAATTGTTGTGGCTGCGTACAAATGAAATACTCGTATTAATTGTTGAAAATGGGTAAAATGGATTTCCCGTACTAACTGGTGTATTGCTGAAATGCTTCTATTATTGTATGAATAAAATGCTCGTACTAATGGTTGTAAAATCCCACTACAGAACCGCACCCGGACCTCCTACATCGACCTCCACACTCATCAGCAAAAAGACTTCAACAAATCTAGGTAACCTACCATGGAAGAAAAACCCCTGGCGCCGGACCTGAAAGTGGCCCCTAAGGCCGACCAGAAGCCAGACCAGAAGTCTGACACGAAACAGACCCGTGATATCCCCACCATTCTTCAGGTGTCGCGGCCCTTCTTCACATTTGCCGAACTCTCGTATCTCCATGGAATCACCATTCCAGAAAACAGGAAATTAGCATATAATCAGCGGAAGCATCAGGTGTTTCAGTTTTTGTTCCAGGTTATCCGCATCATGAAGTTCCCCTTGCGCACCTTGAGTACTGCCATGCGCTACTACCAGAGGTATTACCTATTCAACATGTTTGAGGAACCAAAGGACCAGAATCCCGATAACGACCCCATCGTCGAGTTCGAGAAGGACCCGTACATGGTGGCGTATACTTGTCTCTTCCTTGCCACGAAGCACGAGGATTGTATCAAGAAGCTCAAAGACATACAGACGGTTACCAATAGACTCCGAGATGTCGACCAGGAAAGCCGAAACTTTGGCAAGACTCCTTCGGCAATCTCGCTAGCTGAGGTGCAGCGCAAGGTCATAATGAGCTTGGAGTTTAAGCTTCTTCAGGTTTTGAAGTTTGACTTCTTGAACGGCACTTCCAGCATCCCATCCATAGACACGTTGGTGGTGATCTTTGCTAAACAGCTAGGTCTAGACTACAATTTTTCATTATTTGGTTGGCTAGTTTCGTTCGACATTCTGTCCACTCCGCTCCCGCTTGTGGTGCCGCCACACTGCATAGCATTGGCTATTGTGATTATCACTCTCAATCTCAAGCCGTCAGACATCATGGCTAAGTACGGAGACAAGACCGAAGACAATGACTTCAGCGATATTTTGGACAACTTGGACTGTATGGCCGACTTCAAGTGTCCAGAGGCCTTGGTCAACGAGGCCATTGTCTACATCTTGGACTACTATGTGCACCAAATGAACTTCCTGATCTTAAATGAGTACATGCCAGCTACGAACCTGGAGTCTGGCAAGGAGCAAATCTTCAAGTTCATGGAACTCAAGTCAAGATTCAACGACTTGAAGGTTCTCAGCGAGCAGTCCGTGTCCACCCAAGGGCTCCTCAAACAAGATAACTACTTGCGGAAGTGGGACTACACCGTCGGCAGCAAGGGTGCTGCCCGTTTCATGATCAGCAACAAGAGAAGACGCTTTGATGCTGAGTATTCCATTTTACGTCCGCCTAAATAATGTAATATATCCCCGTCTACCCCAACTTGTAGCTCACACTAGTGCCCACCGAATGGATGTTCGTCTTGAACGAAGTGAACCTGACCGAGTCACTCTCGCCATCGATCATCTTGGCATCGCCATTGGTGTCGGCCCACTCAATGGGAATATTGCGTGTGTCGTATGCTGGATCTGTGAAGACAAGCACATTGAAACTGTATTCATCGTCTTTCAAGATTGGCAAGTACGAGCCAGACGCCGTGATTTGTCGTATGATGGTCTGGATCTCGCGTTGGATCTCCATCTTGCTCTTTTCACCTGCGCCAGAGCCATCAGAGATATCCAATGCAAATTCCCATCTTTCCACACTCTCTGCGGTTGCTTTGTTGAGAATCACCACCACGAGCTTGGTGAGCTTGCCGCCATAGATCCATTTTTTCACCTGGTCCATGATCTTTTTAACGTAGTCCTTCACTTCATCGTCGTTACTCACTAGCATAGGCAAGTCATATTTCCTGACCGTGATGAAATCCTCAGCAGGATAGATTCCTCTTTGGAAAAGTATGCTATGGATTGCGAACTCAAAGTAGTCCGCCACTATCTTCGATGAGCCCTTGAGGGCAAGCTTAGGCAGAGCTTCTGTCATCGGAGTGGAGAAGATTGGATGAAAGGTAAATAGTAGGAGTGCATAAGTGGAGTAGTAAGAGGCCGGTTTAGAAGAGGAGGCGTTTATGGAGAGTAGAAAGGTCTTTCAAGGCGAAAAGGAGGCATACGGCTAGAATTTGTTGCTTTTATGCTTATTTCAAAGTTTGAATAATTTTAGATCTCTTTTGGATTTTTAAGCTCGCAATGTATGCTTTTGTAGATTGTCTCTTTCGCAGCATTCAGGTATATACTGAGAAGAATCATTAAGATTGATGGAGACATGCAGTTTAAAGAAATTATAAAACACTACCAAAAATCCAAAAAGAGGAATTCATATAAACTTAGCATCCGTCAATCAGAATTTCAGTACGATCTTCCCGCAAGTTTCTCTCATGGCGCAATCGATCGATACTGTTTCTACGCTCTGTCCTACCTATTTTCTAATAGTAATGTTTTCTTTGGGAGGTAGAATTCATTGAAATGAAAAAACCCCATTAAAATATCAAACAAGATGAAATTAAAAACTTTACATCTATCATGATACAGCATAGTCCCCCCCCAGTAAGTTTCTCTCCTACTGCATTCTTCTGAATCTACACTCTGTCCTACCTCATAATAGTAATGATACAGTCATATTCACATGTGCAACTCCACCGAGCCTAGCTCGGCCCAATCGTTCACGTCGCCCTCACAGAGCATCAACTTTAACACTCCGCCTTCCCAGTGTGGCCCGTCGTTGGTCTGGTCCCAAATCTCCAGGTCGCAGTTATCAATAGACAAGTAGTCCAGCACTCGCGAACGAATTGTATGCCACAAGGCCTTGTCAATTGGATGCAAGTCGCTGTACACTAGCGATACATGGGGATCGTATTCCTGATCTGCCCATACAGCAGCTTCTTGGGCCAGTTCTGTTTGAATCCGAGAAACATCAATTGCAACCTCGACGGCCTCTGGTCTACCCTGCGACGCCGTTCTGGAATGCAGCTTGCGTCTCTTCACCATATTGCCCAAGTTGTCCTTATGGTAGAGATGAGGGTTCTTCGCCTGGTTCTCCTCTTCTGTTTTCTGGGGTAAGATGACAAAGAGCTCACGCACAATACGCGAAAACGACACCAACGTCGGGTCTCTGGCAACCTGGAAGTAAAGCTTCTTGAAGTACTTTCGTTGGCTGGTGACTCTTCCCAACTGGATCCAATGTTCATCCGCAGAGGTTCTGGGAAGTGCATTGAGTGCAATACAACAGGACGAGAGGATTCGATCGACGTCGTCCTTTAGATTATTCAAGTCAAGCGCTATATTGGTTGTGATGGTCACATGGGGCTCGAATTTGGGCGGCAGCCCGGGGAACACTGTGTTGAGCGAAGCCATAACGGTCACCAATTTGTCATGAATCGGCGAGGATTTCTTGGGACAAAGCCATAATGCAACGCCTAGCCCTGTGTGGTCAGTAATGTTATTTATATTTTTCTTCTTATGATTCGTCGACGTACCCATTGTGTGAGAAAGAGTACGTGGTATTCTACTTCTGGCTACTTCTAGAGTGCGCACATGGTTGAATCCCTGTACTTGGAGATAAGAATGCCGTTGGATGGGACACCAGCACATTCCAAACAGTTAAGCAATATTACATAATATTCCAAATGGATAAGCACGTAATTACAAATGGATAAGAACGCAATAACAAATGTATACACTTAATTACATAGCATACGTCATACTTTCCGGTCTAGTCTTAATTGTCTGTATAGAGATTTATGCTCAGTACTTGGAAACAACCACATCGACACCAGTCACTGCAGCATCATTAACAAACCACGACACTGGCACATCAAGCTCGTTGACAAATTTGCATGGCAACTGTGAGTCCTTCTTGTTGAAAATCTCATCAATCACTGGCGCCTTGCCCTCTCCCTCTGCCACGAATGCAATGGCTCCAGCCTGCTCCAACACTGGGAAGGTAAAGGTGATTCTTCTTGGAGGAGGCTTAGGAGAATCTCTGATTAAGGAAATGTGCTCACTGTTCTCTTGCAACAAGTGATGGCCCGGGAACAAAGAACATGTGTGGCCGTCTGGTCCACATCCCAAGAGAATCAAGTCCAACTTGAGGTTTTCTGGGAGGATCTTCGCGTATGCCTTGGCAATCTCGGCGTCCTTGGCCTCGTCGGCCCCTTCGATCTGTCCGTCCTTTCCAGTGAGCAATTCCTCGTCAATTGTGTGAACGACTGGTTTGGCTCCCTTAAGGTGGTTGAGGACGTTCTCAGCAAAAAGGGCGTAGTTGGAGTCGGCGTGGTCCAATGGCACCAATCTTTCGTCGGAGAAGAAAACCTCCCACTTGTCCCACTTCACTTGGCTAGCAAGGTCTGCGTTGTCAATCAAGGCTGCTTTCAACACTTTACCCAAAGATCCTCCAGAAACTGCGATCTTGAAAACCTTGGACTTTGCGAGCGCCTCATTCTGGACTTTCACAACGTACGATCCAACGGCCTTGGCCACGTCAGCAGACTCCTTGTTAGAATAGATAGAAACCATTTTGATGAGTATTAGAGGGTGTATTCCGGTGAACTCGGGAGTTGCTGTGGAAAAGTGGACATCCACTAACTGCAGGAACCGCACCTGCTCCGAACCAACACTTGGGTCCACATTAGTCAAGGTAGTGGGAGTAGTCGGCACTTTCCTTGATTTTCTTATGGAGGAATTTTTCGAGCTTGGTGGCGTTCTTGTAGTAAGTTGTGGTTTCGGCGTTGTATGCCCGACAGTTGTTGAAGATGAGGTTGCAATCGTACAAGAATTGGTCAAATGTCTCGTACTTATCGTTCTCAAGCTTCAGCTCCATCGTCGAGAGGTCCATGGGCTCCTTGATCACGTCGTAGTAATCACCCACTTCATCCTTATTAACTGGAACTGCAAAGGGCCATGCCAGCGGATGATTGGTTATCTCCGAGAGAAGTGTCACCATGAAATTGTAATGTGGACCTCTTTTCGGTTTCTGGGCCAATTTGTCCATTTCTTCCAGCCATCCGCTTTCCAATAGCCCGGGGATATCCTTGGCCTGTAGTTTGAATCCCGGAGCAGCATTCTTAAATACCTGGAGTCCGGGACGCACAACATGCGACTTGGACCGCAACTTGACCTTCTTCTCAATGGCTGCCTTCTGGAGCAACAAGATTTTTCCGGAATCAAGGTACCGCAACCGCGACGGAAGCATCGAGCACTGCATTAGTGTTCCTCCTTCGTAATCTTTAATGTAACCGACCCAGACCTGCTTGGGGAGCGTGACTTCTTTGGTGAATCCCTGCTTCTTGAAGTAGCCAATGGCATAATTATCTGCATAGGTCAAGAAGTATTTGATGGGCGACGTTGCACGCACATAGTCCTTTAAGTGGTTCATCAAGTGTGCACCGTACCCTCTCACCTGTTCGGTGGAAGAAATGGCACAGAAGACAATCTCGGCAAATCCTCTGTGGTTGAATGGTCGGTAGGTGATTCCTCCTACCACGGTCAAGGGCTTTCTGACCACAGCCATTGACAAATGAGACCGGTCGTAAACCAATCTCAGAATATACTCTCGAGGCATCTTGGGCAATTGCTTCTGGAAAATGTTTTTGAGACCCGTGAGCACAATCAAGTTTTCTCGCGTATTATCGTTATTCACCACCCGAAACTCGATCTTTCCATCTCGCTCTTCAAGGACAGATGGTCTCTCTTTGAAGGAGTACTCCACGCCGTCAAAATTGAAGGTGGTGATGCGGCGCTTCTCATCCTCGTCGTCTTCGTCGTCGTCGTTTTCTTTCCCATTGCCGTTTTCTTCTCCGTTTTCTTCGTCGTTGTCGTCATCATTTTCATCTTTTGAGTCTTCATTGTCGTCGCTGGCCTGTTCGCCGTCTTCAGCCTCGAGCTCGTCGTCGTCTTCATCCTTGACTTTTTCGTCACTATCGGACTCTAGCTTTGGACTCGGTGAGTCTTCCATGGAGTCCGCGGAATGGTAGGCTTCTTCCTCCTCGACTTTCACCTTTTTGTCATGTTTTGCCTTTTTCGTTTTCGGATTGTCGTCCGACGAGTGGGCGGCGGTTCTTTTCCTATCCACCATAGAGTTGTTGTATGAGTTGTGATTCCGGAGTGCAGGTAAATGGAGTATGTGAGTCGGTTTGTCTAGAGAACATGGAGGGAACAATGGAAAGAAAAAAAAGAATAAAAAAATGTTTGAGAACTTGAAGATTCGGAAATCATTGGTGTCATCCAAAACAACTTGTATGTCTTTCTTTCTTCGATTGTCAAATTGTCAAATTGTCACTATGTCTTTCTGTCCTCAATCGTAACTTTGTCATTGACTTGCTCATTAACAGAGGCTCCGATCAAAAGCACGAGCCACACGTTAAAATGTTTCCAAAATAAAAAAAACAACCAAACACCACCAAAATAGAAAAAACACCAACACCTCCATTAACATCCCTTAACATCACATATTTCAAGACCATCACCTTACCCCAATGACCTCCCCATACTTCCACCAGGTCACACTCCGGTGTACGGGTTTACTGCCCATCTCTCATCTCATCTTTTTTGTGAAGAGCTTAGTAATTTCTCCTCCAACCAACATGTCGTATGCGCCACTCGAAAACCAGAGCCAAGGAGGCGTGGCCACAGTGCTCTGTTGCAACTGTGGTGTGCCCATGGATGGCTCGCTGGGTCTCGTCATGTGTTACGATTGCATCAAATTAAATGTGGATATTACCGAAGGAATTCCAAGAGAGGCAAATGTCAGCTTCTGTAGAAACTGTGAGCGGTTCTTGCAGCCTCCACAACAGTGGGTGAGAGCGGAGTTGGAGTCTCGTGAGTTGTTGGCTATTTGCTTGCGCCGGTTGAAAGGCTTGAACAAGGTGAGATTGGTGGATGCATCTTTCATCTGGACCGAACCTCATTCCAGAAGAATCAGAATCAAGTTGACGGTGCAAGGTGAGGCCATGCAGAATACCATCGTGCAGCAGACTTTTGAAGTGGAGTACGTGGTGGTGGCCATGCAATGTCCAGATTGCGCTAAGTCGTTCACCACTAACACCTGGAGAGCTGCTGTCCAGATCAGACAGAAAGTTGCTCACAAGAGAACGTTTTTGTACTTGGAGCAGTTGATCTTGAAGCACAATGCGCATGTTGATACCATTTCCATTCAGGAGGCCAAGGACGGCTTGGACTTCTTCTACTCAGCGAGAAACCATGCTACTAAGATGGTGGACTTTTTGTCTGCGGTGGCGCCGGTCAAGTCCAAGAAGTCCGAAGAATTGGTCAGCATAGATACGCAGTCGGGCCTGTCCTCATACAAATTCTCGTTTTCCATCGAAATCGCTCCAATCTGTCGTGACGACTTGGTTGTCCTTCCCAAGAAGTTGGCCAACCAGCTCGGTAACATTTCCCGGTTGGTGATCTGCTCGAAGGTGTCGAACGCCCTCCACTTTATCGATCCCTTGAATTTGCAGACGGCAGACTTGCCGGCCAACATCTACTGGAGATCGCCATTCTTGTCCCTTTTGGATGTCACCCAGCTCGTGGAGTTTGTGGTGTTGGATGTCGAGCCCACCGGAGACATCAAGGGCAAGAACGTGTTGGCAGACGTTACCGTGTGCAGAGCCAGTGACTTGGGTGTCAACGATCGTACCTTCTACGTCCGCTCCCAGTTGGGAGGTATCTTGCATCCTGGAGATTCGTGCATGGGATACTACTTGACCAACACGAACTTCAACTCGGACTTGTGGGACAGTTTGGACACCGACAACGTCCCTGAGGTTGTGTTGATCAAGAAGCATTACACGAGAAAGGCAAAGAAGGGCAAGAGCAGAAAGTGGAAGTTGAAGAGAATGGCTCGCGAGCACAACGATATTGTGGCCAACGACGACTCCAGACAAGCCAGACAGGAGCAGGAGAGAGCCGAGAGAGACTACGAGTTGTTCTTGCAGGAGTTGGAAGAGGACCAGGAGTTGAGACAGACCATCAACATGTACAAGGCCGGCGAAGAGCCACAGCTAGATGCCAACGACGAGGACGAGATGGATGATGACGAGAATGCACCGGAGATTGGCGTTGACGAGTTGTTGGACGAGATAGATGGCATGACTTTGGACTAGGGACTCTAATGGGCATAATTAGTAAAGGAAATGTAGACGGGGAGAGTGTAATGTAGCGAAGGTGGATATGTACGAGACACTATCTAGAGGGAGTTGTCGTAAGCAGAACAACTGGCAGATCAGAAATCTGCAGCCAGAATCAACTTTATCTACCAAAGATGATGAATCAAAGATTCAGAAGTAATTCCAGATGAAGGCACTCTCTGTTTTCGTAGCTATCTCAGATATCGCTAGTTTAATTATACAGACCTATGTAATAGATTGCGCCACAATCAATGTTTTGCTCTTTAATGCTCTTTTCATTCAGTTCTAGAACAACCTATGAATTGTAGTAGTTGCTATTTAGATACTTTTCTTTTGCTATCATTATGGGAATTAACGACGTTTCTTGGCAGTCCACACTATTACAACTCAAAAGATATCATGCTCCTCAGGCTTTGCCAGTATTTTTTGGTAATTATGACTATTGTAACGCATTGACACCCACCATCGCTATTGGTGACGATCTCTTACTTCCCCTGGGTAATTTTGGCGTGCTTGGATGATTTTGGGTGGCTAGGCAATTTTGGGTGGTTAGGCAATTTTGGGTACCTCCTGCTGGCCCTTTCGCAGCCACAAGTGTGCACACTCTTATCATTACTCTTTATCGCTCCAGCCATGGACAAACTAGATCAACTCAAGTATACGCCGCTCCAGTCGTTTGTGGAGTCGTCATTTTTCACCAAACTCTCAGAAAGAAAGCTCAACGACTACAAACTCGATGCATCCTCCAAACTGATCAGTGGGTTCATGACGACTCCCCACCACCTCAACAAGTTCAATGACCGCCCAATAATCAATCTTGACTACTCCAGTTTCGAGTCGCTAACTGGAGACGAGTTCACACAGCCAATAAGAGGGCTACTTCACAACGTCAACACCATCGAGGAGTTCAAGCAGCTAGATAAGCTCCAGCTCCTCAGAGAGTGGTGCTCTGAGTTCAGGAAGGGAATGGCAAAGGGAAAAGTGGAAGAAGTGTTCCATTTGTTGACGTTTTCCGATTTAAAGAAGTACAAATTCTACTATTGGCTCGCCTTTCCCACTCTACACTCGCAGTGGAACGTGGTGGAGAGAACCAAGAACAATGAGTACGAGCTCCAGATCGAGGCTTCCTTGGGAGAACAGTTGGGATCGTTTTTCCAGGTCTTGCTTGATTCGGACGAGATTGTTGGAATTGAGAAGTTGGCGCTCGCCACTGAAGGCAAATTCGTGTATTTGGACTCGTGCATCAGCCACGACGGCAATCCTCTGATTCAGCTCAAGAACTACCTTTACTTGCTAGCAGAAAAGGGGTTTAAGGCCATCACGCTTTATGTTTACAGAAACAACGGCCTGTCGTATACTCTAAAGCTTGCTCTTGATTCGTCGTTCGATGCCACCAAAGAGCCCAAAGTTACGGGCTGGGAGCGATCTGTTCTGGGAAAACTTGGACCCAAACTTGCGGATTTGGGCTCTCTAATCAATCCAAAGCAGTTGGCGGACCAAGCAGTCGACTTGAACTTGAAACTAATGAAATGGCGTGTGGCTCCTCAATTGGACTTGGACATCATCAAGAAGCAGAAAGTGTTGCTTCTCGGAGCTGGAACTCTTGGAAGCTACGTGGCACGGGTCTTGATGGGTTGGGGAGTCAGAAACATCACCTTCGTGGACAACGGACGAGTTTCGTATTCGAATCCCGTGAGACAACCTCTCTTCTCCTTCAAAGACTGCTTTAGCGACTCCAATCAAGGCGCATTCAAAGCAACAAGAGCAAGCGAGGCATTGAAGGAGATCTTTCCCGGTGTTACTTCCACGGGATATAATTTGGAGGTGCCAATGATCGGTCATCCAGTCAGCGAAGGCAACGAGAGCAATGTCAAGGAAGCCTTTGAAACGTTAGAACGGCTCTTTGAGGAGCATGACGTGATCTTCTTGCTTATGGACTCGCGGGAGTCCCGCTGGCTTCCCACTGTAATGGGTATTTCTCACAACAAAGTGGTCATCAATGCCGCTCTAGGCTTTGACAGTTACCTCGTCATGAGACACAGTCCTCTCGAGATGAAAGACCGCCTCGGGTGCTATTATTGCAATGATGTGGTTGCACCAAGTGACTCTCTCACCGACAGAAGTTTGGACCAGATGTGCACGGTCACCAGGCCCGGAGGCGCCTTGATGGCGTCTTCTCTAGCCGTGGAGCTACTTGTGTCTATTTTGCAACATCCAGAGAAACAGAGCGCTCCAGCAGGCGATGGGACCAAATTTGGAGAAGTCCCACACCAGATCCGAGGTTTCCTCCATACATTCAACCAGTCGAAGCTCTCTATTCCGTCGTATAAGCATTGTTCAGCGTGCTCTGAAGGTGTTGTTGAATTGTACAACAATGAGAAGTGGGAGTTTGTGAAGAAATGCTTGAACAGTACTGATTATCTCGAGACAGTGTGCGGGTTGAAGCAGGTGCAAGAGGAGGCCGAGAAGGCTTCTGAGGCGATGATGGAGGACATGAGTTTCAGTGACGAAGATGATTTCTAGTGCATGTTATTTTTTATTTCTCTCAATTCAATGCAATTCGCTAACTACTTTGTTTTTTTTTTTAATTAGTGAGGCTCATCAATTGTGCTCACCATCTCTCTTTATCTCTCTCAAGTCAATCCCTAATTCCTTTATTTTTCCTAGTGGCACATCAAGCATGCCCATTCTTTTAATATCTCTCAATTCAATTCAATCCCATTATTTTGCCTAATTTATTTGCCTCATCATTTGTGCTCAATATCTATCTTTATTCTAATCTTTCTAGTAACCTACTCTGCACTCGTTCGTATTTTCGTGTCGCGCGCATAGAAAAACATCATCACCAAAACACAAGAACACCATAATGAACTCTCCGTTCAGCCATCCACATCCAGGAGCTATACGAACAGTAAGACTCACAGATGCATACTTTGTGGACCAAGCCATTCACGAGCCGGTTTTTGTTCCCTTGAACCGAACCATTCTGCTAAGTGAGATTCAAGATATATCTGTTCAACAGGCAGCTATAACGAAAGATGTACTTCACAGTCTCTTGGGATACGAAGGTATCTACGTACGGTTTAGTGATCGGTATAATCGAAAGTCGATGCACGATCGAATCCATGGTCCAGACTTTAAGGTTGCAAAGCATTTGGACGTCAGTCTCAAGACAATCACAAAGAAGATTCTCCGCTACGGCAAGTACTACTCGGGGCTCAAGCTGTTTGCCGAGATATATGATAATCCACGGTTTGGCCGAGTCAACCAGAGCTTGTGCTGCGAAATTGCTGGGTTCTTGGACCAGTTTGAGAAGCTAGTTCTCGTATTCGAAGAAGCTTTCAACTACAATGGTTCGTTCACTTTGAATCGGATGGACAATGACATTTCCACCAAATGTGCAGACAAAATGGTTCATCTCTACGAAATCGCATGCTCAGTGCATAGCGATACCGAGGGTAGAAACCCTGCGTTCCGATCGGCTGTCAGCCTAGAAGACGTTGGTCTGGCCGACAAGTCCAACGTGCCAAATTTCAATGTTTTTCTCAAGTACATCCGGGAGGATCTTCACCAGACGGGCACCATAGAGCTTTCTACAGACACAAACAGGTTTGAGGTGTGCAAAGGCGGCCTTGTCTTGCAAATCGTGGCTCGCCGAATCAATCAGTACATGGGTGACGCCGTTTCTTTCCGATTTCTTTCTCAGCTCTTTGACTCGATCAGCAGGCCATATGTAGCTCTTTTGAACAACTGGCTTGCTGACGGTGACATCGACGACCCGTTCCAGGAATTCTTCATCAAGAAGAACGATCTTCCTTCCAATATCTTCTACTCGAGCGTTGAAAAGTACTGGGACGAGCTCTATGTCATCAAGGTGGATGGAATCATGGACCAGTTTGAAAGCATAGAGCTACAGACGCAAGTTTTGGCAACTGGAAAGTATTTAAACATATTCAGAAAGAGCACGGGAATCTCCAAGATCAGCACGTTGCACGAATCAGATGTGGCCGCTGCCACTCCAAGGCCGATCGACAGTCTCTACTCCCAAGACTTGGCGATCAAGGTCAAACAGTTCTACGACAGAGCCAACAAACTTCTTCTAAGACTTCTATTTGAGGGATACGACTTCCACAAGCTCATGTTGTACCTCCACCAAACATTCCTTCTCAAGGATTCTCTGCTAATTGACACTTTTCTTGAGAAATCTTTTCAAGAGTTGAGCCGAAACAAGCATCACACTTCGACAATCAAACCCATAAAGTGCTACAACGAGTTGTTCTTGAAAAAGAAGGACTTTGAGTCGGTTGACATAAACAATCCAGACGAATCACATAACGTGGGAATGCATGAAATTTTGCAATATTGTGAGAAGTTCACAGTGGACAGCAACAGCTTCTACGAGATGGCAGAAGAGATCATCAACATTAGATCGATTAATGTTGTCGACGACATTCAAAATGACAACAATGCATCGAGTGCAATCAGCAGACTCGTAAGCAAATCTTTGCAGAGAAGACCCGATAGTCTGTCTTCAGGTGCCTCTGGAGGACCCGACCCGATAGACAACTACACTATAGCTGGAGTCAACATTGACATTAATTTCCCATTTCCCTTGAGCTTGATCATCAGCGAAAACTTTGTGTTTGAGTACCAACTTCTATTCAAACTTCAGATGATATTAAAGTTCACAAGCAAATACACCGACAATTGTTGGAAAGACATCAATTTCTCCACGGTGTGGAAACACAAGAATTTTGCAGCGCCCATCAAGAAGCTCATTCTTCGCTGCAGAGTGTTGAACTCCAGAATGAGAAACATGCTCAACGAGATACAAAATTACTTGAATTTTACCATAGTGGACACTAACTTCCAACAACTCGACAAATGTCTAACGGCATTTGAAGTCGCTACTAAGAACATTCCTCAGGCTGCAGACATTACCGAACCAGCCTACTCTTCTCAGTTGTTCCTGAGGCATATGTCCAAGAACAACGATATCTTCAACGAGAAGATCCTAGCATCAACCAGTCGCCACCAAAGCCTTGTGAAGACAATCCCCGAAGACAATAGCAACGAAGTCATTGAGTTGACAAACAAAATCGGCACATACTTGAGCAATACGTTGAGAGATTCCATGATTACGAGCAGCAGCTTGCTCACGTGTTTAAGAGCATTGTTGAATGGAGCAATACAGTACAATAATACCGTCAGCAGACTTAAAAAGTCACTTATTTCTATGGACGAGGAGCTACTTCATGCATTCAGCCAGGACTTCCCGGACAAATTTGGACAGGTTGACATTTCCGAGACACTCGTCAACTCTCGCATTGCTGGACTTAGCGAGGTGTTGACAAGCCACTGGAACCATTTCAACTTGAATCTACAGGAGTTTCTCGAGGCGCTCCGAAGCGCAGGCGCCGAAAACGCCCTTATGAATGTGCTCGTCGAAAAGTTGCAGGTTGTGTGAAGATCATTCTAGTATATAGTGAATCAAACTTGCGATTCGTCAGGAGTGGATTCGTTAAGCTCTTTTATGAGGGCATCGGTCTTGTCGTCGCTGTACACCTGGAAGCCGCCTTCCTTGGTGACAGATGCCAATTGGGCGTTTTTACAGTCCAACTTCTCTTCCATCACCTGCTTCAAGATCTTCAAAACCAAGAGCTCCGCCTCCTTCAAAGACAACGACTTGTGGTACTCGTTCTGCAACTCTGTCTGGGCGCCCTCCGAGCCCGAGCCGATGGCCTTGGCGTCGTATCTGTAGAAAGTTCCCGAGGGCTCAGCATGGTACAACTGAGGGCCTTTTTCGTCAATTCCCGCAATCAAAAGCGCCACACCAAACGGTCTAGACATCAATCTCTTTTCTCCGGAAGCTCCTTCGCCAAATCTCAATGCCAAGTCACACACGGACTGAGTCAAGCTCTCCACCTGCATTTCCTCGTCGTAGTAAAGATTATGGGTCAACGACGACACACGGGCGTGGTCAATCATGGAGCGGGCGTCTGCAGTCAAGCCCGACATGGCGCAGCCAATGTGAGTATCGATCTCGACGATTTTTTCGATAGAAGACAGCTCCAAGAGGGGAGAAGTAACTCGTTTCTCCACCCCCAAAATCACTCCTTCGGAGGTCAGAATGCCAATGGCGGTACTGCCCAATTTGATAGCCTCAAGTGAGTATTCGACTTGGAAAAGACGACCTTCGGGAGAGAAGGTGGAGACGCCTCTGTCGTATTCGGATCTGGTTAAAAACATTTGGAGGCGGTTAGTAGAGTGAAGTTGGATAGTTTGAGTTGAGGTAGTGGCAATGCGACATTGCGACATGTGGCTGCGAAACGCGACATGAGTAGGGTCGGTTCAAGTGGGTGGATATTCTAGGTTGAAATAATCTGGTGTTTTTGAAATTGACCTATGTTGGTATGAAATTGATTCTGTGTTGTTTTTTTTCGGATTCTGTGTTGCTTTTCCTGATTGCTTGTTGTTTTTTATTTTGATTTTGGTGCTGTTTTAAAATTGATCCTATTATTGTTTGAAGTATTGAGTCTTGTTTTCTCACTGATTCTGGAGTAATATTTGGGTGAGTTAGAACGAACCGAAATAAAATACATTTTACGAGGCCCTTAAGTAATTGTTTGAAAATCTTTGGCAAGAGGGTCGTAGACGGGAACGCCGTAGACTGGTCGCTTAGGATGAAAATTTAACCGGAGAAGATCGAAATGGAAAGAGTAGAACATTAGCAATAAAAAACTTGGTACAATGCATTTAGCATTAGATTAGTATTGCTCCTACAACTGATTCTAAATTGATCTGGTTTTGTTAACATTGATTTTTGTATGATTCTTCTATTAGTTCTAGTAGTGTTTCTAGTATTGTTTTAGTACTGTTTCTGGTATAGTTTGTAGTATTGTCGCTAGTATTGATCTGGCATTCTGTTAACATTGATTCTTATATGATTCTACTATTTCTAACATCTCTAACATCGATTCTAGCTCTCTTTCTACTATTTTTTCTAGTATGGTTCTAGTATCGTATTAAACATTTGATTCTAGTCATGTTTCTACTATAGCATTCCAGGATTTCTATTATCGTTCAACACTGACCCTTGTCATGATTTTACTACAACATTTCCAGTTTTCTAGTATCGTTCAACATTGATTCTAGTGTTCCTAGTGACCTAAGCATTGTCTACTTCTCATTCAGTCAGTACGTTTTTATATCTATGCCTTTGGAGCCAAAGACACAATCTTCTCGGCAGCTGGGTCCAAGTCCTCGAAAGCATACAACTTCAAACCAGAGTTGTCAATCAAGTCCTTGGCCTTCTGCATGTTGGTACCCTGCAATCTAACCACAACTGGGATGTCCAAGTTGAAGTTCTTGGTGGCAGCAATCAAACCCTCGGCAACGTAGTCACATCTGACAATACCTCCGAAAATGTTGACGAAAATACCGTTGACCTTCTTGTCGGACAAGATCAACTCGAAAGCCTTCTCAATGGTCTGAGGAGTGGCAGTTCCTCCACAGTCCAAGAAGTTGGCTGGCTCACCTCCGTACAACTTGATGATGTCCATGGTGGCCATGGCCAAACCAGCACCGTTGACGATGTTGGCGATGTTACCATCCAACTTGATGAAGTTCAAGCCGTACTCGGAAGCCTCAACCTCCTGAGGGTCCTCCTGGGTAGGGTCTCTCCAGCTGAACACCTCCTTCTGTCTGAAGGAAGCGTTGTCGTCAAAGCCCAACTTGGCGTCCATGGCCAACACCTTGGCGTCTGGGGTCTCCGACAATGGGTTGATCTCCACCTGGGTACAGTCCTTCTCGGAGAACACCTTGTACAAGTTCTGGATGGTCTTGGCAGCCTCAGGGATGGCGGCGTCGGTGTAGCCCAACACAGAAGCAATCTCGGTGGCCAACTTGTCGGTGACACCGGCGTCCAAGTCCACAGGGAAGGTCTTGATGGCATCAGGGTCCTTGGCAGCGACACCCTCAATGTCCATACCACCCTGGGCAGAAGCGACAATCATTGGCAATTGGGTGGATCTGTCCATCAAAATGGCCAAGTAAGCCTCGGTTCTGGCGTCTCTTCTCTCGACAACGTACACGGCAGTGACTTCCTTACCAGCAGCACCAGTTTGCTTGGTGATCAACTTGTGGTTCAACATCTTCTCGGCGAGGTCCTTGGCCTCCTCTGGCGACGAGATCAACTTGACTCCACCCTGGAATCCATTGTCAAAGTGGCCTTTACCTCTACCTCCGGTCAAGGCCTGGGCCTTGATCACCAACTCGTTGGTGTTCAACTTCTTGGCGGCATCAAAGGCGCCTTCTGGGGTGGTGGCAGCATAACCCTTTGGCACACCGACACCGTACGACTCCAAGAGAGCAGCAGAACGGTATTCATGCAAAGACAAGAATCTCTTTTGAAGGACCTGATAGGTTAGTATAGATTGGGGAAAGTAAACAGCCACGGGGGACAATTTAGCGATTGGGAGGAGGAATCCGACGGCGAATTCAGACCGTCAGAACATCCGGAACTATCTGGTATCTCCATTTTGTGTTTGCCGCTGCCACGGCCAATTCAAAGGTCGAGGATCAAACACATTTAGGACACAGATTTAGGACACAGACATGGACCACCAATTGTCGGGCCTGCGGGCATTTGATATTCGAAACATACTCTAGAGGAACGGACAACTCTGGAGAACATTTTGCGGTAAAATGTGAAGGAAACCTCGATGGAAAGAAGAAAGGTTGTGGGATTTTCTCAAATTGTGTTGGTGAGCCTCATGGTATACCTCGGACACGTATGGTCCTTGCTTACATAATCGCGGGTCGTTTGCCGTAGTTAAGGCCCGGGGCTTGGGACATCCTCGGGGAGGCACGGGTGGGAGCCAGGAGGACGAGTGGGGGAGGAGGCTAGTGGGTTAAGGAGGGTGGATATTGCCAGATTATTGCAAGGTGGTAATTGGAGGGCAGGGGTGTTATTTTATTAGTTTACTTGGAAAAATTTGGGTGTTATTGCGTTTGTTGGTTTGGTTTTCTTCTGATCAGCATTCTGACTAGATTCTGATTTTCTATTTTTTCGCGGTCGTTCGCCGTGTCTTCGGCATTTCGCCTGTCCATTCACACTACTTACATGCCCCCGCTCTATTTCCCGGGCCTGCGTGCCGAAGTGAAGACAAGAATTTGCTATTCTTTTGAAAAAAGCTTTCAATGGGAGGCGAAGATTAGGGAAGGACGAATTGGGAAAGAAGAGTAGCGTAAGAAGTAGTAGGATGAAATTGGGGCCAAGAAGAACTGGAAATTTGCATACATGGAAGCTGCCCTGGAATAGGGGCCAGTGGAGGGAAAACAAAATTGTTCTTCAGGTCGCACTTACCGACTCGGAGAAGATGGTAACCTGCTACAACTGACTGAGGCAGTGGGTTCATATTTTTATTTATGAGACTTTATTGAAAGGATTGTATGCGTAATTGTTTTAATTTCTCATTCGGTTTCATTTCCTCATCGTTTTCCATTTCCTCATTCGGTCTCTACTTTCCTCTGGTGTATGGAAGGTTGTGGGCATTTGATAGTGCTTGGCTGCGAAATCGCAGAACGGGGCCGATCCACTCAATGAGAACAGTGAAGCTTGACGCATTTTCTCTTATTTGTGATGATGTTATTTGACGTTTTATGATTCACTTCAGATTTTGTTTACCAAATAACGTTTAAAATTAAGTGTCTATGGACGTATAAGAGTTTACAGTGTGCACTCGTTCCAAAAAACGTCGTTAATACCTATAAAACTAGCGAAAAGGGAAACACTTAACTAGTAGCAGAGGCCTGTTAATACAATTCATAGATGTTTCTAGAACCGAGTGCAAAGAACATTGAAAAACAAAAACACTGAATGTGGTGCTATCTATCACAAGACAACGAATATAAAGAATTGCCAGATGATGGACTGCCAATCCCTCTCACAAGCAGAGCAACCAGGGGTCTTCTGTACCACGGTACGAAACGATCCACTCATCCCCTTAAATCATAGATTCGGTGTAAAATCTCGGAAATGTCAAAATCACCAGGTCATTTGATTCCTAGTAACATCCTGCGTGAACTGCCCAAGCCAAGTACCCACAATCCATAATATTGTTGAAGCCATGAATAAAAAGAAACCATGAAGTTGAAACCATGATCTATTCAAGCCAATCAAACAATTCACCCAAGATCATCAATTTAACCAACCAATCCCAAAAACTTCACTTCCATAGTCATCTCCATCCCACTTTATGTCCTCCACCCATGCAGTACTCCACCTCATCAAGCTCATCTACTCATCTTCTGAAGCCATCAATGAGCAGATTTAGACCACAATACGAAGATCTGGAATCCGAGGATGACTATCTTGGGAATGTCTTGCAGAAAAACCAAGAAAGTGATGACGACTTCTCGTCGTTGTCGTTTGGAGCATTAAACTCTGCTCAGCAAAAGCTTCGTGAACAAGATGAAGAGACCAAGCCTAAGAAAGCAAGCAAAAGTTCCAAAAAGATGAACCCAAACTCCAAAAAGTCATACAAGCCCCAAAGCGACTCTGACAGTGGTAGCGACTCCGACAGCGACGAAGGATTTTTCGACAAAGGCAAGCGTTCCAAGGACAAAAACTCCAAAGACAAAAAGTCAAAGAATAAACATGCCCCAGCGGAGTCCAGCTCAAAAAGACCGGTTTCCAAGATCAGAGAAATCCCCGGACTCAAGTCCAAGAAGGAAAGCACCCTCTACAACGATATTCGATTCGATGCAGCATACGGAAAGGCGGACTGGAACCGGATCCGGAAGGACTATGCGTTTTTGGACGACTACAGAGAAAAGGAGATTAACGAAATGAGAGGAATGTTGAAGGACAAAAAGGCCCGTCAGACGATGTCGGGACGGGATGTCCAAGACACCGAGTTCCAGATCCAATCGCTTCAGCTGAGACTCGACACTTTGAGGAACAGAGACTTGGCCAATAAGATTGTGGGAGACCACAAGAGAGAGCAGAATTCCAAGATGCGCAAGGGAGAGCAGGTGAACCCATACTACTTGAAGAAGTCCGAGCAGCGGAAGATGATACAGAAGGCCAAGTTCGAGACCATGAAGGCTTCGCAGAGAGAGAAGGTGATGGAGAGAAAGAGAAAGAGAAGACTTGGACGGGAGTTCCGCGAGTTGGAGTTCCGTGGGCCGCAGTAGGTGTGAGGGATAGCATCAATGGCATTTGTAATACTTGGTAGGAAAATACACTATAGTAGGAAAATACTTAGTAAAAGGAAAATCCTCAGTATGATGAAAATACTTAGCAGAAGGAAAATCCTCAGTAGGAGTAAATCCTTAGTAGGAGTAAAATACTTGGTAGTAGGAAAATACTTGGTAGTAGGAAATGTTTTAATAGTACGAAACTACTAAGGAAAGTACTCAAAGTAGGAAAATACTTAGCGGTAGGGTAGTAGAGGTGGCTATAGCATTGCTATGGGAGCTTAAATATCCAAAGAAGAGCACTTTGAAGCTGTTGTTTCTCTCCCCTTGTTTCTTAATCATACACACCCTCAAGGTTAACTGTATTATCGGTATTCAAACAATGTTACGAAGCCAGTGGACTCCAAAGTATGTACAATTCTACTTCTCAGCAGCATTCTCTTGGGAAATCCAGTCTTCCCATGAGCCAACGTAGTTTCCACGCTTGGAATAACCAAACGAATTGGCCAACTCCTCGGCAGCGGTCGATCTCACGCCTCCAAGACAGTAGAACACCAACTCCTTGTTCTTTGCTGGTTTCGAAAAGCCAAAGCTCTCCTCGAAGTCTTCTTCGGGCAAATCAAATGCACCAGGAGACGATTTGAATGGGACGTTGAGGGCGCCAGGAATGTGGCCCTCTTGGAACTCAACCGGCTCTCTGACATCCACCAAAACGGTGTTGGGGAACTCTTCTGGCTTGGAGGCAATCTTCTTGACGTCATTGTAGTTGTACAATTTGGCGCCGCATTGCGACAAGACGCTGTATGTTCTCTGACTCCCTGAATTTGGGGAGGTCAATGCAATGGGGCGAAAAGCCGATTTGGGGACACGAACAAGGGTTCTCGATGCAGGAACGGCAAGGGAGGCAAACGGCCTGGAAAGGACCGCACGCGTCAAGCTTCTTCTAGCAAACATGGCCAATGGAGAGGGATGGATAAGTTACTGGTGCAAATTGGTGTTGGAGGAGGTTTTTTTATCTATGGACCACTGCGAGGGGTTATATGCAGAGAGAGTAGTTTGTCGATAGCCACTGCAGAATTTAGTGCGGGAGGGATTAGGTATAGAATATTTACACAGAAGGGGGAATTAGAGATGTTTGTAGAGAACGGATAATTAGGTCGTTATTTTTACGAAACAAGATGTTATTTTACCTAACTAAACTATATAAATAACTTAGGAGGAAATTTCACGAAAAACTCCTATTATAGAAATTGGAAAAGTGAAGTGCTATGAAGAAGTTGAAGTGATTGAAGTAAAAATGCGAGATGCCTGCCACCGCTAGGGAATTTACACAGAATGGATAATTAGATATGTTTTCAGAGGATGGATAATTAGATATGTTTTCAGAGGATGGATAATTAGAAATGTTTACACAGACGGATAATTAGCAAATAATTATGCTCGCAACTTCTCACAGAGGCAGTCTCACAGGTCAGAAAATTAGGTTCGAAATGCCACACAACCATCTGCCAAGAACGCACCCTCTCTACATTTGCTCTATCTTGCGTGCATGTCAACCAAGTGTTGAAACTAACTATGTAGAAGTAAAGCAATTCGTAACATCATACAGTGTTGAACTTGATGTGTAGTTTTGTTTGATTAGAACAAGCCGTCAATCTCACCCTTCTCGTTGACCTCAACGTTCATGAAGCCACAGTGAGTTGGCAATCCTGGAATGGTCTGGATTTCGGCAGCCAAGGCGTACAAGTACCCGGCACCAATGGAGGCTCTAACGTCTCTGATAGGGAAGGTGAAGCCCGTTGGAACTCCCTTCAAGTTAGCATCGTGAGACAAAGAGTACTGAGTCTTGGCAATACAGATTGGCAAGTTGCCAAATCCTTGCTTGGTGTAAAGGTCAATCTTCTTCTGGGCCTCTGGCAAGAACTCAACCTCGCCGGCTCCGTACATCTCCTTGGCAATGGTACTGATCTTCTCCTCCACAGATGGAGCAGTGTCGTACAAGAACTGGAAGTCATTGTCGATGGAGTTGGCGGCGTCAATGACACCCTGGGCCAAGTCAACGGCTCCCTGTCCACCTTCTTCCCAGTGGTTGGACACAATGGCGTCGGTGGCACCGGCCTTCAAGGCCTCTTCACGGATAACCTCGTGCTCGCTGTCGGTGTCCGAAGACATCTTGTTGATGGCAACAACAACTGGCAAACCGTAACGCTTGGCGTTAGCAATGTGCTTGCCCAAGTTGGAGCATCCGGCTCTCAACAACTCAACGTTCTCCTGAGTGTACTCTGCAGCCAAAGGAGCACCAGCCTTGACGTCTGGACCTCCACCGTGAACCTTCAAGGCACGGACGGTGGCCACAATGACAATGACATCTGGAACCAAGCCAGATGCTCTGCACTTGATGTTGATGAATCTCTCACCACCCATAGTAAAGTCGAAACCAGCCTCGGTCACAACGTAACCTTCCTGGTTCTTTCTCTCCTCCTCAGACAAGTCTGGCGAGGTACCGGCCAACTTCAACGCCATCTTGTCAGCCAACACAGAAGAAGCACCAATAGAGATGTTTGCGAAAGGTCCGGCGTGGACGAACACTGGAGTACCTTCCAAAGTCTGCATGATGTTTGGCTTGATGGCATCCTTCAACAAAGCAGTCAAGGCACCAGCACATCCAATGTCCTCACAGGTGACTGGAACACCGGAGCGGGAGGCGGCAATAACCATCTTACCCAATCTCTCTCTCATGTCATCCAAAGAGGTGGACAACGCCAAGATGGCCATACACTCAGAGGCAACAGAAATGTCGAAACCGGTCTTTCTGGTCATGCCCTTCTCAGTAGGAGCCTCACCGATGGTGACACCTCTAAGGAATCTGTCATTACAGTCAACCACTCTTCTCCAGGTGATGGTTTCTGGGTCAATGTCCAATCTGACAAATTGGGAGATCTCCTCTGGGGTCAAATCGTCTGGGTTGGTCTTGTTGATGCCCAACTTCTTCAATCTGTTCAAGAAAGCCACTGGGAACGTTCTGACACCCTTCTTGGCTGGCACCAAACGCTTGTACAAAGCAGCGTCCTTCTGGGTGTTCTCGTGGAAGATTCTGGTGTCAATGGCGGCGGCCAACAAGTTGTTGGCCATGGAAATGGCGTGGATGTCTCCGGTGACGTGCATGTTGAACTCGTCCATAGGAATCACCTGGGAGTATCCTCCTCCGGCAGCACCACCCTTGATACCGAAAGTTGGACCCATCGATGGCTGTCTGACGTTGGCGAAGACGTTCTTGCCCAAGTGGGCACCAAGAGCCTGGGCCAAACCAACGGTGGTGGTGGACTTACCCTCACCCAATGGAGTTGGAGTGATACCGGTCACCAAAACGTACTTACCGTTGACCTTGTTCTGCAAACGGTTCAAGATGTCCAAAGAGACCTTGGCCTTGTAGAATCCGAAAGGCTCCAACTCGGCATCCAAGATACCTGCCTCCTCGGCCACCTGGTTGATTCTCTTTGGTTCCTGAGCTCTGGAGATCTCAAAGTCGGAAGGCACTGGCTTCTGCAACTTCAACTTGAGAGGGTTGGTGAACTGAGGAGTCTGGTTGTTCTTCTGGTAGTGGAGCTTGGCGGCAATCACCACGTTGTCCAAGAGGTTGGCCACAGTCATAGGGCCAACTCCACCTGGAACAGGAGTGATCAACGAGGCCACTGGCAAAGCAGATTCGAAGTCGACATCACCCACCATTCTCGAACCGGATTTTTTAGAGGCGTCGTCCACGAAATTGGCACCCACATCGATCACAACTGCGCCCTTCTTCAACCACTCGCCCTTGACGAAGTTGGCCTTTCCAATAGCCACCACGACGATGTCAGCATTGGACAAAAACAACTCGATCTGCTGCTGTGGGGTCTGCGAGTGCAACACAGTGACGGTGGCGTTGGCCTTGGTCAACAAGTTGGCGATAGGACGCCCGACGATGTCGGATCTGCCCAAAACTACGGCTGATTTGCCCAGAATGGTCACATTGGACAGCTCAAGCAATTGCATGATGCCCTTGGGCGTGCAAGGCAAGAAGGTGGGGTTTCCACCCTTCTTGGCCAACTCGCCGACCGAGTGAGGACCAAAGCCGTCCACGTCCTTGGAGGCGTCGACCGCAGAGGTGATTTTGGTCTCGTCCAAATGGCCAGGAATAGGCAACTGGATCAAAATACCGTCAACGGCGATGTCGCTGTTCAACTTGGCGATTAACGACAACAACTCGAACTCGGTGATGGTCTCGGGCAACTTGACCAAGTGGCAGTCGATGTCGGCTTCTTCAGCAGCCTTCAACTTCATCTTAACGTAGGTGGAAGAGTCTGGACGGTCAGCCACCTGGATAATGGTCAAGTTGGGCTTGAAATCCTTGTGTTTGGCCTGAATGTCATGGATCTCGGCGTGAATCTTCTCGCGCAACTGCAAGGCGATGGCCTTACCGTCGATCAATTGGGCAGTCATAAGGCTGTTGTAGATAGATTTAGTGGACGCGAAAAAGCTTATATATAAGGCTGGCTAATAACGGAGTCACATGCGATGAGGCAAGCCGGAACCGGCGAACGGCGGGAGGAATTTTTGTCGGAATTTCAGTTTGAGCTTGGAGTGTAAATGGAAGCTTATCGGGGAGATTTGGAGGGAGAATCTTGGCGGGGTGGCTAAATATCGCTGGGATGTCAAGTGGATTGGTGGCCAGAGTCACTGCGGCAGTCAATTTTTTCATGCACAACGGTTGATAAATGAACGTGGTTATGACTACAAAACGAGGTTTTTGCTGGGGAGTATGGATTGTGGCTATTTTGATTATCATGATTTCATCGTTTTGCCACGATTTCGTCTTGCTTGTGTTGTGTTTTATTTTCTTTTTGGGCTTGTATATTTGATATTTGCGTCGTATTCTTTGTATCGGCTGGCGATTTATTTTTTCTTCGGAACTTCTCAACTTTTGCAACCACCTACCTACAAAGCGAGAATTCGACAGGAAGGATGACTTGTGGATATCTTGTTCGTCACGATTTCGTCTTGTTTTTCTTGTAATCTTATTTTTTTTGTCTTGTATTCTTTATACTTGCTCCGTTTTGTTTTCGGGCACTTACCTTCCAACTTTTGCAACCATTTATCTACATTTCTTCCATAGCCTTGGCCAATGCTTCAAAGTCCTCAAGTTCTTTCAACGGAAAATTCTCCACTTTGAACCGCCCATTGATGGCATCCACGGCGTTTCCCGGCCCCAAATTCACCACCTTTCTCACTCCCTTCTTAACCAATAACTCCATAGACTTCTTCCACTGAACAGGCTGCGAATTGGATTTCACCGTATTAGAAAAGGGAAAGTCCGTGCATTCCGTACCAGTCAAGTTGCTGATTACAAGCTTGGTCGACGGTCTCTGCTCCGTAACCAAAGCTGCTAGCTGTTCGTCCATAGGTCTGAGAACTTTATTGTGGAAAGGTATAGTGACGGGAAGCTTTGCCTGCTTCAAGATTGTCTTTTTGCGGCTGTTCATCGCATCCACAGCTCGTTGGAGCTGGTGAGGCTCACCAGAGATCAGGATCTGAGTAGAATTGTTGATGCATGCTAAAACGTCGTATTCGTGGGCCAATTGGACCACCGCATCGAACTCCGAAGGTTTGAACACCAAAACCGTCATGGCATAATCCTTGCCTTTCACCAATTCCTCCATTAATATGCCTCGCTTTCTAACCACGGCAATCGCCTCTGGCAACGTAATCACTCCTCCCAAAAGCAACGCCGTATACTCGCCCAACGAATGGCCCATGAGGTACGAAACCCGAAAATCACGAGCCAAATCTATACCGTAAAGCTCCTTATACAAACTATATAGCACGTATGTCGATGCCACAATGGCAGGCTGCGCATTGGAGGTCGACTGGCTCCATGAGTCCGGACGAGAGCTTGGAGGTTCTAAAAGATTAGAAGAGAACCTCTCACCCAAAGTATCGTCGACACAGTCTAGAATTTGCTGGAAGCGGTGCTGGTGGCTCTTCAAAGAATTGAGACAGCCTTTGGCAATGATTCCTTGGCCGGGACAAGTCACGGCCAACGTACTAGCTCTCCGGATCAGTGAAAGCATAGTTCCCCAGATTTGATGGATTTCGCATTTTGTGTGGAGGAGGCTGGGCAGGGCAGAAATGAGAAAGATGAAGATGAGAAGAGAGAACGGCAAAGCTGGGCCTACGAGAATATGGGAATGGGAAGATTTTGAGTGAGAAAGTAATTTCGAAACTACGACGCTTTGGAAGGGTTAAGAATTGAAGGGAACGATGGAGGTCCGGCAAACTGGAAAACATGAAAAGAAAATCGATCTCGTTGGAACCCGTTGGAAAATCGTTCACAATTCACAATTCACAGTTCACAATTCCACAATGAATGAAAAATTACTACCAGATTTCTCAGTAATCTTTCATCGACTTGTCTTCTCGTTTTCTATCGGTCAGTGCCGGCGAGCCAGGGCCAGTGCGAACATAAACAAACTTGCTCCGGCCCGTCGAACAACCAAACAGAACACGGACCAAAACGTGCCACGCGAGCCCAATCGCCGAAATAAATGAATTATATTTTCTTTACACATCCTAGGCCCCGTTCCCCTCACAAAAACACATAAATGCAGCGCCAAATCCCCTATCTTTCCTCTTACCTTTTCCCCAGTTCCTTCCAATTTCGACCGTGCCCAGCGTGCCCGACCCGTTGTCCACCGCGCCCTTGGGCCCTGTGTCGGCCCAAATCCCCAGCCCCCGCGCCAAACAGTCGTCCTTTTCGCCCGCAATCTCCCACCAGGTTTTTTCCCAACTCTAGTAAGCACTCCAGTTCTCAGGCTCAGCTCTCAAGCTCAGTAAACTGGACAACCCGTGAATCGACCGTGACTGTCTAATTGTCGTATCCACACTACAGAGATTTTTGTTGTCAGTCATCGCAGACATTCCCCAATTGCCGAGACAATGTCGCTCCAACAAGCCAAAAACGCATTGGTGACTTCGCTCTTTGAGCTTTCCAACGCTGCCACCGAGGCCGCCACTGCCACGGTCAATTTCTACAAAGCTGCCGGTATTGATGCTGGCGACGCTGCTGGTGATTCGTTATCCGCTTTAAGCGAGACAATCCAAGGTGCTGTGGAAAATGTTCTCACCGCTGTTCCAGAAGCTAATGGTGAGGTCAAGAAAAAGGCTCCAAGAGCCAAGAAGGCCGTCAAGGGCAAGGAGCCCGAGAATGGCGAGACCGAGGAGAAGGCCGAGCCTGCTACTGAGGAAACTGCCGTAGAGCCTAGCAAAGAAAAAGCTGAAAAGGTTGAGAAGCCAAAGAGAAAGCGTGCCGAGAAAGATCCGAACGCTCCAAAGAAGCCATTGACGTCGTATTTACGTTTCAACCTCAGCGTGCGTGAGCAAATGAGAAAGGAGAGATTTGAGAACGGCCAGCCGACCTACCCAGCTACTGAGCTTAACCAGATCATTGCCGACAGATGGGCCAACTTGGGAGAAGAAGGTAAGGCCGAGTTGCAAAAGGCTTACGAGGGCGAGTTTGAGGATTACAAGAAGGCTTTGGAGAAGTACAACAAGGAGAAGGGCGAGAAGCCAGTTGCTGACAAGGAAGAGAAGCCAGAGGTGAGCACGCCCACCAAGCCAGAGGTGACCAAGCCAGTCAAAGCAGAGAAGAAGAAGGCTGAAAAGTCGGAGAACACGGAACAGCCAGAGAAAGCCGAGAAGCCAGCTACTCCAGCCAAAAAGCCTGAATCGGCCACTCCAGCCAAGAAACCCGAATCGGCCACTCCAGCCAAAAAGCCTGAAACGACTACTCCTAAGAAGAAGAAAGCCAAGAAGGCCGCCAATGGCGATGCTCTGACTGATGCCGTTCCAGACGCAGCAGAACCAGCAAAGGAGACCGAGGGCGACGAGCCGGCTAAGAAGACCAAAAAGAGAAAGGACAAAGACAGCGACGACAAGAAGCCCAAGAAGAAGAAGAGCGAGTAGACTCAGTCTTCCAGTCGTTGACACTCCGATTCTGGACATTTCTGCTTCAATCTTCAATTCTGCCTTGTTTTGCTGCACTACTTTCCCTCTAGCTATGTAATTTTATTGTTAATCGAACTGAACCTAGAATTCTACTAATGAATCAGAAGCCCTTCTTCTTCTGCTTGGTGATGTGCGCACGCAACACCTTCTGCCTGTCACGAAGAGACATCTTCTGCTTGCCTTGCACAGACTTCTTATGGATCATCATGACAAAGTTCTTCTTTCTTGCCTTTTCCTTGTTGGTGGTGGAATGTGGAGCATCTCTCTTACCCTTTCTGGATCCAAACTTCTCTCTGTCCTCTCTTCCTTCCTTGGCCTGGGCGATCTTCTCTTCACGCAACTGCTTGTACTTGACCTTGCCCACCAACGACGTAGAATCCACTTCCTCTTCGTTGTGCTGAGTGCCGAGAATCTTGTCGACGCCAGCCTGGGTCCTCAACTCTTGCAACTTGGCGAAATCGGCTGGGGTCAAGATACGACTGGACAACATCTCGTTCATGGCCTCTTCGGCTGTCTGAGCAGGAGTCTTAATGTCCTTGCTTGATCCGGTTTTACCTGCAACCTTTTGCTTCTTCTTGGGAGGCTCGTCAGCTTCATCGCCAGAAAGGTCGAGATCAGAGTCTTCCGAGTCATCCTCGTCATCTTCAATCTTTTCAGCTTCCTTTCCTTCGGTTTCTTCATCGTCCTTCTCATCCTCAGAATCAGAAGAAATGTTATACTCTTTGTCTGAATCGACGGTGACCCAATCGCCCTCAATGTCGCTTGTTTCGGAATCCAGTTCAACCTGCCAATTAGCATCGTTGTCCTCGTCATCCTGTAAGCCTTGTTCTTTTCTCCATTTAGCCAATAGCTCGATTCCTGGAATCGACGTGACAGTGGAGCTCTCCACACCGAATGCTGGAGTTCCCTTCTTCTCACCATGCTGCAACTCCATCGAAGCGGTCTTTCCTCTGTCCTTTCTCTGCAACATTTCTGGTGCAACTTCTCTGTACAATGAGATCAACGATCTGGCAGCCATCATCACGGGCTTGGACTTGGACGCTTTGTACTCTGTCAAATCTTGCAACAAGGGTGGTTCAATGGCCAATGGAGCTCTGGCCAAAATTTCTCTGATGGTGTTGATTCCGGCAGCTGCCACTTCAGCAGCGACACCGTCACTGACGAAGTCGTCAGCGATTTTTCTCACCACAGGGGAGATCGATTCGGGTGGAACCAAGTCATGAGAAGCTTGAGCTGCAGCTGCCATAATCTGGGTGACATTTCTTTGCTTTGGAGTCAAGTACTTGAGAAAAAATGAGTAGATCCCCAAAACCGTCAACTTGTGAGTACCGACTAATCTTGAGATAAGGTTCATGAAGAGGATTTTCTGGTCCAAGTCGTACTTGTTACCGTTCTTGTGGCTCAAGTGACCGTCGAAAAGCAGCTCAGCAAAGCCCTGTGGATCTCTAAGCAAATGGATCGCCGAGAAGTTCAAGTAGGTGGCAGAGATTTTGGCACTGTTCTTCTTTTTCATGGACTTGAGAGCTTGCTCCACCTTCTTGCCTCTCTTTGACGTCTTCTTGTTGATCTGCATTTTGTGTTTCAAGGCGCCCATGTCGAACGACTCATCGTCCGAAGAGTTCTCCTCGAAATTCTCTTGTCTCTCCTTGTCTGCGCCCATGAAGAACTTGGCACCGGCAACGGAAACCTTGACATCTGGATGAAGGGCCGCCTGCGTCATGATTTCCACCGTCCGCGAGTCGTCCCAGATTCCTCTTCTCCAGAGCTCTCTGGTCAACTTGGTGGCCCACAAGCCCTGGTTATCTCTCTGCTCCAACAAGTTGAAAAGCAATGCTTGGGTGGATCTGTTGATTTTCTGGTTCTTGGCTCCGGTGTTTACCGACTTCAAGAGAGAAATCAAAGTAGAATAGATCTGGTGTCTAACTGCCTTGGCATTCAGCGACTTGGTCGAACTGTTCTGCGCAGAGCTGCTGTATGACCTTAGAAGGGGAAAAAGCGTCTGAATGAGTGATTCGGCACTGATGATGTCCTTGTTCCGCAACATCGTCAAGCATTGGATAATCTTCTCTCTCAATTCTGAAGAAAGGTCTCTATGGTTATTCAACAAGATGCTCTTCAACTCTTGAGGAAAGTTGGCCGTCTCCTTTGGATAGCACGAACACACGGCACTGACAAACCCAATCAAATCGGCAAAATCACTACCCTGGTCGGCAGTAGGATTAAGCAAGAAAATGTCTCTTAAAGATTCATAGTGTGAGTACTGCTGGACAAATTCTTCGTGGTAGGATTCCGGGTCTCGACGAACGACATTTTGCAACAAGATGATGTTGGTGGGCAAGATAGCTGCTCTTCTTTTTTTTCCCATATTTTGATGTGGTTTGTGATGAGGATGGTTGAGTTGGCACATCTCATCGCCATCTCAAAAAACCACACTCCCAAGACTGCATAGTGGCCAAACGTATCCACTATGAAGGAGGACTTTTCGAATCCAGGTTCGTAAATGAGTATCTTGGGGTCAGTCAATGTTTTTATTGTTTCACCATGTGCTGAAGTCTACTTGCCTCGGGTTTGTATTGGCTAGTTTGACTACTAGCTTGATTTCTGTTTTGTAATAATTACTACGTAGTACCTCTCAGAGTGAGGTAAATCCGCACTATATGGGCAGTCTAAACAAATGAATACCAATAACAGATCCAACGCAGCGCACTAGCTCATATGGAGTCCAAAAACAGTGAGGATCGATACTTCGCCAAAAAGTCGTTTTGACGGCTCTTCAACAACTTTGGTTGCGGTTTCTAGGACTAACCAGCGACATTTATCGTTGATTACTGCGCTATTTTAAAAAGAAAGTCGACGGGAAAGAATGAGGTTGATTGCTCATCCATAAAAATGGGCAAAAAAATGGGCAGCTCGTAGCAGAAAAAGAAGAATCCCCCTCTGATATTTATTTCAATTCGATAGACTTTTAAAATCGAAACTGAACGACAACCCCATGAAAAGTGTTCTATGAGGACGAAAATACTCGTTGGAAATGCTCAAGATCCAGAAGTATGCTACAAGGTGCGATATCGAGGGATCCGAATTTTCGTTATAAAGAATGAATCAAGTTTGAGGACTTTGAAAGCCTTAGCTCTATTCTGCCGACTTGTCTGGTTCTATCTATTTCTTCCACCGTTAAAGATCTTTCTAGCTTAGAGTGCATTTTAAGAAGGAGCCGGGTGGCATCTCCGTCTGTGAGAGAGGCCGATCAGTCCATAATCTGAACATCTTTTCATAATTATCAGTGTATAGACTTATAATTAATTACGCTATTCTAAAAAATATCAGCATGTCAATGTCGGGGTTTGCTGAATGGCAAGTATTAACCATTTGCAGGGCGAAAGGTTCACTTTTTATGCGAATATGCAGAATATGCAGACAACAAAACCTCGTACACATACATGCATATGAGATGCATAAATGCATGTCTACGCTAATAACAATAGATAGTCATGACAGTAGTGGCCAAGTTGTTGGTGACGAAGAGGTCGTTGTCGTTTTGGATGAATTCATTGCTTCATTGCTAAAGACTGAATGCATAAGTCATCGTGACATCATCAGAAAGAGTATATTCAATGTCTAGAGTATTTCCCACTTTGAAAACACAGAGAGTGACAAATATTGGAAAGCTTACAAACTTGAGGAGTCAGTGTCATTACGTCTACAAGCTAATTAAGATCCTACATTAGATATGAGGGATCTAATCGATTATATCAATAAATTAAATCACGAGGTTTCCATGTTGATAGACTCGTTCTTAATCTGGTCCTATTGCATTGTCGACTCGAGGTTGTTGGTCAATAACTATGCGAACAGGACTCCCTTTATCTTAGATATGACTAGTCTGTTTATGGAGAAATCTACTGACGTTCATGGTCTTTCTTAGATTTGTACATCAGATCTACAGTCAAAACCAAAATTCACATTTTGAACCCTTGCGATCTCAGACTTACTTCTTTTCCGCCATGAGCTTGCGCACATTTGCACGGTATGGGCTGTTTGACATTAAATGATCAGTGGAGGAGCTCGCAAAACAAGCAGGTTCAGCTCTCTTCCTCTTCACATTACTCTTATCTTTCCAGGAACGCTTCTTCTGATCATTCTGCAGAGGTTTGTCAGTTTCAACGAGGTTGACAGACATCTCAGGGGAGTTTGAGAACTCAAAGGTTCTTTTTCTCCAAGTAGCGGTCAAATTCTTGTTTTTCAGTAACAGGACTTCCAAGATACACTTTGGCTCTATCCAAGTTGTAGACCAAAACCCGATCTTATGTCTCCAGCTCAAACATATAGCTCATCAACCTCTACTTTCTCCGAGTATGCCACAATTTCATTGTGGATCTTATTCCAAAGGCAAAGGAGCTTTCGATATCATGGACATCGAACACATCTTTGTTTCTCAGAAGCCTTTCAATACAGTATACCTCCAGAGCTGGAATTCTCCAGCATTGTGACATGGTGGGAACCCTCAAGCTTGCCTTTCTTGAAAACTTCAATCAAACATATCCATGCTATGTAAGCAATTGAATGACAGCGACATTGAAAACTCAATTTTACCCTTTCTTCAATAGTATTGTTTTCAAAGACAAAAGGAATATTGGGCTCAATGCTCCTTGAAACACCCAAATAACTCTTGCACCTCATCCGCGATACCCTCTTAAAAAGTCTTCCGAGGTTGGTTTTACTTCGCAGATAACACGCCGTAAATGAGGGTTAATATATGGCCATGTATAAACCACTTCAATCAATCAGTCTAAAATTAGCTTCCTGTTTGTCTACAAGGCAAGGCAGACACGAATTTTTCAGTGGTGTTAGGCGATTTGGCCAGTCTCACAGTCTGTTAAGTTTGTTAAGAATTGCAGGATTGGTCCAAGTACAACTTTACAAGTAGTTCTTGAGTGGACAGCCTTAATCCTAGAATATTGTGAGCCTAAACGTTATGGCCGTTAACTCTAGAATAGGGCAGAAAAAACTACTTATATAGTCCACCTAAAAATATAGGAGCGTTTGAAAATGAACATATTCATACAAAGAAATCAAGGATGTAGCAACCTACCATGGAAAACATGAGACGTACTTATTTGACCCGAGTGCATTTAGCACGTTGCAGATCGCTTCCTTAAAATTCCACAGTTCTCTGTATATATACAGGCTGGAGGACATTGATTCTGTCAAGGTAATTCGTTCCTCATGCAGGATCCACAAGTCTACTTGAGGAAGGCGTGGAAGCGTGAAATCTCTCAGTTACGGGAAGCCTTTTAGTAAAAATCAGTAGACCTGTTACTAGCCTAATCAGGAAAAATAATAAACATTAGTTGTTCACTCTGGAAGGCTAGCACAAATCCTAGTATATAATTATACGTTCAATACACTAGATAAGCATATAAGACCTCACCTCTTGCTCTTCAAGATAACAGTGTTGGATCTTTATCTACCCAACGGGATGATAGTATTGGGTCCTTGTCTACCCAACCGTGAGATATGAGATGTGTCACGTACCACATTACTATTCTGGAGCTAGCCATATTACTAACAGTAGTGCACTGCTCAACAGTCTGCACAAGCCTTTGCCAAGAGCGTGTATATTCAACAACGGAAGTGCAGTGAAAACTAGAACCACCACGACCGGAAGACAGCCAGATTGTGGGCTTTGATTCGTTTTGACTGCAAAGCTGAATAGGACTTTTGGGAAAGCTTAGCTCTAGTAAATAAGTTACCATCCAAATCAAATGGCTCACTTTTTGACCAAGGGAGGCTTTGTAAAGACGAAGTAAGTGTTTCTTGAGCTCTTCTTGAAATTTCAAAATAGAAGGACCGAACCTTCGTGTATTCAACTTTTCACGACTATTTCATTATTTTTGCAACGGCATAACCGACAAAGCCACCTCCAGAGGAAGAAACTGCAAGCAATTAGCTATTTTCATTGCTAACAAACGAAGTTGACATAGGACGAATTCTCACATCAATATCAATTATTCAGGTGACGCTTCGAACATTACTCAATGGAATAGACTACAAGGTTTAATAATGAATTGTGTATAAAAAGTAATCCCTAAAAAATGTCAATAATGACAACTGCGAATAAATAGCCCTTTTTATGTTAAGGCACAATAGTCTCGAGAGACCCATCATATCTGAATTAAAAAAACCCAAGTTAAACAAAAGGTATAATAACAAGTCCATGGCGAAAGAAAAATAATCCATGGCAAAATTAGTCGAAGTGAATCAAATCCAAAGTAAGCCACAATCAAAAAGAGGTTCAAACAAGGGCAATTGCAATGAGTCCGAAGAACATCCCGTACGTGACCTGATTCACTGAAGCACCAGCAGCCAATGGACCTTCGGTAATTGATGCGAAAACGCCAAGAGTTGACGTGGAACCAACATAGGTTTCACTCAAAGTGGTGGGGGAATATGTAGCCAAAGTAGAGAAATCAACGGTTGTGACATATTGCGAACCTTGAGAGTCCGAAGTAGTCATCACAGCGACAGTCTTGGTCTCAATCAGTCCATTAGCAAGAGTTGTAACAACCTCGACACCAGATAATTCCAGTGCTGGACTAGCAATACTAGTTGCAGATACCTCAGCTGCTTCGCCAGTAGCCAGTTTCTCAACAAAAGTGACGGTCCCAACATCACCTGCTGCATTCGTCGTAGTGAGAGTTACCGTAGTACCAGCAGCTGCAACAGGTGAAGTAGTAACGTGTGCATTACCCAACTCATCAGTTGTCAGCACCACAACTCCAGTGACTTCCACATGCAGCCCCGATTCATTTGTAGTAGTATACTTCACTGTAGAGTACTGAGTAGATACTGGAACAGTTGTAACAAGTACCTTTCCAGATTCACCAGTAACCGTTTGCTCAATTCCACACACAGTCACTGTCAGACCTACAATGTCCGTTGTGGTGTATGTTACTGTCTTGACCTTCTCAACACCAGTGGTTGTCGTGCACAACGATCCATAAGAGTCCGTGCTAACAATCACAACGCCCGAAACCGTATCAACAGCTCCTGCTGAATGAGTAGTGGTCCATGTGGTTGTGTAACTCGACAGTCCGGTTGAAGTCGAATCGGGGGACTTAGAAACTGAAGGAGTAACACCTAGCGAGGACGATTCGTCGGCAGAAGACGGCGTACAAATGACAACGACGTAGGTGGTAGTAGAATCAGACACAGTCGTGGTACCAGGAACTGGTCCAGTAGTGTGCGAAGTAGACAACACTCCTGATGAAGTAGGAGCATCAGTCACAATAACATACGTGGTGGTAGATTCGGTCACGGTAGTAGTACCAGCAATTGGACCAGTAGTGTGCGAAGTAGACAACACTCCTGATGAAGTAGGAGCATCAGTCACAATAACATACGTGGTGGTAGATTCGGTCACGGTAGTAGTACCAGCAATTGGACCAGTAGTGTGCGAAGTAGACAACACTCCTGATGAAGTAGGAGCATCAGTCACAATAACATACGTGGTGGTAGATTCGGTCACGGTAGTAGTACCAGCAATTGGACCAGTAGTGTGCGAAGTAGACAACACTCCTGATGAAGTAGGAGCATCAGTCACAATAACATACGTGGTGGTAGAATCAGACACAGTGGTGGTACCGGCAATTGGACCAGTAGTGTGCGAGGTAGACAACACTCCTGACGAAGTAGGACCATCAGTCACAATAACATACGTGGTGGTAGAATCAGACACAGTGGTGGTACCGGCAATTGGACCAGTAGTGTGCGAGGTAGACAACACTCCTGACGAAGTAGGACCATCAGTCACAATAACATACGTGGTGGTAGAATCAGACACAGTGGTGGTACCGGCAATTGGACCAGTAGTGTGCGAGGTAGACAACACTCCTGACGAAGTAGGACCATCAGTCACAATAACATACGTGGTGGTAGAATCAGACACAGTGGTGGTACCGGCAATTGGACCAGTAGTGTGCGAGGTAGACAACACTCCTGACGAAGTAGGACCATCAGTCACAATAACATACGTGGTGGTAGAATCAGACACAGTCGTGGTACCAGGAACTGGTCCAGTAGTGTGCGAGGTAGACAACACTCCTGAAGAAGTAGGAGCATCAGTCACAATAACATACGTGGTGGTAGATTCGGTCACGGTAGTAGTACCAGCAATAGGTCCAGTAGTGTACGAAGTAGACAACACTTCAGAGGAAGATGAACCAGAAGTGGATGGACCAGCATCAGTGACAACGACATACGTAGTGCTAGAATCAGTCACCGTAGTAGTACCAGCCACAGGTCCAGTAGTGTACGAAGTAGACAACACTTCAGAAGAGGCTGAACCAGAAGAGGATGAAACAGCATCAGTGACAACGACATACGTAGTGCTAGAATCAGTCACGGTTGTAGTACCAGCAATAGGTCCAGTAGTGTACGAAGTAGACAACACTTCAGGAGAGGCTGAACCAGAAGAAGACGAAGACGAAGGTGACGTAGACGAAAACGATGGCGAAGGTGATGGCGAAGGCGAAGGCGATGGCGATGGTGAGGGCGTAGGCGAGGGTGTAGGCGAAGGCGTAGACGATGGTGATGACGTAGACGACGACGACGAAGATGATGGTCCTCCTGGGAACGGTGGAATAGAGGGACAGACAGCACAAATTGCTGGTTTGGCAACGTTTGGTGGTGGTCCCGAATACAGCACATATCCAGTAATGAAAAAGGCTCCCGAAGTAAGGGCGCTACCAATTCTGATCGAGTTAGGATCGTAGTTAGGGCCGATAACAATGTTATACGATCTGCTACCAGCTAAAACCGTCAATGTACTTCCTGAATACAGAAAGGAAGTAACAGAAGTTTCAAAACCAATGATATTCCCGTTCCCCCATCCGGCAATCGTAAGAGTGTTGGGCATTTGGTAGGGGCCAATGCGAATCTGTGATGTGGAAGTTGAGAGGTAGACCGTTTGTGTGGTAGCCAAGGTGTCAAGATATGGATACTCATAAAGTAAAAGCGAATTGCTTCCAACACTGTAACATCCTGTTCCTGACACAACGGAGTACTGATAGAAACTGGATTGGAACAAGCAAATAGTACCACTATTGGTTACTTTCGCCCCTGAATTGCCGAAGTAGGTAGTACCACCACTTCATGCAACAGATTGATAGTAAGTTATAACACCATTGTTGACGACAGTGCCGCCACTCCACACATTCATCGTCACACCTCCAGTGTTACCGATACCAACCATGAAAAGATTACCATTGTTCAAGAAGTTGCTGCTGCTTCCCTGAAAATAGAAACTTGGGGCAGACGTCTCGTTAATAGCATTAAGAACAACATTTCCATTATTTGTAAAGTCACTATTGAAGTAAACTGACATACCCGTGTTGGTACCAGTATCTCCGATGTAGAGCTCTCCATTGACAGTGACAGGGCCATAAAAGTTATTCAAGATCTGCCTATTTTTATTGTCAAAAGCAAGATACATACCAGGAGCAACAACAACTGAAGTATCAGCAGGGTAGTAGGCACTACTCGTTACAACAGTATTCGACGTGTATGTAGTCGTTGCACCGAGTGCGGTAGCTATAAATGGGAGGAAAAGTACAAAAATTAGCATCTCATTCGACTTGCTGGTGAAGCCCAAACCGAAGGCATTTCAAGATATATATATATATTCCTATCGTTTCACCTAGGGCGTCTAGGCTGAACAGTGTATGATTAACGTAGGCACAGTCTTTGGTGTGCACATATTGACAGCCTTCGAGAAAATATATACGGCGCCACATGCATATGCGGAATCGCTAAAAAACGTTCGGATATTCTAGGCGGGGGTTACCGAATATTGATCCTTATGTATTTGTTCTTACGATCGGAAGTGGATACATTTGCGTGGTTTCGTGTTGGGATAGCAAGATCGAAAGTTGACATTATCTGCTTCAATAGTACAAGGTGGTCTTTAGGCGACAGTCGTCTGCCTAATAGGATTGGATGCGTAGAACTTGGTGCTCGGCGGAGCCTCGACAATCATGAAATTGCGGAAGAAATCGGAAAATCGCCTGTTTTCAACAAGAATACTGATTGGTCAATTACCTATAACAATGTATGCAAGTATGAAACACCAATTTCAGCACCATATACCTGCACTTCAGTACAATAAGATGTACTGATGAGAGATGCGCGGAGCGGAGTTTGAGGGCCCTCGATTGTTCCTAACCTTCAGAGAAAGCGGAAGTTACGGATGGATGGGATTTTGAAAATTTGACATAGCTCTCTGGAAACTTCGCCAGACTGCAGGTCAATTGGGAGAGGTATTCAAAGCACAATTCGGGTGGCTGGACTAAGGCCAAGTTATTCCATAATTTCCAATCGGTGTCCTTTTTTCTTGGTAATAACTTCGGTGTTGAGCTCTAAGATATGAAATCGAAGAACGTACTAGCTGTTACTCACTTAGTATCCTCATTATGAGTCTTCCCCAACATTGCTGATCTCGACGAAGTATCTTCTCAATTTTTTTTAAGAATAATGTTTAATGAAGTCTCTGGGCTGGTAACTATTAAAGTTGTAGACTTTTAACTACTTGCGTTATTTGGAAAAAAATAATAGAAAGCTAATTATCGTGGATTGTCAGATGGTGGACTGTCAACCCCTCTCATTGGCGAAGCAGCCAAGGGCGTCAGTACAATAGTAACAAAGAGAGCCCCGGATCATCTTCAAAACATTTTTCCAATACAAAGATTACGGGAAATGCTCGAAAGCACTCGCCTGACTTCGGAAGAACTGTAAGGCGCGAGAGGCGTGGTATTAGTAGCACTGAGGCTGACAAGACACCGCAATTGTTCCACCTGAAATACGCAAGAAGTGGTCTTATGAGCGATAGTGATCAACATCCGCCGGAATCGAGCAGGAAACTGCTTGATATTTAGTTCCCCATCAAGTCTCAGAAGAGACCGCTAGGAACGGACGCACTGAACGAGGTGAACGTATGTTGCTAATCTTCCTGGCTGACTTCCTCAAGACATGACACAGACATATACGAAGTCAATCGAGCACCTGAGGTCGCCTAGGCGCAAACGAGCGCCCCGAGGGCTCCTAGTCGCTAGCGAGCCGTAATTGAAGCGACAAAGTGCTTCCAAATTGGGCTATCGTGGGCTTCCACCCCATAGGCGGGCTCCCGTAAACCACCAATTTCAGATGCAGACGCGCAAAGTGTTCTGCCCGAAACACAATAGAAAGACTTGTCATACATTGTATATACAAGTAGACGAACAAGTCCGTACGAAAAGACTCTCTCGGCAAGAAAGGTAAATTTCCATAGTCGATATGCGCAGAACAAATGCAGTAGAACAGATAAAACGGCATTGTTCTGCAGTGATCGGACATTCTATGCAAGTATCTGCCCTGCAGTGTGTAATTTTCGGAGTACCCGCTCCTGCTGCGAATATTCCCTTTGTCAACTAAAAAAAATAAAGTTTCGCGTTACGGTACGACATATTTACAGACACAAATGACTGGATGCAGTCCAACTTGAGTGAAATGGGAATACAATAGAGAAGCACTGAAACGAAGGTGAATATTCCATTTAAAGAATATACTTCGTATATATCCGGGAGCTTAAGTTATTTTTAGCACCTGTATTCTTGACTACAATTTTTGCCACATCCCGGACTTGCGTCGACTGCGTCTCATAGAGCTAGACTACGACAATGAGGCTTTTTGCGACTTTCACCTGCCGTCCTCAGGAGTCACTTGACGAGCGATAGATGTGACGACTTGTCCAGGTTAGTCAATTTGGGCAAGTCAATTTTTGTTGCCATTATGGTGTATTTGTAGCACTTGTCTTTTCTATGTAATGGAAAAAATTGTCGGATTTTTCTGTGGGTTTGGGCACAGAGAGTATACTTATTAGGATTGTGTGGTGCGTTGTAGTAGACTACACTCAAATAAGTGTTTTTTTTTTCGTTACAGTTCCTTTATTTTTTCTATTTTGTATTTTCTCCGCTGCCATTCCGTCCTAAGGGGTCTCCGTCTACGGCGTTATCGCCTATAGCGCAACGGCCGTGAGCCTTTCCAGACAATTACTTCAAAGTCTCTTCATCGCAGGATTTATAGAAATGATTAGGCTTCGGTATTAACTTCATGAATCCCAAACTGATTCAGTTGTGCGTGCTTGTATAAAATTCTCATCAATGTCACTGATGCCGATCAGCTTACTGCGCCAGTCAACCTTGTTTCCAGGATGTCTTGGCGAAATCCTTCCCAGGATATCTTGGCGAAACCTATTCTTGGAATGTATTTCTGGGTCATTTTTAAAACCACAAACGCCAGCTACGCTATGGAGTCAAGTCGTCTCCTAGCATATTGTACTTCAGTGTATCTACAATTTGTCCTGCAAACCGCTTCAACGTGGCTTTCCATGTAGAGAACCACATATTCCAAGCCTTCATCCAAAGTCACTACATATGCTCCGATTTCTGCTTGTCTTATATTTATACATAAACCCATTCCACTCCTGTCCTTAAGTATTGAACAACTCTGTGATGCTTCCGTAATTAATCTTCCTCGAGAACGATTTCTTGTGGAAAATCTGTTTGGCACTTTCGGCCGGCGTCATGGCTCTTCCGTCCTCTCCAATCTGCCTCAAGGCATCGGCCACCGCCGGATCGCTCATAACAGAATCCACGCTTTGGTCCTTAACTTTCCGGCGCTTCTTGGGCTGGCCCGAGGTGTTTCCGGTCAACTCGTCCGCCTCCACCTTCAATCTCTTCTTCTCTTGTGCGATCAAAAAGTCGTAGTTGATCGCAATCCAAATGCGCTCCTTCTCCTCGCGTTCTTTCTCCAGAAGTACAATGCTTCTTGTGTAGTCATCATCGTCACGTTCGTCGAGTTCACGATCATCACGAACATTGCTAAGCAATTTGGCTGTCGTGTCGTTATTTGTAACCAAATTGCGCGGTCTGTTCTTCTCGATCCTCCGAAGCAATGCGGCATCGTCTAAATCCACATTCTTAGGTCGCGGTGCCGAAGCAGACTCCTTAGCTTTGGCGAGAGAGTCGTCGGTCATTTTGAGAAATCGGTCTAACGTTTGTTCAAGCTCGTGTTCCTTGAAGGTTCCACCATCCAAAACGGCTTTCAAGAGCGAGCTCTCACGCTTCAATTCCGTCTCGCTAAAATGGAGTCCCTTCGGTACTCCTGGCCGACGCCTCTTTGGAGCCTCTTCGACTTCTGGGGCATTCTTCGATATACTATCGAGTCTTGCAGTTCGAGAACGCAAGTTTCTTGTTTTCAAAGCAATCTCAGACGAGCGACATTGGTATGTCTCATCCAAGGGATCTTCAGGAAGCTGATCGTATCCGAAGTCTTCGTCTTCAGAAACAAACAACTCGGAATCTTTTGGATCCAGATTGGCGCCACCAGCTGAAGGTTCCAATTCCCTATCTTGAGTTTCTGCGGTCTCTACCAGCTCTTTCTCCAATGACTGTTGGTGATTATCTTCCAGATTACTGACCGGGATTTCCAGTTGACTAGGATTCTCACCGGAAGCAGGCTCATTGTTTTGCTGTCCCTTAGCTTCCAGTTCTTTTTGGGTTGTTTCATCTTGAGCTCCCACTTGGGCTGTTTCACTTCGCGTTACCTCTTGACTTTCTCCACTTCGCGTTCCCTCTTGACTTTCTTCAATTCGCATTCCATTTTCATCCGGTTGAGTAGCGCCACTTGATTCCTCGGCTGCTGACTGTTCATTCTGAAGATTTTTGCTGGTGGCATCCTGCGTTGTTTGCTCATTTTCCCTGACTTCGACATTCCACTCGGCGATCAAATCCTTGTTCTTCACACTTTCCTTGAATCTCTGAAGCGTCTGTCTCCTCCTCAATAAGATATTTTGAATCTTCTCTTCAATCTTTCTGTTCTTTTCGTAAGAGGGAGGCATGGACGTACCCGAGTTCTCAGAATCACGGAAGTCAGATAGTTTCATTTTTCCTGAGTCTGTGCTTTTGAACTCGTTAAGTCTTTTCTGGATGGTCTCCTCTCCGACACGGGCCACCGCAACGATTTCTGCATGACTTCTGTTGATCTTATTCATTCTGGCAGCCAACAACACACACGCCCCCGCTATTCCAGCGGGCCTACGGCCCTCATATATCCAATCCAGTGACATTCTATGTGCAAGCTTGGTGGCGTCCTTACAAACTTTGGCTGTTCTCTCTCCAAACAGAAGTCTATCAGCAAAATGCTGAATAAAGAGAGAAGGGTCTGCGATGGGGAGTTTCTGAATCTGGAGCGCCCGCACGAGTTTAAGGTAGGTGGACCCGAGCGAATACACCGAGATTTGTAGTCTAGAACTGAAATCAATCAATAAGTGGTGAGTCTTCTCGTGACGGCACGCCACATACAAACAAGCGGCAATGACGTTCTGCGAGCGTCTTCCCTGAACAAAGTTTTGCACCAATGCAAGCTTGAACCATCCGCTGGCGGAGTCCACGATATAGTCGGGGATTCTCATCACACTGGCGATCTTTCTGATCTTCTTTTTTGCATTCAACAACGTCTGCTCTCGACTCTCCATTGCGTTTCTCATGTTAAAGTTGGCTCGGGCCTGGTCAGCTCCCACCATGGCACCTTGCACCATGGCGGCGCCGCTGGCGGATTCTCCAAATTGAACTTCCGAGACGATAGGATTTTCTTCCACAACGGAACCACAGTTCATACACGAGACATCTCCGGACGGCGCCAGAAGGTCTCTGGTGAACTGGTCACTGCCACATACCCGACACACACGATTCCTTATTACGGTAGCCATGGGTGTTATTGTTTATGATAGTGATAGATAAATTTTGAGTATTAGTGAGGTGCAGGGATGGGATGGGTAGGAGATATCGAGAGATTAGACTACGAGGATTAGAGATAAAGGAAAGAGTGCCGAGATCTCAGCCTTGGTGGCGGTTTTGTTGTTTTTCTATTGTTCGTAACTTGGTCGTCTGTAAGTATTTTTTTGTGTCTGCTTTGTAAATCTTTTATTTTGTGTGTGCTTTTCGCCATAGTGAGGGCCCCACACTTTGGTCGGGTTAGATGCTAATTGGCCGACGAAACTAGATCGAACTTCGAATAGCTGGATCGAACTTCTAAAACTCACTGAAGTTGGAAAAATCTACCGAACTTCAAAAAATCTATTGAACTTCAAAAAATCTATCGAACTTCAATAAATCTATCGAACTTCAATAAATCTATCGAACTTGTAAAAACTCTATCGAATGTCATCTGTTTCGAACTTCTGAAAACTGGAACTTCGAAAAATCCATCCAAATCAAACTGTATCAAACTTCAGGAATCAAGTGAAATCAGAATGTGCCCTTTACATTTTCCTCCTTAATTCCTAATATCGGCCTTATCGAGCGTAGTTATGCACAGCTCCAATTGCGAATATCCACACTTTACCACATTATTTCTACTACCACGACTCACCACGACTCTCCGCCACTTCACCACCAATCCACCGCCAATCCACACAAATAAATGTTGTCTACTCGAATTTCACCGTCTCCTTCTCCTGGGCCGTCCATACCCAGCGAAGCAAATTCCGTGGTGGAATTCTCTCCCCAGCCTCCACAGCCAGAAGAGCCACTACCGGTTCCCAATTCCGTCTACTTCCCATACTCCCACATCATTGAGGTCACTCTGAGCGAGCCTCGCGATGTTCTCCAGAGCGAACGCACATATTTGTCGTTTATTCGCTTCTCGGTGTCGCTCTACTTCACTGCCATAGGAATGATCTTGGGGTTTCGTCTTCTGTCGTCCGACAAGCCTGGTGGGGACCACCGTTCGGGATTCAACAAGATTGTTTTCAACCACATCATTGCATATCTTCTTATTTTCCTTTCTTTTGCTACGTTGATGGTTTGTGCAATTAACTACTATAAAACCGTGCGTAGATACTCTCAGAAGAGAATCCACACCTATGCTGCCTCCAACACGATTATGGTGGCATGCGTGACCGCTATAGTGTTTTCGTTGGTCGCTATCAACGTGTCCATGATTGTGGAAAGATACACACAAGAACTGTGATTTGTATGTGGACAGTGTGCTATAATGAATGAGGTATTTCTATTATGAAAGAAGGTATTTCTATTATGAAAGAAGGTATTTCTATTATGAAAGAAGGTATTTCTATTATGAAAGAAGGTATTTCTATTATGAAAGAAGGTATTTCTATTATGAAAGAAGGTATTTCTATTATGAAAGAAGGTATTTCTATTATGAAAGAAGGTATTTCTATTACTTGTCAACGGTATTTCCATAAGGACTGTATGCTATAGTGAAAGAACTTCTACAATGAATGAACGGTATTTCTATGAATGACGGAGTTTCTATGACGGTATGCTGTGACTCAAGAAGTCTCAGACTTCTTGCTTGGCTTCTTTGCCTTCTTTGCCTTCTCTTGTCTCTCCTCGCGCTTTCTCTTGTTGATCTGGCGCTTCTCTCCAAAGTGCTCCTTGTCCATGTCCATGAGTGCCTCACGCTTGGCCGTGGTCATCTTCGTAAGCGACTTGTCAATGACCTTGTCGTCGTCCACCTCCTCCAACAACTCCATTTTCTTGTTTGCTCTCTCCTCAATGGCCTGGATTCTCAGAACATCTCTCTCGGCCACAATCGACACAGAATCTCCCTTTCTTCCTGCTCTGGCCGTTCTACCTACTCTGTGAATAAAGTCATCTGGATCGGCTGGAATATCAAAGTTCACCACGAGCTCCACCGTGGGGATATCCAAACCTCTCGATGCAACGTCTGTGGCTATCAAAATGCGAGCAGCCTGTGCTTTGAATCGCTGCAACGAGCTTGTTCTTTCCAGCTGAGGCATTTCCGAATGGAGCGAGGCCACTCGAAAGTCGAGCTTACGCAACGTTCGGCGTAAAAGCTCGGCCGTCTTGGTTCTGTTGACGAAAATGATCACGTTGACTTTCTCGTACTTTTCAAGCGAAAGAATGTTGTGGAGATACGCCTCCTTGACGTACGACGGAACATACACGTAGTAAAGCAGCAATGTTGAAGGAATGGCCACTTTATCCACGGTTTCTACCTCATGCAAAAACACCGGAGGCTTGCCGTCTGCCTGCGGTTTATCTTTGAGAGATCTCACGGCATCAGTAACGGTGGCAGTGAATAAAAGAGTCTGTCTTTTCGATGGGTCTGGCAACACATTTAAGCATCTCAGCAAGTCCTTACTGAACGAGTTACTGAGCACACGATCGGCCTCGTCGAGCACCAAGTACTTCACACTCCGGAGGCCCCTGATGGTGTCCTCTCCACTGTTCAAAATGTGGTCTGCCAACCTTCCTGGGGTTGCAATGACAAAATGCGGTCTTTTCTGTAAGTCAAGAGCCTGTTTCACGAAATCTTCACCTCCCACAATGAGACTGAGTCGGATGTTCATGGTGGATCCCAACGCGGCAAATTGCTCGGCAATCTGCATGGCCAATTCTCTGGTGGGCGTCAACACCACCCCAAAAATACCCATGGGGTCTTCTGACCATTTTGTGAGCATGGGAGTAGCGAATGCGATGGTCTTACCAGAACCAGTTTTGGCACCTCCAATGCAATCTTTTCCGGCCAAAATCTCGGGTATACAAGCCCGTTGAATCAGCGTGGGTGTGTGAATTTTCATGGCATCGAGGGCCTCGTCTAGCCACTTGGCTACCCCTAAATCAGCAAAAGACATTTCTGGTGATCTGGAGGTTTGCGATGCTCATCTGAGATGGATGGAGAAAACACCCGTACACCGTGTTTATTGGGGCGAGTGAATCCAGGAAAATTCGGGTATAAGTGGTAACTTGAGAGGGCCCATTTGATTTACGCAGATGCTCTGGTACGTATACTGGATTTATATGAAAATTCGTTCAACGGTGGGGCCTCCAGAGAGAGGTAATCGATTTTAAAATCCTGCATGTTGTCAACTTGTCGATTGTGGTCACGTGCTGGGAACCGACTTGTAGTTCTCCAGATTCAATATCTTCGTCACCATGTTGCCCTGGAGACTCAAAAGAAACTTTTCGTCCATTGCTAGGCGATTTCAAGAGGTGGTCGAGACGGCTGAAGCTCCTGTTGACATTTACGCAACGCTTCCCAAAACAAGCTTCCATTTTGAAACTTCAGGTAGCCTCCAGCCAAATGCCAGATACAAGAATCTAGACTACGCTGTTACGGGAACCGACGATTTCGGGCTTCGAGACGCTGAAATATCCATGAAAGAATACTTTTTGGGCGACACCCACCATTCACACAAGGTATTCAGCGGACACCATCAATCGTACAAACAGGGCCAGAAGGTAGAGCAGCGAACGTTCGTAGATCTCAGACTCCTTCGGCTCCGCACCGGAAATGGAGGTAATGGATGTGTTTCGTTCTTCAGAGATGCAAATAGACCTGTCGGCCCACCAGACGGAGGCGACGGAGGTGACGGAGGAAGTATATATGTCCAGGTTGTGAATAACATCAGCCTGTTGCATAAAATCAAAAGAAGCTACAATGCCGGCAACGGGCGGCCCGGTACATCGAGTCAGTTGGACGGCAAGATTGGTGAGGATATTATTTTGGAGGTACCGGTGGGGACCACCATGCGGTGGATTCCAGATCCTTTGTTGGTGAAAGACCAATTACGAGAAGCTGGGGGAGACATCTCCAAGGTGGTGATGGGATTGAAGATGACGGAATCTCACGATATCCAGCTATTCCGCGACGACTACGACCCAGGCCACGGATGGCAGTTTAAGGAGAAGGACGAAGAGTATCATCGTGAGAGAGAGTATTTCGTGGAGCTTGACGCACAGGTGAAGGACTACGACCGCGAGATCATTGCCGAAGAGCTCATGTTTGACCGTTTCCCGGCTCTCGGGCTCGACTTTGATAAGCCCACGGACAAACCAGTCTTACTCATGAGAGGAGGAAAAGGAGGCATGGGAAACATGCATTTCCTCACCGCTAATGTTCGAAACCCGAGATTCAGTAAGGTTGGTCGCCAGGGGCTCTGCGGATTTTTTCTTTTGGAGTTGAAGCTTATTGCCGACTTGGGGCTTGTCGGACTACCCAATGCGGGAAAGCTGACTCTTCTCCGTGCAATTTCCAGGGCAACGCCTCGCGTGGGCCACTGGGAGTTCACAACCCTACAGCCCACGGTGGGAACCATCTCTACCTCCATTGACACTGAGCCCTTCACTGTGGCAGATATCCCTGGAATCATCAAGGGAGCATCAGAGAATAAGGGAATGGGCATGGACTTTTTGCGACACATTGAGAGAAGCGGCGGATTGGTATTTGTTGTTTCACTCGAGTCGAAGGACCCCGTGGCGGATCTTGAGGTTTTGATGGAAGAGTTGGGACCCAAACGGATGGCCAACAAGCGGGTGATGGTGATAGGTACCAAGGCGGATTTGGTGAATAATAGCGAGGCTTACCGAGCTCTTACGAGGTTTGTTCACGATACAAACGAAACGTGGCGGTGTGTTCCCGTGTGTGCTCCACGAGGCGAAAACATCAAGCAGTGTGTTCGTATGATGGCACAGGTGGCCAAGGGAGAAGAAAAGTAGATGGAATTAAATTAATAAGGAATGATATGTACATAGCAGGGCGATAGAAGATAAGAATTGAAAGGTCCACGGGTAGATCAAGAGACTGAAAGATAAAGAGACTGAAGATAAAGAGACTGAAGATAAAGAGACTGAAGATAAAGAGACTGAAGATTAAAAGACTGAAAGGGTTGGAAGTGACAAAAGGGCTCGAAAGTCTGCTCCGCCTGTGAGAGAGGTTGAGAGAGGTTGAAAGTCAAACACCTGACAATCTTCTAAGATAAGATGTCAGTAGACATTTAATTACCACGGTATTTGAAAAAAATTGACGAAGTGGCTAGAATGACGAATGGAACAATTCACTTTTTTTTTGGACTCGTAAGCACATAGATATCACTCTGGGAAGTAATCACTATCTATATGTCATCAACGTAAAGACCAAGTAAAGTAAAATCCACTTTATCATGTCTCACATAGATGCGATTCCGCATAGTAGCGTTTGGGCCAATTTGAAGTGGCGGTTAGTGAACTTCCTATTACATGCCAAGGATGCTTGCTTCAATCCATATATGCCCTCTTCACCTTAAAAATAGCATTTGGATGTTCAAAATCTATGTATCCTTCTGGTTGTTGCATATAAATCTCCTCGATAGTGGTCATTTAAGAACGCTGTATTCACATCTATTTGATGTACGTTGGAGACAAAAAACGCAGCTTTATTTTTTTAAGTGACGTATTAATTAAAAGCCTATAGACAACTAATTATCGATGACTGTCGGATGGACTCAACATCTCTCACATGCGGAGCAGTCAGGGGCCCGAAATTGTTAAGATCATGCAGTGCACATGACCAAACAATTGAGAACATCAATATCAAAAACTAAATCGGCAGACTCATTATCGCCGATACTATTCCGTCGGGCCCGCCCCATCGGCCAGGCCATCTTGCACCCACACTACAAATTATAAATTAGTTTGTCTATTAACCTCCATTTATGCTTCATTACTCATGATGTTTCCATGATTTCCGTGATTTTTCCACGATTTCCATGATTTTCCTTGATGTGGCCGTGGTCGTACTTGTAGTTTTACACTCTTCTCTTCATCTCCGTTTTGCTGGTGTGCACCTACTGCGTCAGGCGCATGCGAAGAACCTGCTCCACCTTTTGCTGGATATAATTGTGATTCTCCAAGGGCTTGCCAAATGTATAGTCGAATCCCACGCTGCGGTATAAATCTACATCGAGGCTCGAATATCTTGTGGTGACCGCCACCAACGCAACATGATCCAATTCTTTTAAACCCCGGACCCTGGTCGCAAGTTCAGTGCCGGACACTTCGGGCATTTCTATGTCGAGAAAAATAATGTCGAAGTGCAGTAGGGCCGCCTCAGTGGTTTCCACCGCAGCCGAATGTTGCACGGTGCGCACTGAAGCTCGAGGATAGAGTTTTCGGAGCATTCGCGACAAGATCCGGAGGTTGATTTCGTTATCGTCCACAACCAAAAAAGTGTAGGGAGTCATGTGGGGGATCCATTGGTCCAAGTCCTCGATGGGGGAGGGATAGGAGGAGGCGGCGGTGGGATTTTCGAGGTTCCAGTGGTATTTGGGGGCAAACGTGGGGGCAGCATCGAATTTGGTTTCTATGAGGCCGAGGTTGTTGGCAGAGCCGTCATAGTTTTTAAAGGGGCGGTCAAAAGGAAACTGGCGGTCGAGTTGCAATTGGCGGTCGAGATTAAATTGGCGGTCAAGGCTAAATTGGCGATCGAGTTGCAATTGTTCATGATAAATTGGATCGAATCGGTCAAAGGCAGGAGCCTCCAACTTCGCGGAGTTATAGTTTTCGTAGCCACCGAATTCGTCTGGGGCGAAAGTGCCATTCTCGAAGCTCATTTTTCTATCCATGCCTTCATAATCAACATACTGGGGCCCGAGCCCGTCAAGGTCCAGTGCGCTGTTCATGGCTATTAGCATTATCAAATGAGTGGGCCAAACCCACCAGCGCTGGGCCGGCACACTTCTTATATATGGCCAACCCAGGCCACTAGTCCCGGCCACGAGCGCTGCTGCCGGGGCAGCGATGCTCATCTGGGCGACCTTTTTTCCTGTAGGGCGGGCGCAGCGCGGGTAACTAGCGTCTCGGCCTACCACGCCCGCACTTCCATAAGATTTCGCCCTGAATCTATATGCCTGGTCGCACAATAGTCTTTGAGGCGGGTGGCTAGAGTCCTGTGCCAGAGAGGGCCCTGCCAGGTCACCAGACATACGTCAAGATAATTTTTTGGAGGTACTGGGCCCGGCGTAGATGGCCAGGCCAGTTTTTGCTATTGTCTTGTCTTGTGGCCATTTTCTCGATTCCTGGCCATTTTCTCGTTTTCGTGCCCCGGGAAACTCGTGCGAGTGGGGACGATTCTAACGAGGGCCAAATTCTATTTGCCGTGAGTGATGCTTCTGTGCGGATTGCGACGGGTTTGTAAATCAATCCCGCAAAACCTTTTTCGGCCACCCAAAGACCCTGCCACGCAATTCTGCCCGCTGCGACGCCTGTCCCCTCTCCAGGATGTCATGATGCCCGGCTGTTGGCCGTAGAGGTGAAATTACGGCCAAGTTACCATTGCGACGGTGTTGTGGCCATGCAGTCTGGTGTACTGTGCGCTAGTGAAGGTTGAAGCGAAGTGTAGGTGATGTTCGCCGCCCAGCCCCTTGTTGGGCTTAGTCAGCTTTTCTAGTTTTTGGGAACGAACAGGTGTTTAGCTGCTACGGCGATATAATAGGATACTTCTGTAGATGACAGCGGTGGTCAATCTTGCCCTGTGCCTGGCAGAATTATCGGTCTACGCTTTAGTCTATATTGTCGCATCCAAGCGTGCTCAAGGGGAACTAACCTTTATTTATGGTTTTACCCCTCTGGGCATGGCCGGCCCTTCCGCCTGCAGTTCTGTGTGTTCCTGGCTGATCAGGCAAGATCAGGGCGCTGTGTTTGCAACCTGTCGACTTAAGTGGACTGGTATAATAGGGGTGTTAGGCACTGGAGCATTCAATTTCACTTCAAACTGTCAACATCCGTAACGAGTTTTGTGTATTGTAAGAGTTAACAGAGTGTACTTGGACCGGGAATCCTCGTTAATTCCTATAAAGATAGCGACAAGGGAAGCTTTAAAATGGTATCCAAGGCTTACCTAATACAATCCAAGGGTGATTCTAGTACTGAGTAAAAAGAACATTGTAGGACAAAAGCACTGATTGTGGCGCAAATCTATTACATGTATCGAATGATTTGATTGAATCTGTCAACGTCGTATCACTAAACGAATTTTGTGTATTGTAAGAGTTCAGCTCATTGAATCTGTCAACTTCACATCACTAAACGAGTTATTTTGTGTACTGAAAGAGTTCATTCATGGGCTCATTGAAGCACCGAAGTAAATTGCATGTAAAGGGATCAAAAGGTGATGTGAATGTCACTCCGATGGCAATGTCTCGTGGTCCAATTTTGGCAAACGTAGAGGTAAGCATGCTCCATGAGGCGATATCCGCCATATTTGGAATCGTTGGCCGTATAGATATGAGAAAACCGTATGACCAGAGATACGGTAGACTTGGTGATCCATGAAGAAGGTCTGCCGACTCATGATTCATAGTGATACCTATTACCACATTTCAACCACACTGCTTCGTTTGTCCTCCAAACTTCAACAATTTGACTTGAGCGCTCTACCCTGATCACTCTACCCTGATCACTCTACCCCAGTCAATCTATCCTTCTCTCACTTCACTCTACCCCAGTCACTTTACAATTTGACAATGTTCCTTACTCAATTTCCACCAACTGTCGCCAGACAACAGCCAGTGAAACAAATCACAAGAAAACGTTCTCGGCCCCTATATGTCACTAATACAAAGAATTCCCCATAATGAGCGATGTCCAATTACCTCTGACTACGGCCCGAAATGAATCCTCCTAATAATTTCTACCGTGCCTTCGTAGCCCAACGCAACCCTGGCGAGCGAGTCGTCCACTAATTTAATATCAAATTCTCATTCTACTATTTTCCTTTCCGTCCTACTCACTCAAGCACTAAATCACCTCAGTTGCTTGCAACCGGTGTGCATACTCGCCAACTACATCTACAATTCCTCTCACCTGTACAGATTCCACATTATGTCTGGTAACCTGTTCAAGCTCACAGTTAACGAGCACCTCGAGGGTCTCCCTAAGGTTATTCAGTCAAAATTATACGATGCGCCGGCCACTTGTTTGTCCATCTACCGACTACTTCCTCTGTTGGCCAAGTTCTACATTGTTGCCATGCTATTTAACGAAAAACCAGTAGCTGTTAAGGACTTGGAGAAGTGGTGCCAGCCGCAAGCACGCAAATTCCAGTACGAGTCGCTCAAACGGTTGCGTGCATTGCATTTGATAGAGGAGGATTCCAGCGGCACCCACATTCGTCTCCATCAGACGTTTCGAAATAATTTTCGTGATTGTCTAACCGGCTCCCAGGCGTCCAATGCCTTCGGCAAGATCGCCACCAACACAGAGAAAAGCCCCATCGATGTCAAGTTCTTGGACCAATTCGCCTCCCAGAAATGGGAAACCATCTTGCATTTTATGGTCGGAACAGACCTACCTGAGGTTCCATCCAGGCCTGTCCTTTCATTGCTCAAGCTGGGTGGCCTCATGGAGGGTCCTGGAACCTCAGCGATCAACTTAAAAATCACCAACAGTGGTTTCCAATTCTTGTTGCAAGATGTTAATGTCCAGATCTGGACCATCTTGTTGGAGTACTTGAATTTGGCTCTGGACCTCAACATGGATCCGGTCGACGTGCTCAACTTCATTTTCATTCTAGGCTCGTTGGAGCTCGGAAAGGCCTACTCCATCTCGGATTTGAGTGCAACCCAAGTTAGCATGTTGCCTGATCTTAGAGATTACGGTCTTGTATACCAGCGGTCTGAGAGTTCATCTCGTTTCTATCCTACTAGATTGGCCACTACTTTGACCTCCGAATCCACAGGACTTAAAACTCCATCGATGGCTTTAGACCAGGCTCTTCAGGAATCTGGAAAGGCTCTGGACCAGCCTGAGGGAGGAGACTCTCAACGAGGCCAGATTATCTTGGAAACAAACTTCAAGCTTTACGCCTACACGAACTCGCCGCTTGGAATTGCTATTTTGAATTTGTTTGTCAGTATGAAGTCGAGATTTGCCAATATGGTGACAGGCCAAATTACCCGTGAGTCAATCAGAAACGCCCTTTACAACGGTATCACAGCAGAACAAATCATCAGGTTTCTAGAGACACATGCTCATTCACAGATGAAGATTCTCGCCAAGGAAAAATTGGACAAGAAAATCGAATTTGATGCAAGTCATAATATCAATACTGCCGGTGGAGCTCCGCAATCGAAGTCGACTGACTCCGGAGTTGCTCAGCATCGGTTGGAAATCTTGCCTCCAAATGTGGTCGATCAAATCAAGCTTTGGCAGTTGGAGCTAGACCGTATCCAGACTTTCGAAGGTTATCTTTTCAAGGACTTTAAGGACCAGAACGAGTACGATGTATTGTGTAACTATGCTACCGAGGTTGGTGTGTTGCTCTGGTCCGATAAATCGAAGCTTCGATTCTTCGTCACTGCCGATGGTATGTCTCAGGTGGCAGACTTTGCCAGTCGAAAATTTAGATAATCTTTTGCATCGCTATTTACAAGTTTAGCTGGAACAAGCTTCACAGCCTTCTATATCACTAATGTCACATGACAACGGCGTTTCGTCATAAATGTCATACTTCTCTTGATCGTCACTATTGTGTCCATCTTCAGCCATTTTTCTTCTTTTTGTGCGGTTTTTCGCAATTGCATGTTTTAAAAGCACGTCCCTTTCCTTGTCACTTTCTATCGAAGTGATTGAGCAAGGAGATGATTCAACCAGTCGCTTGAGTGTTTCTTGGGTAGTCTGGTCGGTCTCCGATCCATCCGCGTAACTCTTGGCTTCCACATATATCCTTCTTTGGATACTTGCAACATTCTCTCCGGTGAAGCTATCCAAATCAGCCTTGATTTTGGCTTCGTCGACAGTGAACTGGATGGCTCGAGTAGCAGCTTGCGTACGAAGATAGTACATTCCCGTTTTGAGACCTTGCTCCCATGCAAAGAAGTGACAGGAAGTAAGCGTCTTGAATGTTGGGTTTTGCAAGTGAATATTCATGCTCTGCAGCTGGTCAATGAAACGGCCTCGGTCGGCTGCCAACTGGACAATCGCTTTCTGACTTATCTCCCAAACAGTTTTATATAGGTTTTTGATCTCTGTAGGAATGAAGCCAATGTTCTGAATCAGTCCGTTGTCCATGATGATCCTGTCCTTTAGAGACTCGCTCCAAAGACCCATATCCATCAAGTCCTTCACGAGGTACTTGTTGACAACCTGAAATTCTCCCGAAAGCACTCTACGCAGATACAAATTTGAGGTGAACGGCTCGAAACATTCGTTGAACCCCAAAATTTGCGAAGTGGTTGCAGTGGGCATGGGTGCAACTAGAAGAGAGTTTCGCAAACCGTACACTTTCATCTTCTCTTTGAGTACATCCCAATCATCAAAGAAGGTTGGTTTGTGATCCCACAAATCGAATTGCAATTGGCCCATGGATGCTGGCGACCCTTCGAAACTTTCGTAAGGACCTTTTTCTATGGCCATTTCCACTGAGCACTCAACTGCAGCATGGTATATTGTCTCGAAGATCTGGCTGTTGAGCGTGCGTGTCTGCTCTGATTCGAACGGTAGCCTCAACTCCAACAAGGTATCTGCAAATCCTTGAACACCGATTGCGATTGGCCGATGTCTTCTATTAGACGCTTCAGAGATTTCAACTGGGTATTTCGTCACATCAATGACCTTATCAAGGTTTCGAGCAAGAATCTTGGTGACCTCGTGTAACTTAAGGAAATCATAATATATCTTTCCGTCATCGCTCCTGGCGACAAATGAAGGGAGTGCCAACAGACCTAAATTGCACACTGCGATTTCTTCCGCAGACGAGTATTCCACGATTTCACAGCAGAGATTGGACGACTTGATTGTGCCCAAGTTCTTTTGGTTCAGCTTTCTGTTACAGGAATCTTTGTAGAGCATATAAGGCATCCCAGTTTCAGTTTGTGATTCGAGGATTTGCATCCACAACTTGCGTGCCTTGATGGTTTGCATTGCGAGACCCCGTTTCTCGTAATAGGTGTATTTGTCGTCGAACTCTTTTCCGTAGACATCGCTGAGTCCTGGAGCTTCATCGGGGGAAAACAAAGACCAATCGTCATTCTCCTTCACTCTTTTCATAAACAAGTCTGGAATCCATAAAGCATAGAAGAGGTCTCTTGCCCGAAGTTCCTCTTTTCCATGGTTCTTACGAAGCTCCAATACTTCCTGGATGTCTGCATGCCATGGCTCCAAATACACAGCAATAGCGCCGGGTCTCTTATTTCCACCTTGATCCACGTATCGCGCTGTATTGTTGAACACTCGAAGCATAGGCACAAGCCCACTAGAGGTTCCATTGGACGTCTTTATGAGTGCACCATTGGCCCTCACATTGCTGACATGAATGCCAATACCTCCCGAACCCTTAGAAATCATCGCAGCCTTGTGCAACGTCTGATAAATTCCATCTATGGAGTCATCTTCCATGGCCATGAGATAGCACAGCGACAAGAAATTGTTTTCTGTTGCTGCGTTGAAAAGCGTGGGCGACGAGTGGATCATATACCTCGAGGACATAAGATCGTAGGTTTCCTTGATCCTGTCGAGCGCGTCGGCACCCCCAAGGACTCCGTGGATGCCAACCGCAACACGAAGAAATAGGTATTGTGGGGTTTCGGCGATAATATTGTCCATGTGTAAGAGGAAAGACTTGCCGAGAGTTCTCATACCGAAATAGGCCAAATCGAAATCTCTTTCGGGGCAAACCAATGAGTCGAGGTACTCTGCATTGGCTTCTACGAATTCTGCGGCTTCTGCCGACACCAAGGGGAAAGGCTGGCGAGTCCTAGTGTGATGGTTCAATCTCAATCTTCGAAAAGCTTCAGAAAACCGTCCAGGAACCAATCGCCGGATCCGATACGCCTCCAACCGGCCTGCAAGAAGTCCACATTCTGGATTCATGATGGTCCGTTGCGCCACAGACTCTGCGGCGAGCTGAACTAGCTCATTGAGCAGAAGTGAGTCTGGAAGCGATAATTCCATATCAGACACTAGCGAGTCCAATTCCCGCGAAGGAATGGTCAATGACCAGCAATGTTTTTCTAGAAAATTTCGAAACCTATGGGCGTCAAACGCACCATGTGACCCGGACTCACTCTCTACAATCGTCATGAGTTGCAAAATAAGAACGAGTTGGTGGTTTGCGATGTAGTGGCGTGCAGTCTTTGGATGAGATGATGAGTAAGATGCGGTTTGTGCGGAGGAACTGGATTGGAACTACGATACGCAAAAAAAGAGAGAATTCAGGGGAATAGACTCTTCCGGTGATTTCCTCGACGATAAGGACGAAATGTTGGAAAGTAAAAAAAGAACAGCTCGCACTCAGGTTCGAACTAAGGACCAACAGATTTGCAATCTGCTGCGCTACCACTGCGCCATACGAGCTGGATTTGTAGGTAACTGAGAATGGTGCATCTAGGGTAAGCTTCTGGTTAAATGTGTGAATTTTGGCTTGATAACGGTATAAATGTGCTTTTTGAAGACACCTTAATACATTGTATTGCAAAAATCGCCATATATTTCGATGTAGCGGCGATTTGCCTGTTTTCTCAACATCCGAGTTTCCGATCTTCCCAAAACCACCCATAAACCACATTCACGTTACAGCGTTCGTCGAGACCTCTTTAGTCCGTCCCGTTGCCTTCTTTCCTTTATTCCCTCACTATTTACCCGTGTATGTCATCCCGTTCCGTGTACTCGAACAACTACATCATGGTGCACCCGTGCACCATGGACCTTCACAAAAAATTCAGCTCATCTTGATCTGCGTTATCCAACTCTATATCCATGGGCAAGAGAGAATCTTCAGAAGCCCACAATATGGAAGTGGACGACTCTTTCCTGCCGCTTTTGCGAGAGGAGTACAAGGGCAAACGATTGCACGACCCAATCAACACAGTTGATGACAAATGGGAGCTTTTGCCAGCGTTCTTGAAGGTTAAAGGTCTTGTCAAGCAGCATTTGGACTCGTTCAATTATTTCGTCGACGTGGACTTGAGGAAGATTATCAACGCAAACGAACTTGTTTTGTCCGACGTGGATCCGCTGTTTTACTTGAAATACTTGGATATTCGTGTGGGCCACAAGTCATCACTGGCTCCAGGAACCAAGGAGGTGATTATGGCTCCTCATGAGTGTCGTTTGAGAGACTTGACGTACTCGGCTCCAATTTATGTGGACGTTGAGTACACGAGAGGCCGCAAGATCATCATGCACAAGGACCTAGAGATCGGTCGTATGCCTATTATGTTACGATCCAATAAGTGTGTCTTGGATGGTATTGACGAGCAACAGATGGCACTCTTTGAGGAATGTCCAATTGATCCGGGTGGATACTTCATTGTCAACGGAACGGAGAAGGTGATCTTGATTCAGGAGCAGCTTTCCAAGAACAGAATCATTGTAGAGGCTGACGAGAAAAAGAACATCGTGCAAGCTTCTGTGACGTCGTCTACGCACGAGCGTAAGTCGAAGACATATGTCATTTCGAAAAACGAAAAAATTTACTTGAAGCACAACTCCATTGCGGAAGATATTCCTATTGTGGTGATGTTGAAAGCTGCCGGTATTGTGTCTGATTTAGAGGTGTTGCAACTTGTGTGTGGGTCTAGCCCTCAGTACCAGGACTTGTTTGCTATCAACTTCGAAGAAGCGGCCAAGCTTGAGATATTCACCCAGCAGCAGGCGCTTCTCTACATTGGTAAGCGAGTGAAAACCATTCGTCGTGCTGGAGCTCCAAAACTATCACAACTTCAAGAAGGTATCGAGGCAATTGCCACCACGGTCATTGCCCACTTGACGGTTTCCGACTTGAACTTCCGTGAGAAGGCCTTGTATATCGCCACCATGGCCAGGAAAGTGTTGATGACCATGCATAACCCGTCTATGGTGGACGACAGAGATTATGTGGGTAACAAGCGTTTGGAATTGGCCGGGCAATTGATGTCGTTGCTTTTCGAGGATTTGTTCAAGAAGTTCAACACGGATTTCAAGGCTAACATCGACAAGATCTTGAAAAAGCCTGGTCGTACTTCAGAGTTCGATGCGCTTTTGTCGATTAACATCCACTCCAACAACATCACAATGGGCATGAATCGTGCTATTTCCACGGGTAACTGGTCTTTGAAACGTTTCAAGATGGAGAGAGCTGGTGTTACTCACGTTTTATCTCGTTTGTCGTACATTTCTGCTTTGGGTATGATGACAAGAATTTCCTCGCAGTTCGAGAAATCCCGTAAGGTTTCTGGTCCGAGAGCTTTGCAGCCTTCTCAGTTTGGTATGTTGTGTACCTCTGATACGCCTGAGGGTGAAGCCTGTGGTTTGGTCAAGAACTTGGCCCTCATGACCCATATTACCACCGATGACGAGGAGGCTCCTATCAAACGCTTATGTTTTCTCTTGGGTTGTGAAGATATCATGAGTATTGACTCAGCTACAATATACTCTGATGGTAACTTTGGCGTCTTCCTTAACGGTACCATGCTTGGCACCACTAGATATCCGGTCAAGTTTGTCAGGGACTTCCGTGCATTGAGAAGAACCGGAAAGATTTCTGAATTTATTTCCATCTTCACAAACGTGCATCAGGCGGCTGTTCATATTGCCACCGATGGTGGTCGTGTTTGTCGTCCATTGATCATCATCGACGAAAAGACTGGTGCTCCACGTGTTGAGGCACACCACTTGGAACGATTATTGAAGGGAGAGTGGGTGTTCGATGACTTTTTGAAATACGGCTTGGTTGAGTACTTGGATGTCAACGAGGAGAATGATGCCTTGATAGCATTGTACGAGAAAGATATCGTTGAAAACCCCGACCTTCGCTACACGCATTTGGAGATCGAACCCTTTACTGTTCTTGGAGCAGTCGCTGGATTGATTCCTTACCCACACCACAACCAATCTCCGAGAAACACCTATCAATGTGCCATGGGTAAGCAAGCTATCGGAGCCATCGCATATAATCAGTTCCGCAGAATTGATACGCTTTTGTATTTCATGGTCTATCCTCAGCAGCCCATGGTGAAGACGAAGACAATTGAGTTGATCGATTACGACAAACTTCCAGCCGGACAAAACGCAACGGTGGCCGTTATGTCATATTCTGGTTACGATATTGAGGATGCCTTGGTCTTGAATAAGGCTTCTATTGACAGAGGGTTCGGAAGATGTCAGGTTGTGCGTAAAAACACTATCACACTCAAGAGATATCCGAACCACACGAAGGATATCGTTGCCGGTATGCGTGTTGATGACACGGGAAAGCCTATCTTCTCGCATAGTGCGTTGGGTCTTGACGGATTGGGTGAGGTTGGTATGAGAATCGAAAACGGACAAGTCTACGCCAACAAGCAGGTTCCAACCAACGCAGGTGAATCGGTATTGGGTGAACACAACCAGCCTCCGGGCGCTGAATCGCATAGAGAAACCCCTGCATTCTATAAGGGACCTGAGCCATCTTATGTTGACCAGGTCATGATGTCTGTCAGTGATAATGACCAAGCATTGATCAAGGTCTTGTTGAGACAAACCAGAAGACCGGAGCTTGGTGACAAGTTTTCTTCCCGACATGGACAGAAGGGTGTGTGTGGTATCATTGTTCAACAGGAGGACTTACCGTTTAATGACTTTGGTGTTACTCCCGACATTATCATGAACCCACACGGTTTCCCATCTCGTATGACGGTTGGCAAGATGATCGAATTGATCTCAGGAAAGGCTGGTGTGTTGAATGGCTCTCTCGAATATGGTACGTGTTTCGGAGGTTCTGAGTTGGAGGACATGTCTAAGATTTTGGTTGACAAAGGATTCAACTATTCTGGTAAAGACATGTTGTACTCTGGTATCACAGGTGAGTGTTTGCAGGCATACATCTTCTTTGGACCCATTTACTACCAGAAATTGAAGCATATGGTTTTGGACAAGATGCATGCCAGAGCCAGAGGTCCAAGAGCTGTCTTGACTAGACAACCGACTGAAGGTAGATCTAGAGATGGTGGTTTGAGATTGGGAGAGATGGAAAGAGACTGTGTGATTGCATATGGTGCCTCTCAGCTTTTGCTTGAGAGATTGATGATCTCTTCGGATGCCTTTGAAGTTGACATCTGTAACAACTGTGGTTTGATGGGTTACAGCTCATGGTGTAACACATGCAAAAGTTCTGAGCAAATGATTAGAATGACGATTCCTTATGCTGCGAAATTGTTGTTCCAAGAGCTTTTGTCGATGAACATTGCCCCACGTTTGAAGTTGGGCGATGTCTTCTAGTGTACAATAAAAATTTGCATAACGGGCGCTGTCCATATTCATAGCTGCTCGTGTATATTGATAAAACAAACATAGATCAAACAGTAACAGAAGTAAGTGCTACTCTTCGCTGTTGGATTTGCCAAGGTGTAAGCCCCTCTTGAGGCCCTTTCCAACGGTTCCAACACCCTTGCCAACACTCTTGCCAACCCCTTTTCCGAGGCCTTTACCAACATGACCAACGGCACCAACTCCGCTACCAACAGCACCAAAGGCGTCACCGATATGGGTGGCACTTTCAGGACAGACGTTGATGACGAAGTCGGGCTTGAAGCTCAATTTGAAGTGAGCCTCACCAGCATCATTTCCGTCATTGTCGAGCAACTTGACAGTGTACTCAGTCTCACCCTCCTTATTCATTTCAGAAAGCTTCATGTAGCCGTCGCACAACCAGTCGTCTTGTTCTGGACCAATATCCCAGTCATAAACGACGACCTTAACAACAGAGTCGTATTTGTTGATGACAGAAACACTGGTAGTCTCATTCCAGGTTGGATCCAAAGTCTTCTTAACCTTCTTACTCTTGAAAAATTCCTCCTTATCAGTGTTCAAGAAGAGCTTGACGTATGGGTCAGACTTTCCATTGCTGTCTCCTGCTGGCAAGTTGTTGGCGTCAATTGCATTGACGGTCAAGTATCCCGCATTGTTGTGAGAGTCCTGAGGAGGGATTTCGCCAGAGTAAATGATTGGCACCCACGAGGCACGAATCTTGAGTGAGGCGCTAACAGCACCACTCAACTGGACAGTCATAGGTTCTTCGTACGCATTCAATATCAACTGGTTTGCTGGAATGTTCAATTCGGAGAGGGCCTTCTCAGATCTATTGTTGCCCTTCTTCTTTGCAAGTCTGATGTTGATCTTAGACCAGTCGAGCTCCTTGATAATAACATCACCCGTAATGTTGAGAGTCGACTTTTTCTCTCTCAACTTTGGAGATACAAAATCAGGGAGACCGTGGTTGTCAGCAAAAATTTGAAGGTAGCAATCATCCTTAGCTGTATTAACTTCCAAGATCTCGTAGATTAGAACACCGCTCTTGTACTCTACGAGCTGGTCCAAATTCAATCTCAATTTGTTTTCGGTTTCGCTCTCGTCCTCCTCGGCTTCTTCCTCGAGCTCCTTCTTCTGTCTCTCGAGTTTAGCCTTCTTGGACTTGTCGTGCTTCTCTTCTGCATCCTTCAACTCTTTGCGTCTCTTCTCGTCGGCCTTCTTCTCCTCTTCCTCGGCCTGATAGTCCTCCAATGTCATGACAGGCAAGGTAGGGTAGAAAGACAAAGAGTAAGTAAGAGTACCCTTTGGACCCTTTCTATGGATCAACTTGGACTCTCTCTTCTCGGTACCAATTGTCTCAATGTAGCGGCCCTTGTCATCCTTTTGGATCAAGTCGTTCAATCTAACGTCAAACGATCCCAAGGTCCTGTCCGGACTACGTTTCTCGACATCCATAACCTCCAAAGTCAACTTCTGATTTGGAGAAGAGATAGCCACGTAATGAATCTCGGCCCAGGTTGGGTCCAAGGTTGATTCTACAGCCGCAGTTCTTGAACGCTGAATTCCGTTCACCAAAATACGAGCGTATGGGTCAACCTTGCCAATTGTCTCCAAGTTACGCAAGTCTTCAGCCTTGTCAATGGCAATTCTAACCACACCCATCGGAGGACTGTAACCACCGGCACCAGAGGCACCCTCCAACATAACTGGCTTCCAGTAGGTGTTGATTTGGACTTCTCCACCCTTAGAGAGCTGGAACCATGGGTCCTGAATCATGGTAGCATCGATCAAATCGTTCAACTTGCAACGGAAGGAGCCATATATCTTCTTGTCTGCGGTTCTTATAACAACGCGAACTCTGGTCTTAGAACGGTCGAAAATGATCTTTTCCTCTGCCTTGCCCCAAGCTGGAGAGTTGTTGCCCTTGACGACTGAGGTCTCGACAGTAGGAATACCATCGATCAAGACTTCAGCATAAGCAGACAATGGTTTGTCGCTTCCACTCTTCAAGTTTCTTGCACTAGTGATCTCAATTCTTGCGATACCAGTGTTCAAGTCTGGAGGAGGGTTCACTGCACCATCTGGCTGTCTAGTAGCCATCAAGGCAGGCATGAAACTCAAGCCAAACAGCAACTCGCCGACAACCTTGTTGTTACGAACCACTGGAGCATTGATGTTGGGGTGCTTCTGGTTCTGAGTCAAAATTTCCAAATCAAGTTGAACGGAGCCAATAATGTTATCGTTTCTGTGGCCGTTGTGGTCCATCACAGTGATATTCAAAGGCTCAGAGGTGGTGCTGATTGGAATGTTAAGAGTCTCGTTCCAAACTGGTCTGGAAGTATCGTTCTTGTACTTCGTTTTTGCCAAAACACTTTTGAAGAATCCGAGGGTACAGTATGGATCGATAGTGTTTCCGATACGACCGTAGTTCTTCAAACCCTTGGCGGACTTCACATTGACGACCAAAACACCAATAGCAGAATTGAGGGGCGCACCAGCCATCAACTGCTCAACATTCAACTGGAAGGAAAGCGGAGAAAACAAGATGGGCCCAACGACTCTCTTGATCATCTCGTTGATGAATGGGTACAAGCCAGGGAAGGCCAACACCTCCCAGTTGAAAGTGGTTTCGCCTAAAAGTCTGCAGTTAAAATCAAACTGAGGAGGCTCCAACAAAGAAACATTGATGGTCTGAATATGAGGGAATGAAGCCATCATTCTCATTCTCACTCTCACGAAGCACTTGAAAGACACGTCAGAAACAGCAACAGGAAGCGTGATACCAAAAAGCTTGACCTTCACAACCACCTTCTCGTTGACCTTATTCTTCAATTGCTTGTTACTGGAGTCGGCAATCTCGTTGGGAGTGAAGGAAACACCCCAGTCCATAACAACAACGTCGTCGGCAGTTCCATACAACGTCTTAACCAAGTCGATTCTTGGTGGCTTCGTACCTGCCGTAAAGGAGTCTAGCCACAAGGACTTGATGAACGCAGGGGCAGGGGAAGCAGCCAAAATGGGGTTGACCTGTTCCGTTACGATTTGAGCCACAGAAGGCTCCAAAAAGTGCCAGAACTTCTCCAAGAAAACGTTGAGCCAGTCCATGGTCTCGTAATCGTCCTCAATTGACTTGATGGAGAACTCTCTCTGAGATTGCTCTCTCAATCCCTGTCTGTAAGTTCGAATGGAGGTACGATACAAAATCGACGTCACAACCATGATGAAAAACACCGGAGCCAACGAGAAGCGAAACCATCCTACAATCCACGACAACAATCCTCCCACAAGCAAGTAGCCGACATTGTGGTACCACTCACCGTAGGCGATTTTGGGCAAATAAGTATTGAAGAAGGATGCTTGGGTCAACAAGTCCACGGCTTCGTCCTCGGCAGTCAAAGCGTCCGCTTTTTCCCATCTGCCCACTTCTTTCCATCCACGGTAAGTGGGATCTACGGGTTCTCTTGGAGGAGGCTTGCTTTTGATGTTTGACATGTCATAATCCTCGCTGATTGTCCAGTCAATGGAGGAGGTGTTGACATCATTAGATTTCTCTTTGGCCAACTCTTCTTCTTCGAATGGAGGCTTCTGGTCGAGCTTCTTTTGCTGGGGAGGCTCCAACAATTCCGAAGGCTAGATGTTAGCAACTTTCAAAGAGCAAGACGTGGGGTCCATTGGACAACGTGTGAATTGCACCGGTCCATTTTTGGAGTTCAATGGACGAGTTATGGAGTGCAATTCACAGGCTGCGAAGTTCAATTATACATACATCGGCTGCAGCGGCACCACTATTATCAGCCATTGTAGTCTTATGATTGAAATGTTCTGAGCAGCTGCAGCAAAGTAGGTTGCGGGTCGTGTGGGGACCAATACTGTGATCTGGGATCTGGAAGGTGTGGAGAGAAATTAAGGGATGGGGAGAAAATTAGGAGTTGGGATGGAAACAGCGACTATGGAGTCCGAGAAGGTATGTTTTTTGCAGGGTTCAAGGGTTCTTTCGTGGAATGATGTGTGGTGTTCCTGACGTAGCATCCTGTATGGCGGAGACGCTATTCTTCTCTTGCATGAAGATGGTCTATGGGGACTATTGGGCAGAGTGGGCAGTAGATAGGGAATTTGGCATAGTGAGGAAATGTGACGTTTTCTGTGTTGCATTTGGTTGGTGGTTTTGTATTTTCCTTCGTCACTTTGTGGTGTATCCTCTGTATTTCAGAAACCGTTGTGCACATTAAGCGAGAGATGGGGAGGTGTAGTAAGATTGTGGAAGTAGGCGAAGTCGATAGAACAAGGGGAGTGTAGTGGAGGGGAGGCAGATTCTTTGTTATGGACACCAATGTAATCTTCTGTGAACCGCCTCAGCGACTTTTTTTTTTTCGTTTCCTGTCAATGTCTGGAAGAATCTGGGGAATATTCACTTGACGGACTCAATCACTTCAAAAACTGTACAAATGTGTCAAAACTTCGATATCATTGAGAGAGAATTTATATACTCTTTTCATACTTGCTTGAACTTTGTTTTGTGTTTATTCTTGTTTTTGTCTTGATTTTAGTCTAGTTTCACATCAGAAATTCACCTAACGTCTACTACTCAGCATCAGCAGCAGTACAAGTGAGTCGTAACGTCACAACGGATTTCATTGGGAGAAATTTTATTTTCTCTTTTCTTACTTGTTTGAACTTTGTTTTTGTCTTCATTTTGTTTTTGTCATCAATTTTCTTTACTTTTTGTTTTTGTCTGTATTAGGTTTCACATCTGAGACTCACCTAACATTGTCAACTTTTCACATCCTCGCAGCCTCAGCAACATTGCTGCGAAAGTACCATCCATTAGCAAAAATCGGAAACACGCCGAAAAAACCGTTCGAGCACCCACATCAACCTAAAACAGCCCACTCCACGTCTCTATACCAACAACCACGCCAAAAACCCCAAATCAATACCCAAACTAGAACTTCCCTCCCCGTCCCTCCCTAGTCACACCCACACCCGTACCCCACACTAACAGCCCATACTTCGATCTGAAGTCAAAACTGGTTGCACGAATCAACTCCCAATGAGACGCCAGGCCAACTTGGCCATATGCTTTGGCATATTCACCACCATATTGTTGGGGATTCAAATCCTCAGAGCCTCCCAGCTCGAGCTCGAGGATGCGGTTTTCCTCACCAAAAACAGCATCAAACAGCTCCAGACCCAATACTTGTGTAAGAATAAGACCACACGCATCGCATGTTTTCCTGACGCAGATTCAGACGACGATGAAGACCCAGGCAAGGCGATTTTCAAGCTGGTGCGCAGCCTGAGAGGCATGGACTTGGAACTTGACTTCCCCTTCTCGAACGTCATGAGCTCGGTATTTCCCATCGATCTGGTGGTGTCCTACAACGTTTCCAACGCCACCCAGCAGTTTGTTGCTCGCTACGCTTCATTTAGCCCGGTGCTAAACGGAAAGCTCACCAGCAAGTACGCCGTGGTGGATGGGCATGGATGCTCCCCCATCAACTCAACTTCTCATGCCACATACAAGGACAAGATCCTCATTGTGCTCAGAGGAGAGTGCACTTTCGTGGAGAAGGTCACCAACCTCGTGGAGTCCGACCTCAATCCGCGGGCCGTCGTGGTGGCCAACAACGAGCCATTCCGCAATCTCGTCACCATGTATTCTAGTACTTTTAATGAGGACGGCTCGCTCACGGTTCCCATCTTGTTCATCTCCAACGAGGATTATAAGAAGTTGAAGGCGCTTGAAAACGCAGAGTTGGAGCTTTCTATCGAAACGGCCACTATCGATAACTGGATCAATCTCATGCTTCTGATGGCATTGTCTCCGCCCCTCCTTATTGTGTTCTTCTACCTCTTGATGCGGGGCATCCAGGCATGCCATCGCCGCCACGTGAGCACCGTCAACCAGCGGCTTGTCCGCAAAATGGCGTTGTTCATCTACAACTACAACCACTTGATTCCTGCGCCGATGTTCTACGAGTACTTGACAGCCACAGCGCAGACCGGCGACATTCCGCTGGTGGTATCGTCTTCCGAGAACTTGCATAGTGTTCCAGACGACACCTCAGGAATCACCACCGACAACGACCGGCCGCAGGCAGCCAATTCGTTGGTTGTGAACGGCACTGATCTATATTCTCTCACCAACTTGCACCTCTTATTTGCTCAGCGAGACTACTACCCCACGCTCAAGTGCTCTATTTGCCTTGAGCGGTTTGCTCCTCTCCGGTCGAGGGTTCTTGTTCTCGAGTGCAAGCACATCTACCACGAGAGCTGTCTTCTGAACTGGCTCATCAATTTCCGCCGCACCTGTCCGCTCTGTAATGAGCATCTCAAGCTGTTGGAGACGCTGCCTTTGCTCAGCACCGAATCTTCCACTTACGACAGCTTTCGCGTCGACTTGGAGAGAGGTCGCGCCGAGCATCCATGGCCACACACAAGTCTGGCCTGGAGCCAGAGCAGCCACGAATCCTCACTGAGCCACTACCACGATGCTCGCGACCGTGACTTGGGAACTTCGGCACGCACCTCCACCATGGCCGTGCGGAGCCTCCAGCTTGACTCGCAGAGCTCTAACCACAAGAGTGGAGTGGCCACCTTAATGGATGAGTCTCCACGCGGACCATATGGAGACGTAGAAGAGAGTGGTTCGCTCGGAGTAGGCAGCGGAGTCGCTAGCGGGGCCAGACCTGGGGCCAAGACGACAGCTCAAAGCGATATCTACGATTTACATAGTGGATCGTCTCAGGCTGAGTCAGCTCTAGCCTCGGCCTTACCTTCCGGTTCTCGGCGTCCGTCCAGTTACACCTACCACAGTGTGGGGCCTAGCACTGGCTCAGACGCTTCGTTTGTCACCACCCGCACACACCCATACTCTGATTCGTCAAGCTCGCACTATATTACTCCACTGCAGAGCACCAATGGGGTGGACGACACCACTCTGAGCACATCGAGCGATCTGACCATCCGCAACGTCAGTCCTGACCATACTACGTAATGAATGACTGAACGAATTTGAAAAAATAATAGGAATTTTGATTAGCCGGTGCTGGCCAATTTGAGTTTCCCAAATTTGACTTGTCGGTGTTTTCCACTTTGACACGACGGTGTTTCCCAATTCGACAGGCTTCTAATCTCTCTGGTATTGTCTACAGCTTCTGCCCGCCTCCACCCGGGGCTCTTCCTCGGACGATCCCGGAACCGCACAAATCCCCACAGTTTGGTAAACTCCTGCACGCGACCCTTCACCTCTTCCACGCATTGACAGTTGTGAATTCACAGACCTCATCAGATATAAACCCAACAGATCCTCCGCTTGCGAGAATGGACCCAAATTCTTCGGTAGGAAATCCCGTTTACACGGATCATCTGCTACAACTGCTGCGACACGATACGCCCGACTTGGCAGACTCCAACCATCATCAACACAAAAGATCGAAAAAGAGAAAGAAGAAAGTTGAAATGGCTTGCGTTTACTGCCGCCGCTCGCACATGATATGTGACGACGCTAGGCCGTGCCTGCGGTGTATAAAGAGAGGTATTGGCCATCTTTGCCATGACGAGCCCACGCAGGGACGCCAGAAGAAGAGACCTGATGGAAACGGCGCTGAAAACACAATAACGCCGCCCCCTAAGGCCCTTGGAGAAACACAAAACACAGATTCTACACCGCCGCCCGCAGGCAACATCATGGGACCCGTTCCAGCGGGTGAGATTCCCCAGCGCTCGAGAAACGGCAGCACTTCTGTATTCACGAAAACGCTACCGTTCAACCAGGAGCCGTTTTTCTATTCCGAACACGCAGGTAGCGAGTTTAGCTCGCTCAACGACTTTTTGTCCATGATTGACGATCCCGAACTCGTCAACGGCGCTCTCAATGTCGGCTCGGCCAACGCAGATGCCCTACTACCTTTCACACTTGGGCCCGACCTGGCAACCAATTCAAGCGCAAACTTCAATAATCTTCTTTCATTTTCACCCCCGAACAATCTGATTCCCGCCTTTCCCGTGCAAGGTTTGCAGGCTAAACAGGAGCCATCAGGTCAGGAACAGGTTCCATACATCGACAGAAGTGCTGAAAACACCTCCTCTGCTGAGTACTCTAAGATCAATTCGGCAACGAACTTGACAGACGCAAATCACCAGCCTGTAATTTCAGACGCTGCAAGAGACAAGTTTTTCTTGACAGCTGCTGACCCCACTACAGAAATTTCTCCAGAGGAGAGATTGAAACAGGTCATCAAGGCAAAGCTTGAAGCTGGCTTGTTGCAGCCGTATAACTACGCAAAAGGATATGCCCGTTTGCAAAGCTACATGGACAACTACATGAATCAATCAAGCAGGCAGCGTATCCTCAAGCCACTCTCCATTTTCCGTCCTGCTTTCAGAGCCATTGCAAGAACCCTTAAAGATGTCGATTTGGTGCTTGTGGAGGAGAGCTTTGAAAGAATGCTTTTGGATTACGACCGAGTTTTCACTTCGATGGCCATACCTGCCTGTCTTTGGAGAAGAACAGGAGAAATTTACAGAGGCAATAAAGAATTTGCCTCGTTGGTGGGGGTCACCACCGACGACTTGAAGGACGGAAAGCTTGCTATCTACGAGCTCATGAGCGAAGAGAGTGCGGTCAACTTCTGGGAGAAGTACGGTGCCATTGCTTTCGACAAGGGCCAGAAGGCTGTGCTCACCAGCTGTAACTTGCGGACCAAGGACGGGTTTAAACGAAAAAGTTGTTGCTTTAGCTTCACCATCAGGCGCGACAGGTATAATATTCCGAGCTGCATCGTTGGCAACTTTATCCCTATTGACCCCTAATAGCTACGATAATGAACAACGTTGTTTCGTACTGATTTGCAAATTGTGTAATTCCTATTTTACAATGACCGCATGCAATATTACTCGTCATCTTCCATGTCTTCATCCTCTTCGTTCTCCTCCTCGTCACTATCTTGCTCGTCGCCAATAAAGTCATCAACATCGGCATCCTTAGCACTGCTCTTGGCACTCTCTTCTTCAGCGATAGCCTCCTTCAAAAGTCTGACTCTCTCCGCCTTGGCCTTTCTATGAACAACCACATATTGACCCAATGGGGTCGACTCCCAGGTGACATCCTTGAGGAAGTTCTTGACCTCAGCCTTGTTCGAAGGACCATACTCGATATTGGATCTCTTGGTTGTGATGTATGTGGCGTTGGCGTTCAACTTCTCCACCAACTGTTGCAACTGCTTGTTGAATCTGATGTTCTTGGACTTCTTCATGAAACGTCTGAGCGACAACACGGCTGGAGTGACGAGCTCAGGGAATGCAACGCTCTTGCTGTACAAGACGAAAAACTCACTGGTCAATTCGAGGAACTGCTCACATAAGCCGTCCTGGTAAGCCTTTGTACCCAAGTACTGCTGGTTGACCTTGATGTTGTGGTCGAAATCGACTGCCTCCAACTTGACATTTTTTCCAGGCTTAGTGAAAGCTGTGGAGGTCAAGATCTCGGAAACAAGAGGGTAGATAGGAATGTAGACACCGCTTCCCTGCGACAATCTAATCAAAGATCTGATCAAGTAGAAACGCAAGGGGAAGAACTGCGGACTAGGAATAAGTCTCATGGTACCCAAAGTAAGCTGAACCAATGGGTAGATCAAAGATCTCAATGGGGACTCCTGGTTCTTGTGGTTGGCCAATTCCTTTTCTGGGTTGCAGTGGTCAGCCAACACTCTGGACCAGAAATCCAACGAGTGGCAGAACTGCCAGTTGTAGATGGCTCTGTATGCATCTTTGCCCAGAGACTCGGAAGAGTTGCTTGTGGTGGTGATGGTGTTACGCAAGTGGATGGCCAACTGACGGACGTACTCGAAACCGACCTGGTAGGACAACTGCTCGTCGATACCAAACAACTCAGCAGCGGAGTTCTTGGAGAAATTGATCAAGTCCATGGTGTGTGGGTTGGTCTTACGACAGTTCTTCAAGAATGTCGAATAGGTCTGCTTCAAGATGATCTCCAAAGTGGACTTAGGGTATTCTCTGGCAGCATTGTTCAAGAAAGCGTAGGTGGCAACCTGGGTCTCAACCTGGGTAGTCATGGACCACACACCGACCACTGCAGAGAAAATCTCCTTGAGGATCTTTCTCTGAGAAATGTAGAATGGAAGCACTTCCTGGAGAGATGCCAACACCAAGGCAGCAGTTTCAGTATTCGTGATATCTTGCAAGAGCGTGATGTAAGCGCCTGCTTGACTCTTCAAGATACGCGACACCTGGCGCGAGTTGGCGTTCTTCTCGTCAACGGATCTGACACCTTTCAGGTTGACCTTGTAAGGAGCCAAGATATGAATAGCCTCTGGAATGCGCTGCAAGCCCACGAACATCAAGTCTGAGAACACCGAAGGGTCAGAAACCATGAACCTGGTGTCATTCTCATCGGCACGCGTGATGTAGACAGCAGCCTTGAAAGCTGAGACAATGTTTTGGAGCAATTTAGCTTTAGGTTTCTTCAACTGCGTGTTCCACTTGGCGACAATGGTCTTAGTGATTTCCTGCTGGGCCTTTGCAGCCTTCTGGGGACGTTCTTCGATATTATCGTCTTCTTCCTCGTCTTCATCTTCGTCTTCGCTGATAGCGTCCATTGGGTTCACTGGCTCGAAGTCCAAGAGCTCCTTATCGTTGTTCTTCAAGTATTTGTAAAATTCGGGGTCCTTGCTCTCCAATGCCTCCATATCCTTTTGCATCATCTCCACATCTTCTTCTTCGGAAGACTCGGCGTCGTCGTCATTCTCGGCGTCATCCTCTTCCTCTGGGTTCTCATCTTCGTCTGCCGATTCAGATTCTTGGGAGTTGTCATCGCTTTCCTCGTCCTCGGATTCTTCGGCAACTACCGTACCCTTCTTTGGCCTAGGAACCTCAAATCCACCCTCGAAAAAGTCCTCTACGGACATGTCATCGAAAACAGCCCTGGTAGCCTTCTTTTCCTTAGGTTGAGCATTCTCATCAGATGGGCCCTTGGACTTCTTCCGGAGAGCGTGCTTCTTGTTGTGCTTTTGCACCTCTTTACGGTGCTCGAGCGTATGCTTCAAGTGCTTGTTTTGAAACTTCTTGGTGGCTTTGGAAGCTTTGGCCATTGCTGTTCGAATGAAGTATAGGTAAGAAAAATTACTGAGATGAGGTAGATGGTGGGTTTATGCGCAGGCTTGATGGACTTGGGTGCGAAAAATGTCCCCAGGGTTCGGTTTTATTAGTCGTATGCACCCTTAAAGGCTTTCTCAAGCCATTTGAGCAACTTGTCGTAAACGATGTCGTTGGCGTTATGGTAGTAGATCGAGTGGTCACTATCTGGGAAAAAGTGCATGTCGTAGTTTTCCACGCCCTCCATATCAAAATGGTCTAGTAGCCAGAGAGAGTTCTGGATATGGACATTGTCATCGGCAGTGCCGTGCATGATGAGAAACCGCCGAACGTCCAGAAACTTCTTAAAGTCTGAGATTTGCGATATCTTGTCGTAGTTGTCATTTTCATGTGGGCTTTTCATGTATCGCTCTGTGTAGATGGAGTCGTAAAACATCCAGTTGGTTACTGGCGCGACGGCCATGCCGTACTTGAACACCTCGCCTCCATCAAATTCTAGTGTCTTCAACGTGGTGAATCCTCCATATGACCAGCCCCACAACGCTGTTCTCTTGTCATCCACGTAATTGTTAATCTTGATATAGTCTTGCACAACGGCCGTAAGGTCACGGGGCTCCCAATATCCCAACTTCTTGTAGGCCCATTGCTTCAAGCTCCAGTCGTCACTGCCAGTGCCTCGAGGATCTATAAGGAGCACCACCGCATTTAATTCTGTGCTCACAACCTCGTGGAAGCCTATCAGGAAGCCAGAATCAACACTTGTGGATCCTGGCCCTCCATATGCATTGACCAAGACGGGGTGTTTCCGAGTCGGATCGAAGTTGGGAGGAAAAATTTCAATCATGTTTAGCTCCACGACATCATTTCCGTGCCCGACTTTGACCTTGCTTTGCACTCTGGTAGGCACGTTTGTGATACCGAGAGTGTGCGAAAGAGCTTTGATATCGTTGATTGGCAAGTAATTGTCGAGGTCGACGTCTTCGCCAAAGTGTGCAACATTAATGAGCTTCTGCCACGGCTCTAGGGGCCCCTCGTAGTTGAGCTCAACAAAGTGGCCATCGGGACTAAAGTAGGGCGAATATTTGCCATCCTTGGCGATGACCTTTTGCAGGCCGTCTTCAATGGAAACCAGTCCGAAATTGATCTCGTTGTTTGTGCCCCACATTCCATAAACACGCTTATTGTTGTCGTCGAATGCGACGGCACTTTCGTAGTGGATTGGCCCTAGCAATTTGGAGTAACTCTCTGAATCAGCCAGATCGAAAAGCGCAAGTTGGACGAGATTGTCCACAACTACCTTCTCAAGGTACTTGTCAGCATCACCGACATGAACAACGACTATTGGCTGAGCCTTTTCGATCCAGCCGTTGAATTCAGAGGTGTCCTGCCTTGAAACAAGCTTCAAACTATTATCTGAGAGGAGCAACTTCTTCTCAAGGATTGTGCTCGTTCTATCAGTGAGCTTCAAAAGCAAATTGGCTCCAACCCAAGTGGCATCGTTCAAGATGAAATCCTCACCGATATGCTCATCAGCCAACCCATCGATTTTTGTAACTGTTTGCAGATCGACATCAAAAACGTGAATAGATACTACCGGGTTATTTGTTCCCGGCTTTGGATACTTCACGGAGGCCTGAACAGGATACTGATTTAGATCTCTCTCATTGAAAGACGACGCAACCTCTTCGGGCGACTTCACATAGAAGCTAAACTGGTAGTCGGCGACTTGTGTATCGTCAATGGAAGCGAATACCATCTTCTTCAGGTCTGGCGACCACCAGATCATCTTCTCATCCGCAACGATTTCCTCCTCATAGACCCAGTCGGGCTTTCCATTGAAAATGTCTCTATTGTTTGTACTTGTAAGCACGGCCTTAGCTTGGTTGCCCACATCCATAGCATACAAGTCCTGGTTGTGGCCAAAAATCAAATACTCACCAGACGGACTGAACTCAACAAAGTGTAGCTTTTCCAACCGGTCAGGGCCTGCACCCGGAGGCTGAATAGGGAATAAGTTCCCTGTGACTGGCTGCCAGAGCCAGAACAAAGAGTAAGATGAATGTCTCCATTGCCTTGTAATGTCCGATCTAATCACATGGAAAGCACTACCATCTTCTGCCAGTGCTGCGGGATTGAGAACAAGGTCCGCGAGAGTGTAGAAATCGTTTCCATATTCGAATACGGTGTTCTCCAACAAAACCAACCGGTAGTCGGAATTGGCCTTGCGAACCACCACCTCGGAGCCCTCTGTAGCCAAGTAGTAGCCATTGGCAGTGTGCGAGTCGTCTTTGGGGAATTGATGCGGCGTCAACCAACGAATGACCTTATAATCGGAGAAATAAGCTCCTCTTCTATACGTTTCGAAAGTGACATTGGCGTTCTGGGGCAGAAACGCGTTCAAAGTGACGTTTCGATCCACTAGCAGCACCTGAGTGGTTGGCGAGCCGTGCCAGATTCCCGAGGCCACTTTTTGAGCGTTTCCGTTGGAATACACAATGAGGGCTATTAGCCAAACGACGAAAATCGCTGCAGAAATCACCAAGCATATTCTTTTCGAGATTGTCCTCTTGCCTCGGAACATCAGAAGCGTCTGCTGGAAAGATGGATCCGACAGGAAGTTCTCGATGTCGCTATTTTTGTTGGTGTAGTTGTCGATTTCGCTGAACACCACCGAAGTATGTGAGAGCTCCGAACTATCTGAAAGGTTAGCCTCCTCATCGTCCAAGGCATCAGGCGTGGTCGCTGACGATAATTCTTGGAGGGGGATTTGGTCCACTGGCTGATAAGACATCTGAGGTGAACAGTCAATGGACAATGGGACAAATTGAACGAAATTACAGAAGTAAGCCCTGCTTTATATACTTTCTGCTTGGTATCCTGCAAGCAGCCTCCACCTTACGGGCCCTAATTGGGTATTGTATGAGCCACCTAACACTGCGCTCACCTCCACACAGGAATCTGGGGCCGGTGTCGATAGTTATACGTGTGATCTATTTTGGGAAACAGTCGTGTTAGGTCGACGAGCATAAAAAGAGAGCAAATAGCGAACAAAAAGCGTACCAAAAGCGAACCAGAAGTTTTCGCCAAAACCACTAGCAGACTTGTAAGTTCAAAATCTCCACAAAATGCGCTACTTGAACGTTGTGGGAGGTTTCCCCACACAAGACGATTACCGTGACTTGTTCACCGCACCATTAGACTCAATTGCTTTGGCCAAAGCGCTTGCGGCCACTGCCGAATCGATCCCCGAGCCTCGAGGTCCCCACCAGGCATGGCAGGGGATCTTCAAAAGTGGCTTGTTGTACCTTTCCAGTGCAATTGGCTACAGAGACCACGAATCTGAAGATGTCAATGCTGTCGACTATAAAGGCTCGGTGCCCGAAGAGGACATCACTCAACAAACAGGCATAGCGCCGCAATTGTCAGGTGACGACGGCGAGGACATCACATTACAGGGAGAAGACCATTTGGAGGAAGAAGAGGAAGCTACAGACGATGAAGACGAGGATCACGATTTGGCTGGTGAAATGAGCGAGAAGACCGAGAAGGATATTCGTGGAGCTTCTCAACTAGCCGTTTCTGAGGCTTCTGGACTGAGCAATTCTCTGGAATTCCACACGAAAGAACGTCAGAGCAGATCTGGAAGCGTGGATGCCAATGGAACCAATCACCATACTACGAGCAACAGAAGCACCAACGAAAAGCCGTCACTACTCATTATCGACATGCAAATCTCAGCCAAACTGAGAAACGAAGAGGTGAGCCGCATTTCTGCGATCTTGCGCATCTGGTTTGCCGAGTTGTGCGCTGCCTCCAAAGAATATAACAAGGATATGATCGGGCTCATTTTTGGCTTGCCTGGCACCTCCAGTGGCCTCACAGAGAAGCATTTGTACGAGCTTTTGGTCAGAATCAAGTGGTTCATGGGGTCCTTTCTCCACGACGAGTACTCCTCCTCGTTGAAAGAGCTTATTCTCTTGCTACATGAGATATTGCATGCTTTGTTTAGAGGTGCTACCCTTGAACGTGACAACCAGGGCGCCAATCGTTTCCTCATTGTCAAAAGCTTGCTTTTTACTTTCTACAAGGCAGACTTGTCTCAGGCCTTGGACCTGTTGCTTACAGCCACCAATGGAAAGGTCGAGTTGAGCGAAGAGAAGCATAACGAGAGAAATAAAGAAAAGGGCGAATCAGAAAATGCAAGTGCTACTGATAACCCAAGTGAGTCAGCTCAGAGTGAAACGAAATCGTCCGACCTTCGTCTTTCTTACGGCACTCTCATGCATATCTACGTGATATACGACTCACTAGCAAACAGCCCTCTCAACATGCTCCTAGTCGACAAGGTGTCCTTGTCATTGGACATCACTACGTTGGAGGAAGTTTCGGCTAACGTCTACTCAAATTTGTTGCTCGACAAGGATTTCGAGGACAAGCAGGTTGTTTCAGTGTTTGAAGACAGAGTAATTCCACTCTTATCGGCCATGTTCAACTACCATTACGGATTATTTCCAGATGTACTCACTTTGAATTTGAGTCACACGTCTTTTTTTAGCTGGATTACTGGCCACACTTTTTCCCCTGATCTGTATGTTGGCATAGACACCGTCGGAACGGTCACCAATTTCCCTGACGATGCTAAGAACGTCCACGATCCGTTCTTGTATGAAGTGCAACAGTATGAGATACAAAGAAGGATGGCGTCGGCTCCAGAAGGGGACACGGAAGCCGCTCTTCGCTCACCAACTTACCTCGCTCTTACTTTGAAATTGCGCCAGCTTGTCAAGAATCCTTCATTCACGCGATACTTAACCAAGTTCGACGAAGAGAAGGATATTCCTCTCCTTGACATTTGGCTCTCTGTCTCGTCCTACGTGCATCATTACCAGTTCAGGTCGTTGGTCAATCAATACGGCGCCCGAATCTCCTTGTTGACGTTGTTAAAGCTCACATCAACAAAGTCTTCAACGGTGAAACCCCTTCGCGACTACAAGATCAACGAAAACAAATGGAAGCTCTGCCACCAAAGGCCTCCGGTGATCTCCATTAGCGACGGAGACGGAATGAAATCTGCTTTGTTGTACATTGTTGATGTCGTTCAAATCACTTTGAGATTCAATTTGACCAAGAAATTGGACATGGATAACTGCAAGCTTGCATTGACTGTGTTGTACCAAATTTTACTTGAAGGAGCAGAATCTCCTTTTGATGATCTTCAATCTTACGAATGGCTGGACCTCTATAAGACATTGGTTCACTTTGTCAAATTCGTCGACAAGAACTGTAACGAAGAAGACGTCAAGTACGTCATTGAAGAGGTGTTTTGCATCTTCGATCTCATCTTAAGTCCCGCATACGATCACATCATTGAAAGATCGAGCGATTTTTGGCTGTTGGGAAGCCATGTGGCCAAGTCGGTCAACTTTGATCTCTTTTACGAACTTCTTCAGCACTATGACTATTTGCATGCATTGTTTGATAAGTATATCATAAGGAAGGACAATTTTGCAAGAGTGGAGTTTACGTTCCAATCTTTGGGAGAGAAATTTGATATTTCGAGCCATCGGGAACTTGACCCGAGCGAGGTGACAGCCAAGCTTAACGAATTGTCCCTCTTGAATGACGACGAGTTTACTCCTCCTTTGTTGCAGTTGAGCAAGTTCAATTACGCCGAGACTTTCAAGTACTTGGACAAGTACCATGACTACATTGATTTCGAGAAGCAGATGGAGATTTTGGACATTTTCAATTTGCTCTACGACAACAAGTGGGTACCACTCAAAGTAAAGGGAATAAATTAATCCTTTTGCAAAGTTCTAAAGAAGTCCATACATGTCGTGAAGACAACCAAAAGAATACCTCCACCAGGACCCAATCTCAACACTTTAGGAACGAAGCCCTTGTACAACGCAGCAAAGCCTTCCTCCTTGGCAACAGTAACAACAGATGGAAGGGTCCACTTGTACTTTGTGGATCCAGCCTGGATTCTAGACTTGACGACATCGAAAGGCGTGTTCATCATGGTACCGAAAGTTCCACCGATGGTACCGCAAGTTAAATCTATGAGGGTCTTCTCGGTGGAAGTCTTGGGCTTTGGCATCAACGATCTCACCTGGAAAATCAAGCCAAAGTACCCAGCATTCCAAGCAACGTGTCTCCACAAGGTGGATTCCAAACCCTTGTACAAGCCAAGAACACCGTTTTCCTTGACAATGTGCTTGACCACCTCACCCATTCCGTTGAATTTGGAGGTCTTGTCCTGCAACTTGATCTTGACCAACTCGAACGGAACAACCACAAACGACTCGGTGGCACCGGCAGTAGCACCAGTCAACACTGCCAAGGACTGAGTCATGGTGGGAACATCGAAGGCTTTTTTGTAGAATCTACCCCATTCGTCGTTAGCAGCGAACTTGGTGGCTCTCTTGGGGGCCTCCATCAAGATGGGAGCACTGATACCCTTGTACAATCTCGAGAAGCCTTCCTCGGCCACGATCTTCTTCATGCATCTGATGGTACCGTTGTAGTCGTTGGTGGTGGCTAATTGTTGTCTGGTCTTCACCACATCCAACGGGTACATCACCAAGATCTCAGACACTCCGGCGATGGCTCCAGAGAGGAACTGGTAGATGAAAGGCAAGGGCTTTGGGTCTGACATTGCTTAGGTTAGTTCGTGGGGCAAACAAATATGAAAATCTCAGAAATGCTCGAGAAATGACACCAGGTCTGAAGTAGAAGAAGAAAAAATGTTTCTCTATGCGGAGCCAAATTTGATTGCGAGACAGGAATGGGAAAGTCAAATGAGACTGCGGGACAGGACTGGGAAAGTGCGAATTATAAAAGCTGATCCGCCTGAGGTGATAAGGCCAACTTACAGAGCGGAAGGTGGCGAGTGGAAAATAGGCGGGGAAGGAGCAAATATTCAGCAAATTTGGTAATGTTCCACAAATTTTGGCCCCTTGAAAACTCACCGGATTCCGTTTTGCTGGGCCCCTTTTCACTTTCGCTCTAATTCATTACAGTGCGCATCTGACTCTGGTGTCTTACCTGCACAAGCATGTGGAGAAGGTTACCGAGCCCAAAGATAGCGTTTCGGGCTTAGGAATTCTGAGCGGGAAAACCGGGTACGAGAAGCGAGGGGAGCCCAGCGCCGAGTTTGAGATTTCATATTTTCGAGCTAAATGGATGGAGTGGTGGGCCAAGTGGTTGGCCAAGTGATTGAGCCAGCCGTTCGCGGTCGCAGCCACTAGTTTCGACAGATGGAGAGAATAAAGAGAAAAATAGTAAAAAAGAGCAGAGCGAGAATAAATAAGAATTCAAGAATGTTTTGCAAAAGAAAAGTGGTTGACCTGCTGCAAGAAATCGGCTGGCCAAAAGAAAACTGGTCGCCTTGTTGCTTCCCCCACCTTTCCCTCGATTACCACTGTCCTACTACTGTGCCGGGTAACGGCGCGCTCCAATATATAGTTCATCGCATCCCACCAAAATTTTCTTCTTCTTTATGCGGCGGCCAGATCCATTACCGTGTTGCTTGTCTGTTTACGTTATCCCTACGAGTTGGCGAGTGTCAGGTTCTGGCCAGAGTGAATCCAGTGATGGACATGGACCATCTTAACGCCCTTTCACGTGTTTGGCTAACGTCTGCATTGGCTCTTTTGCTGGTGGAGACATGGAGATGCGTGAGGGCTGGGAGGTCAAACATCTGTAAATTGTAGATAAACCTTTTTTTACGAATCAAGATTATTTGAAATCTTGAAGAGCAGCGTCTGCCATGTGGCACCGAGCGTTGCATTGTCTGTCGCGATTGTCTGTCACGATTGTCTACACGATTGTCTATATCACGATTTCCATAAATCGTCTCTTTACTTTCTGTGCCTTCACGGTTGATCTCGTCTCTTTACATGTGCCTTTACGCATACCCACGTAACATTGAAACTGCCCCGAGATTTACTTTCTGTCCCTTGTTCATACTTCCTAAACATTGGAGTTACCATCTATGCTTTTAATCATACCTACCTAAATTGGAACTTCCCCGAGGTTTGACTTTCTGTACCTATTCACCCCTGCTAAACGTTGGAACTGCCCCGAAAGATCGCAAACATCACATTGGTACAGATCCCCACAACCAACGCTAGCTTCTGGTTCTTGTTGAACATGGTGTCGTCCATCATGAGGAAGATGAACGCCACAACCCCCAAAAATGCTCCAAGAACAAGCCCTAGAAGCAAATCTTCATTGTGATGCGTCCCTTCAAGCTCTGCTGCTGCACGCATGGCTGCGGCAGAAGGCGCCACATCCACGCCTGTTGGATCGGTGTTGGTAGCACTGGAAGATCCAACATTCGCTTGTGGTGAAGTAGTGCCATTGATGGTGGACTCCAACCATCGCTCCTCTAGCTGCCGGATGAACTCCTGTCTGTTTTCGTCCTCTTCAACGTCGCTGACGGCCGAAGTAGGGAGTCCCTCAAGAACTCCGGGTAGATATACCAGGTGAAACTGCCTACGAAGATCATTCACATCCTGTGCGCTAACACCCTGCGATAGCAAGCGATCAAAGCCGATAACCTGAGGCGCTGTGGACACTTCTTGGGCCCGTCTATCGAGTTCCTTTTCGTGAGCCAACTGGTCCGGCGTTAGCTCGTCTCCAACAAGACAGTGAACATACAATTGAAGTTCATCCACCGACTCTCCCAGCTCGCGCAACTGGCGCAACTTGGGGTCGAAAATGTCGGTCTTGAAGTTTGTCTGATCATTGAGCACTCTTCCACTGTAAATTAACCGGAGACGCCTGCGTTCCGTGCCTGGAGCCTTGCTGCGGATCATCAGTTTGAACCATGAGGTATTGACGAGCTTATTGACGTCATCACGGTCGAAATTAATCGATAGCGGAATCTTGAGGTCGCTGTACTGCTTGCCAGAAGCGTCTGAGTCCGTGAAACGGACGATTATTTCGACCTTCATGGAAATAGTGTAGTATCTAGGTGGTGAGAAGTGGTGTATGGTTGGTGTATGTAGGACGGCTGGAGATGGATTGAAGGAGAGATTCTTGGGAATTTTTTTTACGAATTAAGATTATACATTTTACCATGACTATTCGATGGGGAAGTTACAAAACCCAGATTGTTTTATTGTAGAAAATTAAAAACTGAGTTTCTAAAAGTCCGATGAAACTTGAAAGTGGTATGCCTCACTGTGGTTCGAATACGGTTGAATTGTCCGATAGCAGTGTGATTTGTTGCATTTACACGGAAAATTTGGCAAAAGTGGGTGGCTCAGGGCGCTTCTCCTTAAACTTTGATAATCTCTCTTCAACTTTTGATGACGGCTGCAGGCTTGTGGATCTCGAGCTACATTGTTGTCTTTAAAATGATGAGAAGTCAGCACAAGCGGTACCATTTTTATTGTATTCGAAGACTTTAGTGTGTGAATCTACTAACAGCTCGAGTTTGTTTCGTCGTTTGCATTTTTTTTCAAAAAACGTGTTAATTAAGAGTATGTGGACAACTAATTATAAAGAATTGTCGGAGGTGGACTGTCAGCCCATCCAACAGGCGGAGCAGTCAGGGGCCCTCGGTACTATTGTCTGAAGTGTTGCCTCTCATAATCTTTAAATCATGGACGTGAATGATGAATCCGATACGAGAATTCGATAGGGTTAAAGAATTTGGGCGAAATCTACGAAATTGTTGCGAAAATTTAACGGTATTTGGCTGCTTCTGATCTCTGAGTGTATTTGAAACATTATAATTTGAAAATAAATCGTAAATCGTCATCTTTGGGCGAAAAATGCGGGGATGCAAAAATCGCCAAACTACTGCTCATATAGCTGCCAAATCACTAAACAGTAGCTTCGTTCCTCATGGCCCAATGGTCAAGGCGTCTGGCTACGATTACGTAACCACTTCTCGGTTGGAACCAGAAGATTCCAGGTTCGACTCCTGGTGGGGAAGCTACTTTTTTGTTAATTTTTCTGATAGTAAATGCTCATATCGAAGCTTTTGTGTGATTTCTACATTAAATCCAAGACTTGACGATTCTGTGGAGGTAAACTTCAAACTAGTACCGAAATCCTCTAACTGCTCCGCGTGTGAGAGGGGTTGACAGTTCAACATCTGATAATATTTCATAATTACCTGCCTATAGACTAGTAATTACGATGCTGTTCTACAGAAAGAAACGCTAATATTTTGAAGAAAGGTTAAAACGTTAGTTACCCTCTTCTGATAACGAGCACCCATATCGAAGTTGAAGGTCTTTCCAATTTATCCTGGCGCTCTTCTCGTTCGGTACTCTGACATCGCATGTTGCATATGCAGTGGGATGACTAACGAACATTTCGCAGGCCGGATAATTCTCCACATATTCTCTCTTCTCTAATGCTTCTTCCTCCTATCAACATCAACAAGTGGATCGAGGAAAATTCTCACCTCTTGCAGCCTCCCGTGAACAACTACTGTCTTCACAGAGGTGGGTTCACGGTGATGATTGTGGGTGGCCCAAATGAGAGAACTGACTATCACGTCAACCAGACTCCAGAGTATTTCCACCAATTAAAGGGCCACATGTGTTTGAAGGTTGTCGACGATGGCGAGTTCAAAGATGTAATTATTAACGAGGGCGACTCGTTTTTGTTACCTGGAAACACTCCGCATAATCCGGTGAGATTTGCCAATACTATTGGGTTGGTGGTGGAGCAGGATCGGCCCGAGGGTGTCAACGACCGCATCAGATGGTACTGCTCGAATTGCAAGGGCATTGTGCATGAGGTTGAGTTCTACTGCTCAGACTTGGGGACGCAGGTCAAGGAGGCCATTTTGGGTTTTGACGAAGACATCGATGCGAGAACATGCAACAATTGCGGGACATTGAACTACTCGAAGCCACAGAGTTCATAATATAAATAAAATACGGAGGCGACATCACACAATCTGTTGAAGGAGATAATCACTGGATCGGAGACAATTACTCTAGTGAGACATCACTCTATTCGGAGACATCACTATGTTCGGAGACATCACTCGAATTTCTCTTTGTAAAGAGATTCGCCCTTCTCAAACACCCAGTCCACCGCGTGCTCGACTGGCTCATCGAAAATGTATGGCAAAAGCGGCACAATGCCCAAACCAATGGCCACCGGTCCATAAGTCTTCAAAGGCTTGATGGCGCTGTTTTTAAACATCAACGACGAATATCTGACGGCAGAATGGATGGTGAACGCAGGCAACGCCATGGACGCCAAACTCTGGAACACTCCACGTTTGACAAACTGAAGCCTCCAGTCGGTGTTGGCAAGGTCGTTGCTCGCCTCCGCCTTATAAGCAGCAGCAGCAGCCTTGTTTGGCGGAGGATAAGGGTAATCCCATGGCTTCAAGTGGGGCAAGTAACGGCCCTCGTTCTTCATTTTGACTTTCCACGAGGCGTACCCCACATCTCCCAAAAGATAGGCCCACGACACGGCGTATCCAAGCGTAACGAGGTACGGGTGGGCCACTGGTCTGAAGGACTCGCCAATGTCGGAGGTGTAGGCGACATAACGGTGAGAAGCCAATAAGATGGTTCTAAATCTGTTGGCATAGGCTGCGTATCTCAAGGAGCCTTCGTCTTCGGCGACGGAATTGTCGTCGACGGCCGACAATGCTCTGATGGCGGTGGAGTTGTCGGATTCTTCAATTGGCATTGGGAGGGACAGGCGAAGGGTGGTTAACTATAGAGGTGAGTGAGTTAAGTATGGAGGTGCGAAGTTAAGTATGGAGGTGCATGAGGTTAAGTATGGAGGTGCGTGCAGGCAGCAGCAGGTGGCTCGGGAAATGCCCGGAGATACGGTGGCGATGGAAGGCGAGGGCGACGGGAGAAGTGCGGAAAGAGAAGTTTATGTTTGGCAGCCAAATTGGGGAGTTGATGTTGGCGATCATTTGGTTGTTGTATCTTGTCTATGTGCGGGAGAATTGAGATGGGGAGAGAATTGGGGAGTAAATAAATGTGGGAGTAAATAAATTGTGGGAGGAAATAAATTGGGGAAGGAATTAAATTGGTAAAACAATGGTGTGTATGAATTTGGCGGATAATACGAAAGTGTATTGGCATGGGAGGCGATGGAGGTGAGAGTGGCGACGGCGAATGTCGGGTCTTCGGTGCGGCTGGTGTCAAATGAGAAAGCGTGTGAGGTCATTGGGAGGCAATGAGAGGGTCTTGAGAGGCAATGAGAGTTCATTAGAGGTCATTGATAAGGATGAAAAAATTCTTCAGAAGAGAGAAGAGGGAGGGTTATCCAAGAATTACATAACGACAGTGGGTTCCTCTGGGTAATTGAAGAACATTCGCTTAGAGTAGAAGATCGCCAATATATGCCAATATAAGCCAATATTTGTCAATAAGTACGTCAAATCCAAAGAATATCTCAACTATTAGTCAAAGAACGGAGGATGTCACCCCTTTAGCGAGGTATTCTACAATACAGACTGACATTCCATGTACCACCATGCCCATCCAATCCACCTATAGATTTCCTTATCTTCCGCACCAATCCGCATCCATTATCTATAGCTAACTTGGCCACCTATCCATAACACGAAAATGTTTACACGTGAAAGCTTCCCTGTCCATATCCATTATACAATCAAGGACGGACCCCAATTCTTTCATATATTTCACAAATGACTTCATTATCTTCAGTCATCCTCCTTCTTGAAACCGGTACCGCAGGTGACACCGTCTCCGGGGAGAAGAGGATTAAAAAGCGGAAGAATATCAACCAATAGACAAATAAAAAATGGATAATGTCACCTATAAGAAACTCACAATTCAGAAACACCGACACCTAATTCCTCCATATTTCCTCCCACAATCCAGTATACCTCCACCCATATCCTGCAAACCTTAACATATATCCACGCTAACCTCAGCCTACCCAAATTACAGTTCCACGTGAAACTATCTTTTCCCCACAACAATAATCTTACCAACATCATTTCCATTACACGCCTCCTTATTTACATCAAATCCGCGGTTTGATGTTTTGGGGCATACTTCGTACTATAGTACCGAAGGCCCGGGCTGTAGTGGCGCGGTCTGTGAGTGCAAATAGTGACAGGCAGCTATTATCAAATCCATGGGACTATGATAGTGACTACACGAGTTGCCGCCATCAGAATCTTTATGCTTTAAAGATAATCAGGATTCGTAGATGCATAGGTTATAGAGGGCCATTCCCAGCGCAAAGAAATGGGTGCGAAATGGGTGCGAAATGGGTGCGAAATGGGTGCGAAATGGGTGCGAAATGGGTGTAATGGAAAGTGGGCACGAAGTCTAGGGCCAAAGCTGGGGCCGAAGTCGAAGGAGATTATAAAACTCGCTCCAAACATAGTTGGGGCTGGGAATGCCTACGTCCAGAACTTGCAATTTGTCTCCCGAAAGAAATAGTTTATGTGAGAGAGGTCGACGTCCATCAGACAATCCTCTGCAATTAGGGGTCCATAGACTGCCAAATAATATGTTATGTGGGGAAAAAAAGATGCCGTTTCGAATAATGACTTGATATGGCCAGTGATACCGACATCAAAATAATTAACCTTCTCAAGGTGATTTCGGAGATTAGTCTATTGACTCTTATTAATGCGTTGTTTGAAAAAAAATCTTATGGAGATTGCACAGATTTGTCTATAGACTAATGATGAACAGGTTATTTATAAAAAAGCTTCTCTTTTCAAATAACGTAATTCACAGAAACACCTTGTCACTACCATAGTATCTCCACGTAATTTTCAACGGACTTTTGGATTTCAATTCTCTTTTCTACTTTGATGAACGGGTTTTTGGAATTCTTTCCTCTGTTAGTCAGATAGGTCAGTTAGCTAAAGTATGTAATCTTGACTCGTAAAAAAACAGCTGACTTGGCTACATTAACTTTTACTCATTACAACTCATTTCTGTCGTGCAGCCTATGTCGTTTGCAGCCTATGTCGTTTGCAGCTCCTCTTATCATATGCTCTATGCATATACCCCTCAATACTGTTGCTCTATATAAACGAGGTTTTCCGCCCTGCTCTAACGCACAACTAACTATTAGGTTTATTCTTAGCTCTATCTTCTATACAGCTAATTCTAAGGGCTTTTCCTCCCATGAAGCCACTCGTACGTCCTGTACATTATGCCCATTTCTCTTGAAGTTAGTTACTGAAAACCGGCCTCGCGCACGTGACCTCCACCTCCTCGGCGTAGTTTCCCTCCCGCCAGTAATTTCAAGCACGCCGCATCGCACCCTCAGTCGTGCCGGCACCCAAACCACATTTACTCGAAATTTTTCACACAATTTTTTTCTCCCCCATCTACCACACAAAATGGCTTTCGACAAATCCGTCAAGACTTCTGCCTACTCGTCCAGATTCCAGACCCCTTTCCGTAGAAGACAGGAGGGTAAGACCGACTACTACCAAAGAAAGAGATTGGTTGCTCAGCACAAGGCTAAGTACAACTCTCCAAAGTACAGATTGGTGGTCAGATTCACCAACAGAGACATCATTGCCCAGATTATTTCTTCGCAGATCACCGGAGATGTTGTTCTCACTGCTGCTTACGCCCACGAGTTGCCTCAGTACGGTATCAAGTACGGTTTGACCAACTGGTCTGCTGCCTACGCTGTCGGATTGTTGGTTGCCAGAAGAGCTTTGCAGAAGCTTGGCTTGGACGAGACCTACGCCGGTGTCGAGGAGGTTGAGGGTGAGTACGAGTTGACCGAGGCTGTTGAGGACGGCCCAAGACCTTTCAAGGTTTTCTTGGACATTGGTTTGCAGAGAACCACCACTGGTGCTAGAATCTTTGGTGTTTTGAAGGGTGCTTCCGACGGTGGATTGTACGTTCCTCACTCTCCAAACAGATTCCCAGGTTGGGACATTGAGTCCGAGGAGTTGGACGCTGAGCTCTTGAGAAAGTACATTTTCGGTGGCCACGTCTCTGAGTACATGGAGGAGTTGATGGACGACGATGAGGAGAAGTACAAGCAGGTGTTCAAGTCTTACATTGAGGACGAGGTCGACCCAGAGGATGTCGAGGAGATCTACGCCAACGCTCACGAGCAGATCAGAGAGGACCCAACTTTCAAGCCAACTGAGAAGAAGTTCACCAAGGAGCAGTACGCTGCTGAGACCAAGAAGTACTTGGCCAAGAAGTTGACCAGAGAGGAGAGACAGGCCAAGATCAACCAGAAGATCGCTGACTTCCAGGCTGAGAAGTAAAAATAGCTTCTTTAATCTTAGTCATTTTTCTTTCTACTTATAGTGTAAGTGTAAGCTTGTTTCAAGTTCATCCATGTAAATTATTGGAACAACTCTTGATACATCTACCAGAGATCCCTGACCTCCACGATGAGAAGTACTTTTGATTAAATATAGCTTCTTAATTTTAGTCATTTCTTTCTACTTATAGTGAAAGTATGCTTAATGTTCAGCTATGTACTTCACGAACCCTATATCTACCAGAGATCGCTGTTGTCGAGGCTAAAGACTAAAATTGGCTTCATATAGCTTTTAAATATTGAGAACGTCTTCCTACTTTTAGTGTGAGCGAGTCTAAATTTCAGCTATGTACTTTATTTGAACGAACTCTCTCGAATCTACCAAAGATCGCTGATTTCCAGGCAGAGAAGTAAATGGTTCTTAGTACCTCCTTCTATTTGTAGTGTAAATGTGCTCAAAGTTCAGCTATGTATTTCTTTGTTAGAACGAACCCTCTCAGCTTCATTCAACAACTTGTCGTAAGCCTCGTCAACTACGGGAAGAACAACGTGCTCCTCATCCGAGTTGATGGAGCCGTTTTCTTCATTGTCTCCAGGCAACTTCTCAACGGCATCCTCAAACACTTCTCGGTCACTGACCGCTTGGTTTGGTGGGAATTCATGGTCGAGCCTTGGGCTGCGACCAGAGTCAAGCCCATCCACATTGTAGATCTTGTCGAGTGAAACACGGTTATTGTTGATTTTGTTGATCAATTCCGTCACAGAATCTATGCCCTTGGCATCCATGATCGCTTCTCGTAGTTCGGATCCCGATGGAAATGCTGGCAATGGGTGTGTCTGGGCCTTTGCATCTTGTGTGACGTCTGGATCACTGTTTCTGTGTTCCATGAAATATCCCCACCGGTGGAACTCTCCTTCCTCCAACTCCTGCTCCTTGGCGTGGACTGAAGTCTGGGAGACTGATCTCAACAACACCGGACGTCCAGTAAGATTATCAATTGGAACTCTGCTTCCATCGGACTTGGCCTCCACCACCACCGAATGTGGCTGGAATGTCTGATCGAGTCCTTGGAAGTTATCCACACTTATACGCGGAATAGAATTGCCGGCCATCAAAATTGGACCGGCTGCAAGCAAAGCGGTAGAGCTTTCGTGAAGCTGGTCGTGATCTTCGGCCATTGACTGCGAAACGTTCTGTGGAGTGTGAATGGAAGGCGATGGACTGATTGGAGTGCTAAATAACTCAGCTTTCTGCTCAAACAAATGCACCACTTTTTCGAGGGCCGCATCAAGAAGGCAGAACCGCAAGAGACTTTCTTTACCTTCAAAGGAAAGATTGCCTTTGGTCCGCTGTTCAAACAAGTTATCAATGATCTGGTGAATATCCTTTCGGATGGCATTGGTCTTCTCAATCAATGCATTGGTGATGATCTTCTGCAACTTGTAGTCGGTTTCACCTGCATTCTTGTCGCTTTCAATAAGCATTTTCTCGGCTCGTTCCATGAGCAATGTTCCGTCAAACATCACATCGTCTTGCTCCGTCTCTCCACCCAAATTGTTAATATCGGGACGAATAGCACGATCCATGTTTCTCGTGAGGTAGAGGGCCAACCGTTGGGACAACTCGTCAGGGACAAGATCGTAGTCCAAATCAACAGTGAAAATGGCAGACAGTTTGACCGCTGAGTAAATAGACGCAATAGATCTCCTGTCTATGTTCCTATTTCCAAGTAAGGAAACATGCACCAAGCCATGAACTTTTGGAAAGATGTCAGATATTGCTTCAATCGACTCCGACGATAAATCGTTCAAGTCAAAATGAATACGCTTCAAGCAATTGAACAATGGCAATGTCTTGTTCAATTTGGATATGACGCTAGGGAAGAGTTGTGGTAACGAACTCAAATCCAAAAACTTTAATGACTTGACGTTAGCCAAGCCGCGGAACAATTCGTAAACCTCGTCAACGTCGGTAAGGTTGGTTGAATTCAAAGAAAAGAAAATCAAATTCACCTTCTTCGTATTGAAAACTTCAATGAATGGGCGAAGTTGGCCCTGACTCAAGTCATTATAGGCAACGTCAATGCCTACACATTTTGAGTTTTCTCGGCTGATCCAGTCCGCAATCATCTCACACTTTTCAATATTGATTTCTGTAGCGGCCATTCCGAGTCTGCAAGTCGAAATTGACAATGCATTCTCCAATAAATTCTCGAAAGTATCATCGGAAAGTTTACATCCTCCCATCACCAATTCTTCGATTCCGTTTCTGGCCACAAGTGCCTTGATGAACAAATCCCAGTTCATGGATGACCTGAAGCAAGTTTGTTTTGTGACTTGCTTCACTCTTTGCTGAGAAATGTCGAGTTTCTTGACGGTGTGATTTCTGTTCAAAAATTCGCAGAGATACAACCATCCAGTGCCGTCAATGGGCACATTTCTCAATGAAAGTTTCTCCAAATGTTTGTTATGAACAAGTGCAGAGAGCAAATTCTTGAGCATTTCCGTCGACATCGTCACATTATCGAAGATAATGGTGTTGATAGGCGTGATGGAAATGAAGTCACTAAAGGAAAGAACGTCAATCAATGTCGGTTTGGGATTCAACAATTTGAAGACTTGCAAGGGCCGAGTCTTGTTTTTAAGCTGCTTCAATGTTGCAGGAATGGGGAGAATTTCTCTCAAATGGCAACACCGCGTGTAAATCATCTCAAGGGTAACTTCCTCATTTTTGGGTTCGGCTGGATCTTCGGTTTCCTGGAAGTGATTTTCGTGAACATGCAAGGGCTTGTCGATTTCAATATGCTCGACGCCATCAGTAACTTCCTCGTCAGGAGGATTATTCTTACCCGAAAGCTTGTGCTGAGAAACCTGGAGTGCCAATTTCTTCGCAGACAAATGAGCTTCCATTGCATGCTTCTCTGCCTCCAACAATGCACGCTTTTGAGCCTCGATAGCCGACTGTAGTTCCTTTTCGGTACATTTTGACTCTGTAGCCGCTGTTTTCCCGTCACTAGAGGAAATTCCTTGAGCCAATCTGGGTATTGGAGCCATCAAGTCCTCAGGAATCAAGACATTACCCTTGCGAGGTTTTCTGGAAGGAATTTGTTGTTGAGGGTCGTCATCAAGCTGATCTAGAGCGAAGGAAACTCTTCGTAGTTGAGGCTCCTGGATTTCTTTGAGTAGGCCCCTATTCTTGTTTGGATTTTTGTTGAGCACATGTCTCTTGCTATTTGTTCGCAGAACATCCACCAGAGGTCTTCTTTTGAAAAAACCTCCTTTTTCTTTCTCCACTGACAGCTTCGGGCTTGCACTGACCGAGAGTTTCCTCTGTGGGATTGAAACTCCTGCCTCTGGTGGTGACCAGACGACCATGGATGCCAAATCCTGGTCAATATGGCCCTGAGATGCTGAACCAACTAAATTTGGATTCAACTTAAGCAGCGTGGCAGGGCTCAACGACGGAGAGCCCGGCGGCCCTCCTCCATTGGCCGAAGACTGGGAATTGAATGAAGATGACTTGAATTTAGAGGAAAGAGAGCTGAAAAAGGACTTTCCCTTTCCAGAATTCGTCCTCGACACGTTTGGTTGCAGGGCTGGGGGCTGTGATGGAGAGCCAGCAGGCTCAACAGGGTCATTCTGAGAAGCTCTGGCCGTGGGCGGAATGAAAGTGGTACTGCTTCTTCTCTTTGCTGGAACCGGCTGGTTCTGGGGGTCCAAGTCGGCCACCTGAGGAGCCGACGTTGATCTCGAACGGGTGAAACGAAGTTTCAGCCCGAACTCGGGCGCCACCGGCTCCCCGGCCTTTGGCTTCGGCTCTGGTGGTTTGTATGGGGATTTGGATGTTGGAGATTGTGGAGCTGGAGAACCCGGAGCTGGAGACTTTGGCGCTGGAGACTTTGGTAATTGAGTTTCTGTATTGGAAACTTCTGTTTGAGGCGCAGAACTCAGCGGTGGAGCTGGATCTGTTGGATTGGCCGCAGCTTCTTTTGGATTGGCCACAGCCTCTGAATTCTCGTCCAGCTTGGCCTTTTCTTCTCCGTTTTTCTCATGAGACGAGCGTCGTGAGCCTCTTGAGTCGGAGCACACGGAAGCACTGCGATCCGGAGGGAGTTTCTTAGTCAATTTCTTCGACTTGCCTCGAAAGAGCCAATCGACGTCGCCATTGGAAACGCCAGTTTCGATGTCTGCAGCAGAAGGCACAGACATTTGTGGCGACTCGGGAGGGGAGAGGTAGCACGGGCGGCTGAAGACAGAAGAAAAATCAGAATTCTGGGAAAAACAACGTTACACACTGTCCACGACACCGACGACGAAGATGGTGGTAGGATTGTGTGTGGAGCACGTGAGTAGCGATAGCAGAATGGAGTGCGAGATACAATCTCCACCGCGGGGAAATATAGGGGAAGAAGGTGGGAGGAAAGGATTGGGAAGAGAGGTGGGAGAGGTGGAAAGCAGGAGGTGGAAAGAGAAGGCCGAGGGCGGAATTTTATGGGAACTATCACAACGCTTAGGAATAATGTGGTCACCTACTCTAGATCGAAGAGTGCGCACTAGCTGGTTATATGTCGGGAGAGAAGTATTCAGAGTGCGGGAATTGGAGCGAGGCATGAAATGGAGAGTGAGGGATAGAAAATGGAGAAGAGCAGGAATAGAAAATGGAGAGGAATGAGAAATGGCCAAGAGTGAGAAAATGTCAAAAGAGAGAAAACGGCAAGAGTCGGCCGTTTTGACGAGGACTCGGTAGACATTTCTTGTCGTCTGCTGATAACGCACTATGTTTATTATGCGCGGGCTGGAAGTTTTCCTTAGAGGCCAATGTCACCGAACGAGCCAGAACGAGACGGAGATACTGCCCATTTTGGAGGACGGCGGAGGCCAATAAATCCGACAGGACCCGAACTGTCCATCCTGTTTGTCATATCCCGACTATTTCCGGGCTCGTAGTCGTTCTGGGTTTGCTGGCAACTTGAGATTGTTCTGAATTTGCTGGTAATTTTCGACTGGTTCTCATGTTACTTGTGCTGGTTTTGCTGGCAATTTAGACGGTCCATTTTTAGTGACACTCACATCGACAGGTCAAGCGATCACGTCAAGCGATCACGTCACATCCGCATCGTTTCGTCAACATCCACTTGCTCAAAACCGGCGATCCCCACGGTCCCTTTTGCCATCGTCCATTTGATTATCTTTACCGTCGCTGACATCTACGGGCCCCAGGTGCCCATAACGATATCTCGGAGTTCGCGCAGTTGACAGTACGACCCTCGGAACGACCAATTTCGTCAATTAGGACTCTGATTCCCTTGTTCAGCCCGATCCATTGCCCTCGTTCACTCCCATACTTCCTACTACTTCATGTTCAATACATTATATTATTATATCTCTTCAATCACTTCCACTCACTTCTACTCATTTCTCCTGGACTTTGGGCACACAACCGGGGTCACCCGCGACATTCGTAGCCAATCACTACCTTTTTTTTATACCTCGCCGATGAATGTCGCCTCCTTGCCCACGGATCCGACGCCGGCACGACTTCTTCCTACATACAACCCAGCTCCACTCAAATTTGTCATGCCTTCATCGCTTATCGTTACCATCAGTGCTACGTTCTTTTTGACTTTTCTACCTCCAACGAATCTTCTTGTTGGACTTTGAGCTTTCACTACTTATTGTTTTTGTGTCACTACTAATTGTTTGCCACAGAACTATCAAACCTTCCATCAAACACCAATTTACCCCAATTCACCAGGGATTCTATTCAAAATGTTCAGACAAGTTGCCAGACACTCATTAGCCGCCAGAACCTTGGTGGGAAGGCAAATTGCCCCAGCCGCTGCAGTCGCCTTCCGTGCCCCTGTGATGGCCACAATCTCCCAGCACAGAGGCTACCACGAGAAGGTTCTCGATCATTACGCTAACCCCAGAAACGTCGGTACTTTGGACAAGAACGACGCCGACGTGGGAACCGGACTTGTGGGTGCACCAGCCTGTGGAGATGTCATGAGATTGCAGATCAAGGTCGACGAGGAGACCGGAGTGATCCAGGACGTCAAGTTCAAGACCTTCGGATGTGGCTCGGCCATTGCTTCGTCGTCTTACGTCACCGAACTTGTCAAGGGCAAGACCCTCGAGGAGGCCATGACCATCAAGAACACCGCCATTGCCAAGGAGTTGTCGTTACCTCCTGTGAAGTTGCACTGCTCCATGTTGGCTGAGGACGCCATTAAGTCTGCCGTGAAGGACTACAGATCCAAGAGATCGAGTGCTGTGAAGCAGCCAACTTTGGGCGCCGCCACTGCTTGAGGCAGCCGCGCGGGCAGTGCCGTGCCATCTATTTATTCTCCACTAATGTTGTCGATGTATGTATTTAAGATTCATTGAGGCTTTCATTTCTGAGGAAGTAGTAGAAAAGTGTAGTGTCCACAAACAAGTGGTGATAATTGTACTTGCACAAAAACTCTCCAAACAATGACAAAGGCGCTTGGCATCAACGAACGTCTCATTTATTGCCACAAATTCCCTTTCAATCACACCAACGTGGCCGCCCATTTGTTTTGTATACCACTTATCCTTCCATCAGCAATCTAGTTTCTGAGCACCAAAGTCATTCTAAGTGATGCCTATCCATATATTACTGTCAGATCAATCGTGACATGATATGGCGTGATATGGCCCTTTCTATATTGGTGGCAGGGTATTCCATCGTTTAATAGATAAAAGTCAGCAGATTCCACAAACAAGTAGTATGAAAACTGTAGTCAGAACGAAATAAAGTCTGATGTAACTTCCACAAAGAAGTAGTTGGCAAAGTCTCATGTAACTTCCACAAATTAGTACTTGGGAAAGTCCCATTGAGCTTTCACAAACGAGTAGTTAGCAGTTTCAAATACTTCCACACACAAGTAGTTGGCAAGTCTTGAGTCTCATGTCCACGGAAGAGCAAGTCTCAAATTCTAATCTAGCTTCCACAAACGAATCGCTGGCAGGTCACGTAGCCCCCACAAACAAATCGCTGGCAAAGTCTAATGTAGCTTCCACAATCTCTAAGTTGGGTTTAATGTAGCTTCCACAATCGATTAGTTGGGTGTAAAGTACCTTCCACGACCAAGTAGTTAAAACTCTGAAGCTTTCAGAAACAAATAGCTGGCAAATTCCAAAGTCTCATGTAGTTTCCACACACAAGTGTGTTGGTACTCTCATTCACCCCCACAAGACTTGCTGGCAGCCTCACAAGCGCCCCACATACAAGTACTTCGCAAACTGCTTCCCCATAAACCCACTATCGAGCTTCCATAGACTCATGCGCGACACGGCAATAATACTGAGCGAGGTGAAGGTGCCAATCACTACATAAGCAATCTTCTTGGCTCGTGCTCGCACCTGCCGTCTCCACTTGAATAATCCACTGACAATATGGTAGAAAGACACCCACAGAAGCAACATGAGCATTGCCCAATTAAAGTAGCCACCCCATTTGCCCAACGGCGACTGGTGGAGGTAGTGAGTGACGTAGTTAAGAGTGATAAGAGATGAATCGCCGTCAACTAGCACGGGAGCCAATTTCATCTTGAACCAGTGGAATCCCAAGCACGCTGCCATGACGTAGCCGGAGAACGTCAACGGCGTGAACGACGGGAAAGTAGACGAGATCCACGACCGCTTATATCCGAGGCCTAGAAGCGTACCAAGCCCACCCAAGCCAATATCCTCTCTATATTCGTCCTTGATAACGATTTCTCTAGGGTGTGGCCGCTCCTTGGACCTAAACAGCCTTAAGATTCTGAGGCAGATTCCGCTAGCCAAATGAATACCTCCAACAGCGTAAATGGCCAGATACTCTACTACAGGGCCCAAGTAGATATTTCGACACATCTCGAAGAAATCCTGGCATCTGTCCGCATGGATGCCTAGCCCTGGCACCACCACTGTGGATGCAATGTGGAGGCCGAAGAACCCTAGGAAGGTGTAAGATGAGTATTTCTGGACCTTGACAAGGGCTTTAATTAGATTGGTCAAAAAGGTTGTTTTCTTTTTGGGAGCAGGGACAAGGTCGTCGGCTCCTAGCTCGAAAGGTTCTGGAACAACCTGTTGGAGCTCATCGAGCGGCATGGGCGAGTTCATTGGGGTAGATAATGTGCCAATGAAGGGAGATGGATAATAAGCGGATTATGTGGAGGATAATCGTGTGGGTGGGTGATGCCAGGAGGAATTCAAGAGGAAAGCAAGAGGGGAATTCAAGAAGAACTATGGATCTAGGAAAGAATTTGATATGATAGAAAGTGATAGGTTTTTTATGATGATTTTCTGCGGTTCGTGATTCTAAAGATTGGCTTCTCGGTGCTTAACTGGCAACTCGGCAGGCAGATAGAGAATAGAGAACATAGTAACGGTGTAATAGATTGCGCTACAATCACTGTGATTGATCTTAATATTCTTTTCACTGATCATACCATCTATGAATTGTATCAGCAAGCCTCTGCTATTTAGATGGGTCCTTTCGATATCTTTATAGGAATCAGCGACAATTCGCACGAGCCCACTCACTACTACAATTGTGGGAACAAAAGCGGTGGAACAATGGTAGACTGAGCTGAGCTGAAATCAGAGGGAATCCTTCTTTTGGTGCTTTCTTTCTTTTGCTGCTTTTTATTATTTTGGTGCTCTTTGTGTTTTCTGCTCTTCTTTTTTTCTCCGGATCTTTACTTTATGTCACAGTGATGGAATAATTCCTTAGTGCGAGGTCCAACCAGCCTTAGTGATTACGATTCTACGATTTCACCTCTCAAGCAGCGAAACTTCATGGAAGGAAATGACCTCTTGAAGCCTCCTCTCTAATTCTGAAATCTTCCTAATTCAATGATCTCGTATGTTCTCTCCACCACTGGCATCCGCCCATGAGCCTATGCTTCTAAAGACAGATAAGATTCAAGAACAGAAACCAACTACCTCCACACCAACATCCATCACCAGACCACCAATAAAAGCCAAACAAAGCGAATCAAAGCCAATCAGACCCATCCCAAACTACAAATCCCAGCCAATTGCCCAAACCAAATTGCCCAGCCAAAATTCCCAAATCCAGTGGTGTGCCTAGCCAATCTACCACCGCGCACCCAAATATACCCTAGACAAAAATATACCCATAGGTCACCATGTCTTCTGCCACCTTCACCCAGACAAGAAACTCGGCATTGTCGCTCGAGAAACAGACCGAGGTCCTTTTGGCTCGATATTCTAAGCTTCCGCTGGTGGGCAACTCCGTCGAGGCCAACGACGACGAATCTGCGTTGGTAGCCCAAATCTCCGATTTGCTCCAAAGAAGAGAAGAAGTCATCGGCAACTTGAACCGCATCAGCGAGGTGGACGCCACCGTGTCCACCTCCAAACTACAGCAGTTGCAGCGGCACCGCGAGATTTTGGCTGAGCACCGCTTGTCTTTTCTGAAAATGCAGACCAAAGTCAACGACGAACGCAACAGAAACAATTTGTTGTTTCTGATCCAGTCGGACATCTCGGCCCACAAGCAGCGCAATGTGTCTTCTGCGGCCACCAACGAGGACGATTACATTTTGGATGAGAGGCGCAGGGTCGACTCCGCCAACTCGTTTGCTGACCGACTCTTGCGTCTGGCCTACGAGACGAGAGACGAGCTCATGGGCCAGAGACAGTACCTTCAGAATGCCACCTCGCGAATTCAGGGCACGTTGCAGACGATTCCAGGCATCAATGTGTTGGTTTCGAGGATCAACACTCGTAGGAAGAGAGATACGCTTATTATGGGGTTTGTGATTGCCTTCTGCATCATTGGGTTATTCTTTTTTGCATGATGGGAGAGGGGCGTAGGGGGTTTATTGAGTGGAGATGGGTAGATCTCCGCCATGTTTGGTATGATAAGAAGATCAACGATGTGAGCATGTGAGAATGGAATAGAAAAGCGGTTTTCGGTGTCAGATCGGTCAGATCGATTGCGCCGTGTTGATGGCCGACAATAGCATGTTGATGGCCGACAATTGAATGTTGATGGCCAGGTTAATGGCATTTTGATAGCCCAGACAATGGCATTGATGGCCCAGACAATTTCATTTTGATGGCCGACAATTGCATTGAGACATCCTGGGTTGCAGATGGTGTGTTGTAAGTCCAAAGTTCCAGGAGTAGAGGGACTCGTGAAATGAAGTTGCCAACGTGAAGGTTTGTGCTGGTTTGTGCTCATGAAATGAATAAATGACCGGAGCGTGGGGTTACTTACCAGAAAATTCAGGGGGACCCCATTCACAGGACTTGCCAGGCCCAGGAACCTTTCGTGATCGATGTGATTTCAAAATGGTGTGGGGATTAGGAGTGGAAGTCAAGAGTGAAGATTTTGAGTGGAGGTAAGAGTGAAACTAAGAAATGGAGCTTAGGGAACAAGGTTGAAAGATAGGCTTAAGAGTGAAGCTTAGGAGTGGAGCTCTAGACCGGATCTCAAGAGTCGTACTTGGTATTCACCCATTTCAACATGCTGGAAAAGGAAAGTGCTTACCTCTAGCAGGCTTTGCAATTCGCTCTTGTCCTACTTTGTGGAGTTGTCCCCTTTTTGAAGCGCTCTTGACTGAGCCTTTTGCCATGGAATACCAGTTCTTCAAATTCTCTAGCCAAGCTCCTCTACCAAATGCCCAGCACTGACTTTCTACACCGTTCCATATACTGTATCCTTCTTGGACTCTTCATCTATCCAAATCGGACTCATTACCTATCCTAATTGGACCCATGATTCTACTCGGAATTATCTACCCTATCGGACGACTTTACCTTCCCTCATCGGACTCACTTCCTGAAATCCGATTCATTACCTAAATCCGATTCACTCCAAACTTTATCGGAATCAAATCTCTATTTTTGTCTCCTGGGGCGCGCAGGGTTTCGGCCCCACATCTTGATACAAGTGCAGGAGATCCCCGAACTATTTGTGCAAGCAGTCGACAACTTATTCGATCGCTCCGGATTTAGAAACAATATTTCCCGGTAGCCAATCACAAGTGTCGCTCACGGACAGTGCCACGCTTCTGACTTCCTTGCCAGGTTGTGGTTCGATAAGTGGATGATTGCCCGTTTCGAAAGTGTGAGGTGCTGTCAAACTGCACGCTTCACCCAATACTTAACCAGTGAAATCCCCTCCTACAATCCTCTCTGCCCCCACCTTCTAATGTCTGCCGAGGTGTCCATGGAGGACCGCATATTGGCCCTCAAGCTCCGTCGCATCGAGCAGTTGAACGAGAAGTTGAAAGATTCTCTAAAGAAAGATCGCATTCCCGCATCTCGTGCGGCGGCCCTTATCATTGAAAATTCTCAAGATATATCTGATCCGCTTGTGCCTTCAGTTTGGCATTTGCCTCCGGAGCTGAATCGATACAGGGTATACCAGGAGTTGTGCAATCGGCCATCGCAGGGCAGCGACTGCTGCACGATTGTGTGATGGATAATTGCCATAATGTGAATACAGAGTTTAACAGTGCCGAACATCCAGATGTGGACTGAGTTAATCCGTGAACTTAATTAGACCGAAGTGAACTCAACTAAAGTGTGAACTTAATTACTGTGGACTCAACTAAAGAGTGAACTCAATTAGACTGGTGTGAACTCATCCTACACTGGTTGTACTCAACCTGGACTCAGCTTACATGGTGTGAACTCAACCTAAACTGTGAATTCAAACTATACAAGGTGTGAACTAACTAAATATGTGAACTCAACCTTAAAAGACCTCATGCTTCAAAGAAATCAACCCTCGCCTTCCTCAGTGGACTCACCCACCCACTTCTTCCCCAAACTCACCCTACCTTCCACCCTACATTCAGCTTCTACGTCCTTTATTCTATTGGCTAACCTCCTTGTTTCCCGCCCTTCTCGTCAACCTTGATCTCGCGCAAATGCTCCAAACTGGTGTTTCCAAGCGTAAAGTCCAGCTCCTGTTCGTCAGCTCCACACCCACAGTCATAATCCTCCAAAATGTTCGTGCAATCGTATTCAGGCTTATTCAAGCGCTGATTCACTTGGTTGTGGATATGGCATCCCCAAAGTGCTGCTGTTTTCCTGCTGCTCACCTGAGGTGGGAACTTCTTCAAAAGCTTCTGAAAATGACGAGCACAGTCTCCGCAAGGATATATCTGTCCAAGCAAGTGGATGTATTGCTTAAGTGTATTTTTCTCCTGCTCAGTTGGCTTGTCAGGGTACCGAGCCAATACAACGTGCAAGAGGTGCCAGGCTGAGTTACCAAGCTGAGCTTTAAGCGTCTCATTGGTCATTTGTGGCATGAAGGGCGTTTCTGTGAATTCGCCCTGCTGCAAGTCATTTTCAGGCTGGACAACCTCTTGTTTCGGAGCTGGTTGGATTTCAAAACTCAAATCACCCTGGGTTTCAACCAAATTGTTTGTCTGAGGTGTTTTCTTGGTGGTCATCGGGGTGGATTCTCCCAAAGACACAGAGTCACCCGAGGCGACGTAGTAGATGGCACAGGCCACGATGAAAAGAACCAAAATCGAGAAAATCGGTCTCCTTGTCTGCTTCATGGTGGTTGTTAAGGGTTGGGTTTGGATTGAAATTGCCTGATGTAGTAGTGTGGTCACGTGCTGGGATCACCAGATAACCACCAGCAGAGAGGAAAGTGATAGATATGGGGTAGAGTGGATGAATGAGCAAAAGTCTGCTAAACTGGGCAAAGTCTGCTAAAATGTGCAAAGTTTGCTAAAATGTGCAAAGTCTGCTAAACCGAGCCAAGTCTGCTAAAATGTGCAAAGTTTATTAGAAACGAGCAATGTGTGCTAAAAATAAGCAAAGTCTGCTTAAAATGAGCGAGGTGTGCTCAGTATTGAATGAGCAAATTCTGTTAAGTACAGAAAGATCACAGTCTGCCAAGAATAAAAAAACCTGCTAAGTACAGAACGATAACCTTTTATTCGATTACTTTATGGCCTCTTCATCGCGGGTTGTAGTAATAATTCCATTTTCGGTAAGAACTCCACGAACCGCACCTATTACAGTGCTGACGCTTCATACATAAACGATACATTTGAATAATCGTCAAAACGAATTTGCGACTCTAATATCGATCACAGACACACTGAGTGCATTCTATTGAAATTGGGCTCGAAATGCCAATTTCGTAACTTTTTATTTTCACCACAGCAGCTTGTATTAGTGTTACCTTAATCAAAAGTACCTACAGCCTAAAACTTACGTCAGAACTCTGCTAATTACAGAACGAAATCCCTGCAAAGTACAAACGAAGTCTGCTAAGCACAAAACAAAACTCTGCAAAGTACAAAACCAAACTCGGCTAAGTATTGTATCGATTTTTATTCTTGATTACGACCAACTAAGTCTAATGCTCAACCAGATCTCTTCACAGTAGCAGCCTCCAAAACACCCGGCAAGGATTCGCTGTCAATGCTATAGAGAAGCTTGACACCGCCCACCAACGTCAACAACAATGCCACCGACGTCCACAACAAGAGATTGGCCTGGGCAGCAATGTCCTTTTTGCTGCAGTCAGCTCCAGCCCAGTTAGTAGTCTTGGACAACTTCTTGTCAAAAGTAGGCTTGCAAGCACATTGCCAGCAGTCAGACTGGACCTTGGCACAGGTCCCGTGGCCGCTGCAGCCGTTGGTGGCAGCAGTGCATGCCTCCTCGTCAGCAAAGCATGCCTTGGCTGAAACTGCGCCTCTCTTGGAGAAAACAGCAAACACCTCGGCCAATTCGTTGCTTCTCTTCTGGATGCGCGAGCCACATCCAGCGGTCTTGTGGTCGGGGCCAAGTGCAACCACGGTGACGTCGAATTTGTCGCTCAACGCCTGGATGGAACGAGCCAACGTTTTCTTGGCCAATTGGTAAGTAGCCGACAGGTAGCCGATTTTGGTGCCGAGAGAGAGGAGCGAGTCGAAGCTCACCACCACGAGACCGTCCGAGTGGTCGGCGATCTTTCCCACCTGCAAAATCTCACTGATAAAGAGCTTGTCGTTGAGAACGTTCAAGCCGGAGTCCAGGAGATCCATGGCAGTCTGGCCGTTTCCAGCGAGTAAATCGTTCCAGCGACGAGGCAAGTCGTCTTGCAACCGCTTGAACACGTGCTTAACGGCCTTAGATTCGCCTCCATGAGGAGCCACCAAATTGATCTCATTGGAGACCTTGGACACCAGCGAGTTGTGGGCCCTGGCGTAGTGGTCGGGCAACGACTCGAAGAGCTCGCCCACGAGCTTGCGGACGTGGTGGCGCTTCAGAAGGTTGATTTCAAACGACAAATTGTCGGAATTAATCAACGACGCTGGCTCGTCCACACCCTTGAGGATAAAGATGGCAGCAGGCTTTTCCGAGGGCGCAGTATGCAACTTCTTAATGAGATCCACCGCCTTGTCGCTGTGGCCAAGCGAGTAGTAGTCACTAACTCCAAACTTGTCGGCAAGGTAAACTATGGAGTCATGAACCGAGGCGACAAGAGGGTTTTTGGCGGGACTTTCGTTCAATTCGTAGACGGCGGCATGTCCCGAGATTGATGCCGACACCGACGCAGCACCAAAAAGCAAGATAGAGCCAAATTGAGTAAGCTTCATGTCGATCGGGAGTTATAGTATGGGCTTTGGTTTTTTATTATCGCACTCGGACAATTCCGTGTGCAGGAGTAATGAGCGGGAGGCAGGGGTGTAAAAGGCAGAGAGAGGGTAATTGGGAGCAATACACATTACACAGGTTGTGATGCGGTGGCTCAATGGCAGAGCTTTTGATTCCAAATCAAAGGGTTGCAGGTTCGATTCCTGTCCGTGTCATTTTTTGGAGGAGCTGTGTTTGCCTGTGGGCGTAAAGTAGTGACTAGTGCCTTGTCAGGGAACTACCCTACATTCTTGCGTTCTCTCTGACGTAGAAGCGATGCATTACTGTTAAATACAGGGTAGACTGTGGTGGTGACTACCTGTGGTTCTGTTGTCCAATCATCTTTTTGCTTTTACTATCAGCTCTTCAGTTCTATGGAAATTTACATTAAACACATGATTTATGTTGTAGGGGAAACTTCTGATGACAGTACCAAGGGCTTCTGCTGCTCTGTCTGTGAGAGGTGTTGACAGTCCAACATCTGACAATCTTTGCAATTAGTTGACCATAGACTCTTAATTAATATCTTTTTGAATAACACTCTTTTTTTTTTGTCATTATGCTGGATATCGCTGTGATGACTTAGATTTTGGTTACTATCGGTGATTAGACCGCACTACTCATGTCGCAAATAGTCACTAATGCTCACCATACACGAAGCTCACACACACTAGCATCTCTTTTCTTTTTACGAATCTGTTGAAATGTCCAGTGTTGATCTGACTTAGAAGCACACTGCATGTCAAACGACAGCGGCTTCAAATTTCGACCTAAAGCAAATTCATGCTTACTTCAGGTATTGCGAACTACAATTCCGGTAATAACTCTACGAACCACAACTATTGCAACATCCAGATCATTTTTAGCTAATTAAACCATAAACTATGAGCTGGAGGAAATTTCAAAAACACCTTATTGAAAGTGAAAAATGAAGTCCAATAAAAATTCGAAACTGAGAGAAGTGTTAAATCAATAGCTAGTGACTATTTGTAGCATGTAAAGCATCCAGTGCTTGAGCTCAGGGTCGTCCAGCTCAGAGAAGCTCCCCACAGGAGACGCATCCATCGAGTTCGTCGAGCATGGTTAAGACGCTGAACAATAAAAAGTTACTTATCAAGCTCCAGGTAATTAGAAGATATTGAAAGAATCGGACGGTGAACTATAAAAAGAGCTGCCGGTAATTGAAAGTATCATAAGGGGTTCACGTGATAGTATTTTAAAGAAAGGTCCTTTTTTATTTCGTTTTGCTGGTTTTCACCTTCGCTGATTTTGTTATTGGGATTAGACGGCACTACTTGTGGCTCCATACACTAAAACTCACCATTCACCAACAACTCAATCAAACTGCAGGTTCGATCGCTGCCCTTGGGGACCAGTGGGTCCCTTTTTGTCATTTTGGTGGATATCAACAAGCTACCTTAAATTTTGGCTACTATTGGTGATTTGCCCGCACTACTCGGAGCTCCACACACTAAACTCACAATACACTAAACTCACCATACCAACAGCTCGATCAAATTGCAGGTTCGATCGCTGTCCGTGTCATTTGGAAGCCAACGGGCAGGTATTCTTCTTTATGTTTTTTTCCAGTTTGCTTGATATCCCAATGATACCCTGGATTTCACTACTATTGGTGACTTAACACGCACTACTATTTTACCACATACTCACAGCTCCATACACTCACAGCTCCAACACCCATACACTCCAGTGGCCGTGCCTAGCATTCAGATAGGGGTGAAAGACTAATTTCGATTTATTATATCTTCAGGTGGTCAGTCAAGTGGTCATCATCATAATGCGTAGCAACAGCCACTGTAGAGGCTGAAAGGCCCCTCTCAGGCTCCACAGTGTGGTAGAGAGCAAAAAGAAAAATCTGCGATGAGAAATAGTGTGGTGCGGGTAACGGTCCGTCACGGGAGGTAATAGTGAGATTGGGCAGAGCGGGAGTTGGGAGTTAATAAAAGGTGGAAAATGAAAAAAGTCGAAATCGAAGGTCAGAAAATGCAGCTGAGCGGTTTTCTCGAGATAAAATGACTCTGTTCCGTCGTCTCTATCCCGCCTCAAATTGCTCAATTCTTCTGTCCAACAACTTATCTACACACCCATTTGAAAAGAAAGGACACCCAATCACCAATCACCCGACCAGATTTTTGAACTCCCAAGAATTTCTTACGATAATGAGAGCCCACAAACATCCCCGCCACAAATATATTCCAAAATATATTCCAAAATATATTCCCCACGGTATCCCAGCCATAAACTAGCTCCACTGCCGTATCTCATCGTACAGATTTCGATTTTCTTTATCTCACCCATTTCCGTTATCGGCGCGATTGCTGGGAGGCACGGCTGCAGGAAACATCAGCTCCGATACCTAATATAAAGCAACCACCTTGTTCTACAGTCTTCAATACAAAAATTTACACCAAAGTCGACACACAACTTGTCACACAACGTGTCACAAATCTGACAAACAACTTGACAAAAGACTAATCTGGCCCAGCCCGACAATCTTTGTCTAACGAACCCGTCCACCTTACCGTTCTCAACACTGTGGATTCACAGTCACAATCGCAAACACTATGGCCTTCAATCCAGCCGTTGAGCGAAGAAAAAGAGCACCGGTGATCGCTGCGCCGGTCGAGAACGAGTCGTCGCTTTTCTCCGAATCGCAGTCGCTGTGGGTGGTGTTCAACCCGCCCGACAAACTCGAGCTCGACATTCTTTCCCTTTCCACCGCCAACAACCCCCTAACCGCCAGCGACGAGGAGAGCGAGGTGCAGAGCGGGGAAGACTCGGCTGACGAGTACGAGTACGACGCGGACGAGGCCGACGACGACTTGATCGATGGCCTAGACCAGACGCTTTCCAAACGAATCAACGAATGGCAGCTGGCCACCGAGGCCGCGGTACTGGACAACCAGGCGTCGTGGGACTTGGACGCGGAGCTCGTGCCCTTGCGCTTGGATAAGTCTGTTCTCCGGCGCGTGCCGGCGTATTACGGCGACCACTACTTTGAGAACATGTCCAAGGCCGAGTACGTGCGGTTCAAACGGGCCACGGCGATGTTGAAGAAGTCGCTCACGCACAAGGGCTACAAAAGCAGCAACCGGGAGTTGCTCACGCGGGTGCTTGAGTTGTTGCAGTGGCAGAACTTGCTTCAGACTTCGGGTTCGTTGGTGAACGACTACGTTGTCAACACGATAGCACGTACTCATTTTGGTGACCCGCCATTCAAGGACGTGGAGTTTTCCGACACGGCCACGCTGTCGTCGTTGGTGATTTGCGGCGGGTCTTCATGGAACGATATATAGGTGATTGGGGAGGTTTAGGATGGATAATAAATATGGCATACGAGAGAGTGGGTCGAATCTGGCCGTCGGTCACATGAGAGCCGTATCTGACTGTAGATCGACAGCTGTATCTGGGTGTAGATCGAGAGCCGTATCTGAGTGTAGATCAATGAGGCGTAGTCAGAGAGCCGTACAAATAGGATTGATACTTAGGTGTAGTGCCAGCCGTATAGTGGATGATGAAAGTCGAAGCACGGCTCCAACAGATTCTCAAAACAGCCTATCGAAGAATCAACTTGCTGCCGTCTTTCTCTACTTGTACTCTCCGAAAGACAACTTCTTTGCCTCTTCTCACTTGCTTTACACCACTGGTCTCACCCGACTCTCACATCTATCCTTCTTGAATCATTTTACATTATTTTTTTTTTTTTTACGAGTGAAGATCATATTTAAGCTAACTAGACTATGTAACTAATCTGAGGAGGAACTTCCGAGAACCTTCTATTGTAGAAGTTGAAAAAATGAAGCCCAATGAAAGTGACTTAAGATCAGTGAGCCGTTGACTAAAGGTAAGAATAATCAGACAGGTGAGATAGACATAATTCCATACTATTCTACCAAGAATGTAGATTGCGCCACAATCTGTGTTTGCTCTTTAATATTCCTTTTACTCAGTTCTAGAACCACTTATGAATTGTGATAGCAATGCGTGGCTATTATTTGAATGGTTCACTATTCGCTACCTTTTGGAGTTAACGACGTTTCTTGGCGAGTCCACTTTGTGACCTTTTACAGAATATACATAAGAACATTAGCATGAATGGCAATAATGGCAATTGTTCGTAGTGTGATCCTTTGGAATTCTTGACATGAACTACTGGACTGATATTCCTCGAAGTATCCGACACTGATGTGCTTGAACGTGTGTCTCATTCCATGTAGAAAGGTAATTAAAACCTTCTGGTCAATGAATCAGCACCGAACGAAGTTCTGATCACAATTTACAACAGCACAATATATTCATTGTTAATATTAGCAAAGTTGTGTTGTCCTTGCGACATCACCAAAATAGAAGGACCACATCTTCGACAAGCTTCAGGAACAGATATCACATCAGTATTAGAGGATGTACCACTTTGTTTCCTGTCAGTACTAGAGTTCAGTAGTGGAGTCTAATTGACTACGTGGTGTCGACCAAATTTGGCCATTAATTACTGTAAATCAGATGATACCCATAAAAGGGTAAAACAAACCTCGGTAGTCACATTGAGTCATTTCTCATCTATTTTCTAATCTTCCGCAAATACCACCTTTTTCCTCTTCTGTTCCAAATTCTCAATTCCTCTATCCTGCCCCAGTCAACCTCACCAGACGTGTATCTCGCACCGCGGCAAATAATAAACCAACAACAACTCCCAATGTTCAAGTTAATTGCCTCCCAAAGAACCTTCTCGTCGTCCGCCATCAGGTCCCAATTCGCCAAGATGCAATTGCTCGGCACCATCGGCAACGTCACCGCCAGAGAGACCAAGGACGGCGTTCCTTTTCTCACCTACTCTTTGGCTGTTAACAGATACGCTCCTCAGGCTGCCGAAGAAGGCAAAACGACGGTGGCTGACTGGTACAACATTTCTGTTTTCGACGACAAGCAGGTGACTTTTTTCCAGAACCACTTGAGAAGCGGTGCTCAAGTGTTTGTCGAGGCTGACGTCAGACAGAGAACCATTGTGGACGAGACTGGCGAAAACAAGCTGATTGTGACTACGTTGAGACAGACCAGCTACGATGTTGTGCGTTTTCCTAAGAAGCTCGAGGAGACGGCCTAGGTGATTTTGTAAGTTACTGTGTTTTATAGTGTACTGCGATTACTTTGTATCGTGGCAATTACTTTAGATTATAGTAATATTCTGTTTATAGTAATGTACTGTGCAATTGTTTTGTGGGAGACGTATCAATTGCTCTAGATTATAGTAATACTCTGCTGTTCTTTGTTTGCAAACCAGTGCAATTGCTTTGCGGCAACATATCGTGTCATTTGCTATACATTTACTCTGTTTCTGGTAATGTACTGTGCCACTGATTTGTGGACCTATCTTGTCATTTACTTATACTACTGTAACACTGCTGTTCTGTATCTGTACTAGTGCAATTGCTTTGTAGGGTGACCAATTAGCACAACGCAAACGTAATTACAACGCAAAGCAATCCATATAACGCACATCGTTGTATTACTAGGCAATATCCATACTATCACCTACAAATCCTTAGCCAGACTCAACTCGACCGCATATCCAACCGTCAACTTGATATGCTCCTGAATATGGTCGAAGTCCAACCGGTCCAACGTGTCCAACGTCAGATGGATCTGCTTGGCTGTGTACTTGAACTCGCTCTCAATGAGAAACGACGCAGGGTACCCGTTTTCCAATGCAGATGCATGGTCCGAGCAGGCGTATCCACACTGGGTCTCGTGATATGGGATTCCAGCGTACTCCTCCACAATCACCTTGATGAAGTCGTTGAGCTTGACCGAGGTGTAGTCAGAGATCAAACCAAAGTGAGGTTCCACGCCTTCGTCAATAGTTCCCTTGGTGTAGCCCGTCATGTCCTGCTGGAGCATCCCCACCACAGTAGCGTTCTCGCTGTAGTAGCGTGCAAACACATCGATGGAGCCAAGAAGGCCACCCTCTTCGGCAGAATAGTAGTGGAACTCCAATGTGTTGTGTGGAACGAACAGACCATCGGCGATTGCAGAAACAACGAGACGAAGCGCTTCCAAAGTGGTCACCGTTCCCGATCCGTCGTCGTCGGCTCCTGGAGCACGGAGAAGATTGGGGAAGAGCAAGTTGATGGAATCCTGGTGGGCACCTACAACCACCTTGTCGTCGGATTTTCCGTGAAGACTCACGATGATCGAGTACTGGTCCCATCCGTTATGGTGGATATTGTGGAGAGTTACGGCTTTTTGCGGCAAAACCGATACTATATTCTCCACAGTGCCGTAGAGCCAGTTTGCGGATTCAAGTCCCGACGACGACTTGTAGTATCTTGTGAAGAAAGAGGAAAACTGGGCCAAATTGGCCTTGACGCCGTCCAAATTGACTGCCTTGAGGAGCAGTCCCACGACCTTCTGCTTGGTGGCGCTGGTTGGGTAATTGTACACTGGAATAGGCTTCTTAATAGTCTTTAACTGCTTGGCAAAGAAGGTCAACATGTCCGATTTGCCGCCAGCGGCCACAATGCCGCCATTGACGGCATCCTCGACACTCACCACCGATGTGACGTCGATAAACTTTTTGCCCTGGCGCTTGTAGTTCATCTTGGTGGATTCCGACACTAATTCGTAGTGGTCGGGGCCGGTCTTGATGATACGGTTGGCGACGGAGTCTAAGCCCCAATTGAGACTTCCAAAGCTGAGCGCCTGGACGAAAGCCGCCGAAAGAGCGATGGTTGTGAATATCTTCATAGCTAAAGAGAGTGGTTAGTGCGGAGTGAGAATAGTGAGATAAGTCAAGGTGAGATTAGTGAGGCATAGGAAAGTGATTAGTGAGACTGGTCAAGGTGAGAACAGTTAGCCTTAAGGATGGATGCGAGGGGTCGGGAGGGAGAGTGGGCGACTTCAATGGATATATTATGATGTATGTGGCAATTACAATTTAGAAGTGTTTGATTTTTTTTTGGCAATTCAATATTGTCTATTTCTTGCCTAGAGGGTATAGATTTCGCAATCTGAAGAACTGACACTACACTTTCCCGCTTTATTTTTGTTTTATTTTTTTTTTTTAAATCATGAGCAGAAAGCCATATTCAATTCTAATGAAGTCCTTCTATGTGTTTGTTTCCTTTATTTGTTGACGTGGACTAGTTTACGTCTAGGTCCAGCCCTCCATACTAATACACAGATACCTGGCTCTATTGCTAAACTCGATTGACATCTGCACCAAAAAAATTACTAGCAAAGAAAATACTCAATTGCTACCGTCTCCACTTCTCCCGCCCTCAGCGTAGAAGCGCTGATTCATATATATACGTTTTTTCTGTTTTATTCATCATCAACTATTTCTTGATTCTACATTCCATTTCACAGTCGAGAAACCTAGCTTTTCCCCCTGGTTTCTTGTTTTTATTTTTCGTTTTCAATTCAATTTCTTTCAAATGTCTCGAATGCTAATAAATTACATAATAGCCATTTTCATCTTTAGATGAACCATTGCTGTATATTTTCGTTTACTTCTACGTTTCTCTACTCATTATAGTCCTCCATACACCGACTACCTGGCATTACTAAAATGGATTGACATCTGGACCAAAAAGATCAAGATATCCCAGAAAATACACAAATGCTACCATCTGGCCCCCTCAGTATGAAAGCGTTATTATATATATGTATATTTATCTTTCTGTCTTGTTCATTATCATCAGACTAGAGAGTATCGATTTCGCAATTATGGGAACCCGACGACAACATTCTCCCCGTTTTATTCTTGTTTGAATTTTTTACTTTCAAATGTCTCGCATATGCTTATAATGAACATAAAAGCTAATTTTGTTTGTTGATGAACTCTTCTTATATTATTCTCTCTCTTGAGTCCAGTCCTCCATACTAACACTTCAACCACCTAGCTCTCACCATTAACTCAACTAAAATCTGCACCAAAAAATCACAAGAAAAACCAGAAAACACCCAATTGCCTCCGCCATACCACCCCTTCCACCATCCTCCCCTCCTCCCCTTTCATTCCGTCCAACCACATCTCCCCCAAGGTCGTGCACCACACAACACACCAAGTCTTTTTTTCGCAATACCACAACACCTAAAACTAGTCTCCATGAGTCTTTTGGCGTCCGTGTTGCCTGGCAGAAACGCCTCGGGCGGATCAGGCACAAACTCCGCCACCACTGCTCTGCTGAATGTCAAGTACATCAATCCAACTTTGAAATTGGCAGAAGACGGGCTAGACTCGCTTCAGTTCCAAAACCAAACCAATGAGTCTTCAAGCTCCTCTTCTCAGACTCTGCGCTTCTACCTCCCGTTAGTCTTGGATTCTGTCAATGAAGTCAGCTACAAAATCAGCGTGCCCAACTTCGGCAGCCTACCGCCGCTTCGCTTGGGCTCCAAGTATATTTCCGACTTGATCAAGGTCGATTCGATGTGCCCCGGCGATTTGTACGGCCCCAACAACCTCAACAAGGCCTCGGGCTTGGACAATTACTACTTCAACTACTCCAAGGGCTTGGGCCACTTTTCTCGCTTCGAGAAGACCTCGCAATTGGATTTGCCTGATAAGTTCTTTGAAGAGTACAATTTGACCGAGTGCCTGACCAAAATGGGGCTTTTCCCCGAGATCAACCGCTCATGGATTGCCGTGGATAACAAATTGGTATTTTGGAACTACAAATTGCCCCCCTCGTCCTTCAACAAGCTGTCGCAGTTTCTTACCATAGACCAGATCCGCCATTCGATTTTGACGATCAAGTTGGTGAAACCAAAGCCCGCAGTGTTTGTTGCCGAAGTCAACTACTTGCTCTTGATCGCAACTACTATGGACATTCACATCTACGTGGTCAAGTATGACCATTCGCTCAATAATTTGGAAGTCTTCAACCCAAACTTGTCTGTCAACGCTCAAGGTTTGATCGTCAATCAGTTTGTCGTCAATGAAATCACAAACGACGTCTACTTTTCCGGAGAAGGTGACGGCTTCAACATTTGGAGATTGGACTACTCCAGCAATGCATCTTTCATCAAGAACAAGTGTGACAAGGTTTGTCTCACAAAAAGCGGCTTGTCTTCAGTGCTTCCGATCGGAAAGTTGTCGGGCTTCGACTTGTTTACGCATGAATCTGAGACCTCGCCGACGAAGAAGAAAGATGCCAACCAAAAGTTGGCCGCAGTGCCTGAAGCAATCCTACAAATGCAAATTGATGCAGAGAGAAACGTGCTTTACGCTCTTTCTAACAAGTCTGTGATTAGAGTCTACAAGTTGGCACCTGGTCAGGAACAGTTCGTGCAGCACAGTCAATTAACACCATCGGAGATTTTCAAGTCCATCAACCTGATGTTTAGCGACACCGCCAACATCAAGTCGTTCCTGAGATTCAAGATTGTCAGCATCCAATTGATTTCACAACTGGAATCGTCAAACGTCCAACTCATTGCCTCCACGAATTACGGCAACCGTATTCTTCTCAAGTTGGGTGGCGTCTCTACTTACTCCTCCCTCTTATATGCATCTTCGAGGGCATCGGCTTCTGTGAAATTATCCGTTGTCACCATGAAATTTCCTCCTACCAAGGAGGAGCCCAGACTCAATCCTGAGTTGGATTCGTTCACGAGAATCAAGCAGTACGTGGCGCTGATGGTGTCAAACCAGCAGAACTCCGAGCTTTTGAAGGATACAAAATTCACAAAGATCATTAGCCCCGGCGTGTTCTTGGCGGTGAAAAAGACGAAAGGTTCCGACAAGTTGTTCATCAGCTCGGTCAATTATGGTTTCTTGAAGCATAACAACAAGTTGGTTGAGGATGCGGAGTTTGTGACTGTCGGCACGATCTCTAGACAGAATCCTTCGGAATCTCCTGTTTACATTCATGACATCGTTCAACTCACACCTTCTATGAATGCCTCGAACACTCCAAATGGCTACGCCAACGTCCTCGCATCACAATACACCAAAAAGCCTCTTCAGTTTGCCGTCTTGACTAACTATGGTATCAGCATCTATCAATACCGCACATCAGACCAGATCATTGGCTCCTTGAAGGAAGAGGTCGTTGAAAATTTCATCGAGGAGAACGGATACGAAGAGACATGTTCCACGGTGTTGTATTTGGCTTGTTCGTACGGCCATCACAACTCCAGTGACCTTCTCAAAAGAAAGGCATCATTATTGTTCTCGCATGCTGGAAATAATGCGAGATTGATGGAGACTTCGCAAGCAACTAATTCTGGACAGGCGCATATTCCAATCCAGCCTTCCGAATCTCAGCCCATGGTTGAGCAGGTTGTCTTGAGTGACCGTTTCTATGGAAGTTGCTTATTGATATCCCGTTTGTTTAGAGACTACTGGAACAAGAAAGTTTTTGCTCCGTTGCCAAATATCAAGATCCTTGCCAACGGATCTGTTGATGTGTCCTCTGTCAAGGAAGATAATCTTCTCATCAAGGGCCTCGCTATAGAAAAAACACAAGTCGAGTACTTCATTGGCTCGGTGATTGTGCTTTTGGAGTTCTTTGAGGAGAATATCAACCGGATTCCTGGACTCAACGCGCCAGGCTTCAGCTCCGATCCAACCAAGATCGACAATGAGGTTTGCTCAAGAGCTGAACACATTGCCTTCACTTCCATTCTCAGATCGCTCAACTCGATGAAGGAAGCACTTTCGTTTTTGATGGTTCTTATTGAAGAAACGCAAGCCAATCAAAACAACTTCAACGAGATCTTCAAGTTTTTGTCGCTCACAAACCAGTTGAACTTACTCACTTTGTCATTCAAGGACTTGTTGTTGCCATCTCTTGAGGTGAAGAACTTGATCAAAGACTTGCTTTCTTCTATCATCAACAAGAACATCCTCAAAGGTGGATCTATTGATTTGATTGCATCTTCGTTGCAAGGCCGTTGTGGCTCATTTTGCTCCACAGACGATGTCTACATTTTCAAGGCCATCGAGAACTTGACTCGTGCCAAAAACATTGGCCACAGAGATAACGAATTAAAATTGAAATGCTTGAATAATGCCGTGGCTCTATTCGAGCAGGCAAGCGACTCGCTCACGGTTGAAAACATCGAAAATTCTATTGATATCATGTTGTCTTTGGAATTCTACACCGGAGCTGTTGACTTTTTGTTGAAGTTAGCCAAGAGATTGTACGGTGTCCCTAACGCACCTTCTAATAAGTTGATTGTCTCCAATGGCCAAAGCCAACACACAAGCGTGAACGACAAGATTGCTGAGAACAAGAAGAAGAGACTTCATCTTTATGACCTCATCTTCAAGATCTTGACCAAGTTGGATGTAAAGGCAATCAAGATCCGTGAAACCAACAACCAGCTTGTGATCAATGAGTTTAACGAAGTCAGAGACGTAACGTACGAAACTTGTTTCGCTTCCAGTGACAAAGACTTCCATTACGAATTCTATCAATGGTTCATCAACCAAGGATACAGCGAAAGACTTTTGACAGTGAACACTCCTTACGTGCTTCCTTTCTTGCAGGAGGTCTCGCAAGATAACCTTGCCTTGACCGAAATTATGTGGTTGTATCACGCAAAGAGAGAGGAATACTTCCCGGCTGCGAAAATTCTATACTCTCTCGCAATTTCTCAGTTCAACTTGACCTTGAAAGATAGAATCGAGTACTTGTCCAGAGCAAACGGTTTCTGTAATTGTACGTGTCCACCAGCATTGAGACAACAGATGATTCAACTTTCTACAGTTATCCATGATCTTTTCGAAGTTGCCAATGTGCAATTGGATCTTTTGAATGTCATTTTGCAGGATAAGAGAATCAACAAAGAAAACAGAGAGGTTGCCTCGCAGGCGTTGAACTTTAAGATCCAGTCTGCGAGCGAGTTGTTCAATGGATATGCTGATCCCTTGGGATACTACGAGATCTGCTTTGTGATTTTCCGTATCTCCGACTACAAGAACCCGGACGACATATTGAAGCGGTGGGAGTTGTTCTTTGAGCGCATTTACCACGACTTTGAGACGAACAAACAGAAGTCCAAGCCTTTGTACATGTTGATCAGTGAGTCGTTGAGCAGCATTGGACCTAAGTTGGTATCCAACGATGTGGTTTTCCCAGTGGATAAATTAATCAGGTTGACATGCAAATACATTCAAAGTGCCATCGAGGAGGCTCCTTCGACCCAGACGCCACCCGACGGTGCCGTGACCGAGATCTTTGTTAAGGCTGGCGTCCCATATGACAAGTTATATGTGACATTCAAGTCGTTGATTGAGCATAATTCCTACGATATAGATGCCAGGTTCACCAAGTCGCTCAAACAGGAGATGGTCTACTTGATCCGCTCTTGGTACAGCGTGGACAAGAGATTGAAGGAGGGCATTTCTAGCGACAAGATCGCCACTCTCACCGAGTACTCTATTGTCAATGACCCAATCGACAAGTGGGTCAAGGCACACAACACATTCATATAGTCATCATAATGCAAGACTTCTCCGCGATAATGCAAAGCAATTCTCAGCTAAGTTCGTAGTACTTGCCCTTCTGCACGTCGAAACGTTCGTTCTGGAAAGATTTCTCGTGGGGCCGAAGCACGTTGGAACTCGAAGGCTCCGACATCCGCTCGATACCCAAGAATGGAAGAATACCGTCCACAATCAACAGAATAGCATTCAGCTCTGCACCACGTGGCAAAATCACATCTGCTTGCTCCTTTGTAGGGAAAATGTAGTCGCTCATTTCCTGTTTGGCCCCATGTAAGTACGAGTTGATGATGGTCTCCAACTTGGCCTCGCCAGACCCCAAAACATCTCTCCGGATCCACCTTATTAATCTAGTATCACTGTCTCCACCAATAAAAACCTTAATTTGCGACATGTCTCTAAGCTCCTTATCGTACAAAGCGTAGAGCCCATGCACTATAATAAGGTGCTGTGTGGACTCCGTGGCCAATTTGGTACGAATATGTTTCTTCAAAGCAGCAAAATCGAATCTCGAAGGCTTCAACGATAGTAGATTCTTGATTCCTACTGTGATGGCCGAAGTGTTTGTGTCATCTAGCGTTGTCACTGCCGAAGGATCCATATAAGTATTCATATCTATCACCTCAATCAACGGGAGAGGAGTGGCCAAAACTTGGATCTCCTTCTCGATCCAGAGTGCCGTAGTCTTTTTGCCCGAAGCGTGACCTCCGCCAACCAACACAATAACGCTCGACGAGTCCATTGAGTTTTTGGCAATAAGAGAAGGATTGAGATTGAGATTGGCTGGTTGAGATCCACTTCGAATATGTAGGTGCGATGGCATCTAGTGAGCAGCTACTACTTTTTGAAGCAGCTACTACCTTTTTTAAAAAGCTGCTACCTTTCGAAGCAAGTTGACAGTTCATCATCCGACAGTCCTATATAATTAACTGTCTATAGTCTTTTGTTTACTACGTCATTATTACAAAAAGCTATTACTTTCTGAAGAAAGCTACATTTTGAAGAAAGCTACTACTTTTTGAAGCAGCTACTACCATTTGAAGCAAATCCGAATTTATAACATTTCACCATGGATTTCGACCGCTCAGCAGACGAGCAGCTCGAGTTCTCGGCCAAATCCACTCCCAACGTGAAAGTCCACGGGAGTTTCGAAAGCATGAAGCTTAAGCCCGAACTTCTAAAAGGAATCTACTCGTATGGATTCGAAGCACCATCAGCCATCCAGAGCCGTGCCATTATGCAAATTATCTCGGGTAGAGACACCATCGCCCAGGCCCAGTCAGGAACAGGAAAAACCGCCACGTTCTCGCTTGGAATGCTTCAGGTCATCGACACCAAAGTCCGTCAGTGTCAGGCACTCGTACTCTCCCCCACGCGAGAGTTGGCGGTCCAAATCCACAACGTGATCATGAACTTGGGAAACTACATGAATGTGCACACACACGCATGTATTGGAGGCAAGCAGGTGGGAGAAGACTTGAAGAAGTTGAGCCAGGGCCAGCAGGTTGTCAGTGGCACTCCTGGACGAGTGTTGGATGTGATAAAGAGAAGGAATTTGGCTACTAGAAACGTCAAGATGCTCGTTCTCGACGAGGCAGACGAGCTCATGACCAAAGGGTTCAAAGAGCAGATCTACGAGATCTACAGACAGCTTCCATCGTCAGTACAAGTGGTGGTGGTGAGTGCCACGCTTACCAGAGAGGTGTTGGAAGTCACGCTGAAGTTCACCACTGACGCCGTCAAGATTTTGGTCAAAAAAGAGGATGTGACTCTCGAAGGCATCAAGCAGTACCACATCCAGTGTGAGAAAGAAGAATGGAAGTTTGACACGTTGTGTGACTTGTACGACTCGCTTACAATCACCCAGGCGGTGATATTCTGCAACACAAAGGCCAAAGTGACGTGGTTGGCTGATCAGCTTCGAAAAGCCAATTTCGCAGTTGTAGCCATGCACGGAGACATGAAGCAAGACGAAAGAGACCTGATTATGAGCGACTTCCGGTCGGGAAACTCGCGGGTGTTGATTTCCACTGACGTATGGGCCCGAGGAATCGATGTGCAGCAAGTTTCTTTGGTGATCAACTACGATCTTCCCATTGACAAAGAGAACTACGTGCACCGGATTGGCCGGTCGGGCAGATTCGGCCGGAAGGGTGTAGCTATCAATTTGATCACCAAGGACGATGTTGGGGGCTTAAGAGAGTTGGAGCGGTACTACAAGATCCGGATCAGGGAGATGCCACTGGACCTTTCGAGTTTGTAGGCTGGATTGTGTCTAATTAAGTAGACAGGTGAAGCGAGTGAGATTCGGCAGCGACACAGGGTATTTCAACAAACATGGCAATGCAACTTGATAATTGGTAACAATATTTAAATTAAGACAACGGAAGCGATTCAATTGGATAGCAGTAGCGTACTTGCCAAAATTTACCTACATTTGCTACTGTAGACAGATATTCTAGAAAGGTTAGATGTGGCTGCGACACAGAGCAATTCGACAAACACGGCCATTCGACAAACACAGCCACTCGACAAACAAGGCATTCCAACAAACTTGATAATTTGTAATGATTGATATCAAGATAGCGCAAGCCGTCCAATTGGAAAACATGAGCGTCTTTTCCAAAATGTCCTACGATTGTACCTGTGGAGAGATATACCAGACAGTTAGTGGAGTGAGATGCGAATGCTAATGTTATTTGGACAAACATGATAATTGGTAATATAATCGTTCTTTTTACGAATCAGGATGATACACTTGACTATATAACCATACGACGGGGAAAATTACAAAAGCCCCAGTATTTTTGTTTGATAGATGCATCTTAATTTATACCTGGTCTCACACTGCATGCCTTACTCAATGATCCTCTGTTGGTGGAATAGGGTTGAATTGTCCGAAAGCAATGTGATCTAGTGCAAATAATCGACTTCAAGACAGCAGAAGTCCTCCTCTCGGAAAAAAATACTTTTTTTTAATACCGTGTTACCTCGTTTTTCCATACATTCGTAACTGTAGACAGATATAATACCAGACAGGTGAGGCGAGTGAGATTCAGCAGCGATATTTCAATGCGACAACATCGTAGTTGGATTTAATAATTGACAATTAGTAATAATAATTATTATCGAATCAGCAGAAGCCACACAATCGGAGAACAAGACCGGATTTGCCAAAATTTCCCTCCATTTCTAACTCTCCCTCTCTTCGCCCTGCCTTCACGTGAGGACATCGCGATGTAGCCCATAAATTTTTTATTTTTTCTTATCCTCCCACATAAATCGTCCCAGCCATGGACTCCCAGTATCTTGCTGCCTTGGAGGAGACTCTCCAGCAGACCTTCTCGCCTGCTACCGTCAAGCAAGCTACTTCCAAATTGTCCAAGGACTTTTTCTCCAGCCCTTTGGCCCTCCCATCGCTCTTGCACATCTTGCAAAATGGCCAAACTGACCAATTGAAGCAGTTGGCTGCCGTTGAGGCCAGAAAACTCATAGGTCTGAAGTGGGAAACCGTGGATGTTTCCGTCAAGCCCCAGATCAAGGAAGGTTTGTTGAAGAACACCTTCACCCAGGAATCCAAGTTGATCAGACATTCGAGCGCAAGAGTCGTTGCTGCCATTGGAGAATATGACTTGCAAGACGACACCTGGCCCGAGCTCTTGCCTACGTTGATTGCCGCTGTCCAGAGCCCTGACGCTCACACCAAGGAGATGGCCGTTTACACCTTGTACACGTTGTTGGAGACCCAGATTCCTGCTTTATTGCCTCATCTTGACGACTTTGTTTCTCTCTTCGCCAGCTTGTTGCAGGACCAGACCTCTCAGGACATCAGAGTCAACGCCGTGTTGTCTTTGGACGTGCTTTCGCAGTTCATCGAGGAGTCCGACGAGATTGACCTCAATCTTGCCAACAAGTTCAAGGGTTCGATTCCTGGCATGGTTTCCGTGTTGAAGGAGGTGATCCAGGTCGACGACGCCGAAAAGGCCAAGTCCGTGTTCAACGTGTTCAACTCGTTGATTTTCTTGGACAATAAGTTGGTGGGCGACCAGTTGGTGCCATTGGTCCAGTTTGTAGCTGAGATCGCCGTCAACACCAGCTTCGACGAGGAGTACAGATGCATGGCCTTGCAGTTCTTGATCTCGTGTGTGTCGTTGAGAAAGTCCAAGATTGTGTCCAACAACTTGGGTCCTCAGCTCACGGCTGCTACTCTTAAGATCGCTTCTGAGGAAGTCGATGTGGATGACGAGTTGAACAACGAGGACGAAGAAAACGAAAACGAGGAAAATAGCCCTCCCTCGTTGGCCTTGAGGTTGATGGCCATGTTGTCCGGTGAGTTGCCTCCATCCCAGGTGATTGTTCCTTTCTTTGAGAACTTGAACTCCTTGGTGACCTCCACCGACGTTTACGCCAGAAGAGCCGGCCTTTTGTGTATTGGTGTTGCCTCTTCTGGTGCTCCAGACTTCTTTGCTACCCAGGTTGGCAAGATCGTGCCAGTGATCATCAACGGCTTGCAGGACCCTGAGGTCATCGTCAAGGTCGCAGCTGTCAGAGCTCTTGCCCAGTTGTCTTCTGAGTTGCAAGACAATATTGCTGAGTACCACCAGCAGCTTTTGCCTCTCACCATTGACATCATCAACTCGGCCACTCACGTCATGACTTATAAGCACGCCTGTTACGCCTTGGATGGTATTATCGAATTCATGAGCCACGACGCCATTGCTCAATACCTTGAACCATTGATGACCAAGTTGTTCTCCATGTTGCAGACTGCTCACTCCTCATCTTTGAAGGCTGCCATTGTGTCTGCCATCGGATCGACTGCTTTCGCTGGAGGAAGGGGTTTTACTCCGTACTTCAACCAGTCCATCCAGGTTTTGGAACCATTCATTGCCAACGCTGGCCAGACCGAAGGTATGTCTGAAGATGACATCGAGTTGAGAGCCATCACTTTCGAGAACATCTCCACCATGGCCAGAGCTGTGGGCTCGGAGGCGTTCAACTTCTATGCCAAGCCATTGGTTGAGGCTGCCCAAGTTGCTTTGAAGTCTGAACACTCTAGAATCAGAGAGTCCGGTTACGCTTTCATCTCCAACATGGCTAAGGTGTACGGCTCTGCATTTTCCGGATTCTTGGACGAGATTGTTCCACAGATCTTGGAGTGTTTGGAGCAGGAAGAGTTCTCTTTCAACGGTAACCCCGAAGAGGAGGATGGGTTCGATGATGACGACGAGGAAGACCTCAGCAACCAGTTTAAGATCAACACTGGTATCACCATCGAAAAGGAAATCGCTTCGGTTGCCTTGGCTGAGTTGGCCACCGGTACTGGCGCTGCTTTCGCTAAGTACGTGGAGCCATCCGTCAAGGTGTTGTCTGAGCAGGTCGAGATCTCCTACGGTATGAGAGAGGGTGCTATGAATGCCCTTTGGAAGATCGTTCGTGCTATGTTCAAGGCCACCTACGGTGAACAGTTTTCTGCTCCAAAGGGTGTTCCTCAACAATCGTACGTCGATGCGTCTCTCTTACAGTTGATTCAGCAGGTTAGAGATATCACTGTCAGCAACTTAGAGGAGGAGTTTGAGTTGACCTTGATCGCATGTGACTTGGACAACTTCAGCGAGGCTCTCCAGGCATTCGGTTCTGCTGCTGTGCTCAACGACGCCTCCGACACTGCTTCGTTAGAGAAGTTGTGTGTGCAATTGATGAACATTTTGAAGAAAGAACATCCATGCCAGATTGATGACGAGGAGCCAGTTGATGAAGGTGAAGATGCTTCCGAGACCGAGGCCTTGTTGTTTGAGTCTGCTTTGGAAGTTTTGATCATGTTGGCTGTTTGTTTGGGCCAAGACTTTGTGAAAGTCTTCCCATCTTTCAAGGACGTTATCTTGGCCAATGTCATCTCTAAGTCCAAGAACAAGAGAGTCAGTGCCATCGGAGGTTTGGCTGAGATTTCTGCCGGTTTGAAGGACGCTAACCCATACCAGCAGGAATTTTTGCAGGTTTTCACCGACAGATTGGCCAACGACAAGTCTTTCGAGGTCAAGGGTAACGCTGCATATGGTGTCGGTATCGTTATTGAGAACTCTGCTGACGATGTGTCTGGCCACTACCAACAAATCTTGCAGATGTTGTTCCACTTGTTGAGCAAGTCTGATGAGCAGGCCAAGATTGACGACGAGGAGACCAAAGACGTTGTCAACAGATCCAACGCCAACGCCTGTGGATGTGTCGCCAGAATGGCATTGAAGAACCCACTGGCGATTCCAGTCGAGCACGTCTTACCAGCATTGTTGAGCCACTTGCCATTGCAAGCTGCTCCAGAAGAAAATACCCCAATCTTGAGATGGATCATCAACTTGTACGAGTCAGGTAACGAGTTGATTGTCTCGCAGACCGAGAGAGTCGTGCAGATCTTTGCTGAGATCTTCCAGAAGGAGGCCGACAGAGTCAAGTTGGAGGCCGAGTCCACGTTGGGTAGAGAGGAGAACATCGAAAAGATGAAGCAGTTCCAGAACGAGGAGGTGAAGCAGAAGGTTGTCGAGTTGTTGAAGTTCTTGAACCAAAAATACGCTAACGTGGTTTCTTCTCACGAGATCTTGAAGACGGTTATTGCATAGTTTCTTTTCCATAATTTTCCATTATATATGTTTGTTACAATTTCTGAGTTGAGTGGGTGTAGAAAGTTGGACTACGTGGTAGTGATGTTTGTCTGTCGACGTCGGGTTCCATTATTCGGTGTATTTTCAACTACTAGGATCAGCTACTTAATGAGAAGCGAGTAGTCAGGATTACAAGAAGATGTGTAGAATGGATAAGAACCTTAAAATAAAAAATATTCGCAACTTTGTGGAGATGGTGACGTGATGGGAAGAAGCAGGTTGGTGGGCACGGAATGCCAGAGAACATCCAAACCTAAAGGTAATGATCGAGTTTTAATATGTTCGAATACTTCAGAGGTTATTCGTGAAGCACATAATTAAGTTTGCAAGGATCAGGGCATCACGAAGAGAAGTCAGAGGATACCAAATTAGTTAACGAATGTGGAAAATACGACGTTGGTGTGGAACTTAATGTGAAGACTTGCCCTTATGCTTAGGACTGCTGCTTGGTCAAAAGATGTTTGTTATTTTGCTTTCTTCTCCAGAGGAAAAGCAACAGGAACCCTGTTGTTATAAAATTCCGGTAAATTCATTGATTTCCACATGGAATCTAGTATTTATACACTTTACCACGGATATTGTTATCCGTCAGACCCCAGGCTTATCTGAAATTCAGAGTGTTGTGTCGGCCCGTATTCGGTTCGCATTCGAAGCCCTTTGGAGCCACCTTCGCCGCCCGGGACTGTTCTATACTTAACATTTCCTCCAGATCAGCATGCATGAACAATACGAACTTCAGTCGGAATTTTGATTCTGATGCCGAGACGTGTATGAGATGCTCTCCATTATAGCATTCAGACTAGCCTCTAGCTAACATTTATAGACAATGAATCACATAGTCGCCAATTCAGTATTCTTGAGGAATCTCACTCATACAGTCAAGGGAGACCATAATTAGGGAGTAGAAGTCTCGGATAATGCTTTTGCAATGTATCCTTCATATTGACCGGAAAAATGTCAACGGTGGTAATCTTGCATATCTCGGAGTTAGGCTGTTGCACTCGATCTGGTTGCGAATTCATTTTCAGAATTTGCTTTGAAGACCGATGAGTCGCTAATGAGAATACTGAGACCGAAGCCAAAAAAAGAATGTTTTCCAATAGGAAAGTTATTTTTCTTCTTCTTGACTATTCTTACGGTCGCATTACCTAATCTGCTTTTGCACGCTTATGACGAAAGTTCGTTGCAGGCTTCTATCAATTCAATGTTCAGCGAGAGCAGTACGCTTTGCAGGTGCACCATGAATCTACGTGATAATGGTTTCAAGCTCTTACAAACCATTCGTTCCACTGGATAACGTACGCTGAACACTTCTGTGATTGTGATTCTCATAATAATTTTGAGACCAAGTCACCTCCGCAGCCTGTTCAATTCCCAGGATGCTTGCATGCTTTGATAGATAGTAGAACACGAGAGATTCATGACGCAGCTGCAACATAAGCGATTTAGAACTACTGGGACAAACGCAGGTGGAAAAGCGAGATAATGCAACTACATCTGTTTTCGAGATTGTGGCATTGACGTCTGAAAACGTCACCAGTTTGGCTTGCTCAACCCATCTTTTACCAAGAAAGAAGACTGACGATGTACCACCAGATCTGGTAAAACGAGGCTGGAGCTCTGTTGCTACTTTGGCCTGTCGCTTATGTGGCTGGAGGTGCCATTCTACATGCTGTAAGTAGATTCACACAATCAGAGTCTGTGAGGAACATTTACAAGATGTATGCTGCATTGGGGTATTACGTTGCGTAATTCGTTTCTTACGTTTCCCACATTATTTATCTGGGGGTTTCAAGACGCCTGGAATAATCACTGGATCCTTTCACAACCGAGGATCCAAGCGTGAGAAGAGATGGCTGATCAGGTGAGTTGTGGAACAAAATTAAAAAAGAAAAAGGGTGCGATTTGAGTTCAATTAATTGGGCTTTATGATATAGACTAGTGGTGAATTTGGACGTGGTAGTATGGAGATATCGGAAACCTTGATTTTCAAGAAATAGAAGGGCAGAATATCCACAGCACAAAAGTTACCTCGCAACAAAAGTTACCTCGCAACAAAAAGTTACCTCACATCACAAAATACCTCGCAATAAGCAAATTCCTTGCAACAAAGAAGCAGAAGACCGTGCAACACAGAATACCTCGCAATAAAAATTACCTCGAAAAGCAGAGTCAGAATACCTCGCAACGCAAAGCCAGAATGAATACCTCGTAGCACAAAGTCAGATTACCTCGCAATTCAGAAGCAGAATAGGGTGCAACAAAAATTTACCTCGCAATAAAGAAGCAGAAAACCGTTTAGTCCAAATTACCTCGCAACACTTTTTAAATATCACCAACCACCAACCACGCCCGGGCCACACAACTATGCACACTACAAATATCACAACTCACCTACTTTACTTACTCCATTATTTTCTAGTATGCAACTAATTACAAGTATGCCCATATTCAGGACCGTTCTTAAGGATCGGCCCCGGGGCGCCTCAAGTGCAATCAACGTTCCCTTTTAGGCATTCTATGGAAATGTGCGACAAGCGATATGGCACCTAACGGCCAGCCAAAACTTATAAAACCGGCCCCAAAAAATCGCCAGAATCGTAGCAATTACTCAACAAAACCACAAAATGATCGACCACACCGGCCAACTTATTGCTGCCTTCTCATTTCTCGCTTTCGTCCTCAGCATCCCTCCTATGTGCTACCATGTTGGCAATAGGAACATTCCGGCATCCAGCTTGATCTTCTGGCTATGCTACAACAATTTGACATCGTTTATCAACGCCTTGATCTGGAGCGGAGATAATTATTATCTTGTCACCGACGCTCCAGGTTACTGTGACTTGACGGTGCGAATCACTTCTGGTGCTTCAACTGGCAAAATATGTAGTCTTGCCTGCTTGATCATGAATTTGTACTTGATTATCGACGCCAGACACCACAAGTTTCTCGAGTCTGGATCGAAAAGACGCACGTACATAAACTTGGCGATGTGCTGGGCCACGCCGATATTTATCATGGGCACCAGTGTGATTGTGCAGAGCTCTCGTTATATTATCATGAGATATCGTGGATGTGTAGCTCCATATGGATACACATACGTATCATTTCTTCTTGTCACCATGTGGCCGTTGGTCTGGAGTTTCGTGGCCACGGTGTTTGCTATTCTCACCGTATGGACGTATCTCAGCAAGAGAAGAGACATCAAGAACATCTTGAAATGCACCAACTCGGGGTTGAATTTGAGACGATTCGCTCGCTTGCTTATCTTCAGCTTGCTCATCATGTTCATAATGTGCCCATTTGCCATATTCAACTTCGTGTGTGATGTGAAAACATACGGCCTCTCCAGGTTCAACTTTGCCGAAACCCACAACGAAATGTGGAATTATATTTACAAGATCGACCCCGGAAACGTGTCTTTTTCTTCCAGAATCGTGGATATCGTGTTGTCTGTCATCACTTTTCTCTTGTTCGGTTTGGGAACTGATGCTCTTGACATGTATCGGAGAGCGTTAGTGAAACTTGGATTCTCCATGTTCAAGAAGCCATCGCCAGATGAGATTGCCATGTCGAATGAATTTCTTGAGGGCCGTAACCCCTCCAGATCCACCCAGAAATCCGCAGGAAGTGAGGCAACCGCCAACTCCATGTTTGAGCTTTCAAAGTTCAACGAGTTAGCATTCGACCCCGCTGGCTCTATTCATCTGACTCCCACTTTGTTCAAGTCTGGAACTGTTTATATTGAATCTGGCTGGGTGGGTGCTGAGGATTTGGAGGCGCATCTTGAAAGAGACTCGGGAAGCAGTCTGAACCTCCACTTTCAGTTCGATATCCAACACCACTAATGTTTATATGAGTTTATTGAACATTTTCTCAAATTGCTTCGAGTCAACACGACCCTGGGTCTCCTTCATGGCCATGCCGATAAGGAAATTGATAGACTTTTTCTTACCCTTTCTGACTTTCTCCACCACCTCTGGGTTGTTTTCCATGACCTCTAGACAGATTTCCTCCACAGCATCGGTGAGTTCCGCTTCGCTAGTCTCGGTGGGTGCCGAAAGATCGTAGCGTTCCACCAATTCGGTTATGGAGAGAGCCCGTTCCTGTTCGTCGGCCTGGATGAGAATGGAGAGAAGCAACTTTGCAGATGTGATGGTGATTTCGTTGTTTAGCACCATTAGGATCAATGTGGAAAGCTTCTCTGGTGTCAAGAGATTAACATCCACGGGAATTTCGAGTTTGTTGAACGCCCCAATGAGTTCGTGGATGAGCCAATTATTAACGACCTTGGCAGGTTTTCCGTGTTCCGTCACCACGATAGAATGGAGCTTGTGATAGTAATCCAAAAGCGTCGGATTATCTACCAAAAACTTTGCGTGCTTGAGTTCAAGGCCAAACGTGGATGCTGTGAGTTTTTCAAGAATCTGATCAGGAAATTCAGGAAGATCCAGCTGGATGTCCTCGGAGATTCTAGGATCCAAATGGATTTTCGGAAGCTCAGGATCTGGAAAGTATCTATAATCGATCGCATCCTCTTTTGATCTCGTCCTCACCGTCTCTTTGCCATTCCAGCTTCTGGTCTCTTGTTCTATGGGGCCCAAATTAGCTCTTAGCTGCTCAACCTGTCTCTTGTATTCGTACTTGGCCGCGGCCATGATTTCCGAGGTACTTCCCAAGTTCTTGATTTCGACCCTGTTACCTCCAGCTACGCTAATGTTAACATCGCATCTCATGGCTCCGTTTTCCATATCTCCGGTGCAAACGCCCAAATGGGTCATGAGAAAAATGTACTTCTTCACGAATGCACGCACCTGCGATAAGTGGTCGAAATCTGGCTTTGTCACCAACTCAATTAGAGGCACATTGGCTCGATTGTGGTCGATGGACACCGTGGCATCATAATCGTTATAGTTGAGTTTGGAAGTGTCCTGCTCGATCTGGATCTGCTCGATTCCAATCACTTTGTCGTTTTCCACGCCATCATACTTCTTGGTGAGCTTTAGATGGCCGCCTTTGGCCAATGGACTAAAGTGCTGGGTGATCTGATAGCCCAACGGCTGGTCGTAGTAGAAGTAGTGTTTTCTGTCGAAGGACGAAACTGAGCTCACCTTGCTGTTCAATGCAGTGGCCGCTTTGAGCGCTAGAAGCAATGCTTCTGGATTGAGTTTGGGGAAAGTGCCAGGTAGACCGAAATCGAAGAAACTGGCCCGAGTGTTTGGAGGTGAATTGGGGGTGTTTCTCGAGAGAGAAAAGAGTTTGTGTTTTGTGTTGAGCTGGGTGTGGATTTCAATTCCACATTTGAGTGCTGCTCCGGGCTCCGGCCGCCATCGATTAATTTGTCTGAGGACCATCTGGTGAAGGTGGATTGACCTTGGACGTGCAGGTAGAGGAAGAGTGAGAATAGATGAGGTTCTGAGACTTGAGTATATAGGCTGATTAGTTTTAGCAGCTAGTGTTGGATCCGAGGTGAAAGAAGAAAAATCAAGGAAATTCGTCAATTTTAGAATTTTCAATTTGAGACTTCAATATTATATCCCTCTCACCCATTTTCATTTGACTGCCCACTGTTGCGCGGTGTATATTTCCCGGCATTTACAGAGAGATGAGTGTTTGTAGGCTAGTACTATTGGAATTTTAGCAGCAAGTTTTGGATTCGAGGTGAGAAAAGTAACAAAATCAAGGAAATTTGTCGATTTGCGAAATTCCAACTCTTGCACCTTTTCTTTTGCCTCCTCGACATTCTTTTGAATTCAGATCGATGTACTAGCTAGACTAGATGTATAATACGAGCCGGGCCGGAATTTCCGAGGTGAGGAAGGTAACAAAATCAAGGAGTTTTGTCACTTTAAGAAATTTCTACACTTTGCTTCCCCTTTTCTCATTTGCGTCCGCCACTTTTTTCAAATCCAGACAATATACCTTAGGCATCTAAGCTAGATAACTGAGCTAGATAACTACGCTAGGTAGATATACTAGGTAGATAAACTAGGTAACTAACACGAGGAGGAATATTCCAAATCCCCCTATTGTGGAAAATGAAAAATTGAACCCAAAAAGCTCAATAAAAAATTGGAACCAAAAGTCCAATGAAAACTAGAAAGTAATTAAAGAAAATTTGTTTAATGTCTGCCACGCTAATCAATAGCGTGGGACGTTCTGCCCTACAATTACACATTGTATTCTCCCCTGCACCTACACATTCTGTTGGATCTAACCGTATTTGGCAGAATCCACAAAACACAACAACAACCGGACACAAGAACAACCAGCCAAAAAAAATCAAAATCATTCTCCAATTTCCTACACTCCTCTACCCATTCCAGCCCTTTTTCGCCCAATCACAATCTTCTGCCCCCGTAACCTCTTATCTATTACCCTCAGCATTGCTCCCTCACCACGCGGTCACTCCGAGCCGGTACGCGCACGACCACTCCCCACAAGGGATGATGATAAGATAAACCAACATTACAGTGTTTCTTTTCACAACACAAGTCACCCCATTTTCCCCAGCTTAACGTCTCACACTAAGAAGCATAATTCCCTCCTTCCAGCGTCAATGTATGTACTGGCAATTTCGAATCGCCTATTTGCCTCTGCTTGCCTCCTTATTCGAGCGCCTTATTCTGCTGGTGGCGATAAGGATCCCAAGGCCAGAAATGTCCTCACTCAGCTCAAATACTAACAATGCCAGAAATATGAGATCGCAGTTCAAAGACGAAAATTCCTTCGGTACGTATTGCGCATTCCCGCCCCGTTGGCGTCACTACTAACATCCCAGACAAGAGAAAGTCCGAATCCACCAGAATCTTGCAGAGGTTCAAGGACAGACTCCCAGTCATCTGTGAGAAAGTGGAGAACTCAGATATCCAGGAGATCGACAAAAGAAAGTACTTGGTGCCCGGCGACTTGACGGTGGGCCAGTTTGTCTACGTGATTAGAAAGAGAGTCAAGTTGCCCTCGGAGAAGGCCATCTTCATCTTTGTCAACGACATCTTGCCCCCGACCGCGGCGTTGATGAGCACCATCTACGAGGAACACAAGGATGACGACGGGTTCTTGTATGTGTTGTATTCGGGCGAAAACACCTTTGGACAGGTGGAGTTGAGTGAATTGGACTGGAGTAGCTTGGACTTCTCGGACGTGCCAGACGTGGTCTAATTTCCCAAATCCTCTGCAGATGTTCTCCCCGTCACTACTGTGGCCGAGCCACGCTTTCTTCGCAAGGCAAAACGTTGACTGGATTCAACCCTACTGTGTTTACATGTTTGTCAATGCATCATATATTTTGCTTGAGTTACCAGATGCCCATTCTCTTATCCTTCTCTAGTCTCAACTTGATCCCCCACTTCTTGAGGTCGTCGCCCTTCAACGTGTAGAGCAACTCGTAGAGCTTGTCAATCATGATTTCCTGCTGCTGATTGGCCTTGTTCGAGTACTTCTGCGTGAGCGCCTTCAACTTCTTTTGCGTCAGGTCAAGCAGCAAGCTAATACCATTGACGGTGCCGTCATACGTGTGTTTGATCTTGCTGCCCAAATCCTTCTCAACATACTTCAGGTAGGTGTCGGTCAAGTCTGCCAAGTGCTTCTTGTACTCCTCGGCTTCTTTGGCGGTCTGGGACTCCTTCAATGGCTCGAAATACATCACATAGTTGTTGTGGAGCAGCTCCTGAACGTTGTCGACTTGCTTAGCCAATTCTTGCTGGGTGCTTGGATTCTTCAAGAGCACCCACAAGGCGGCGATAATGGCGATAATGGCCACAACAGCATTGAACCCTCTGCTCATTTTAGTATATTTTTTCTCGATTGGTCCACTTCTCAGTCTCAATTCGAGTCAGTTATATTGACAGATGGTCCTCCACTTTTATACCGATGGTTGCCATACCGGTGGCTCGCACGAATTGCCCCACATTGCTATTCTGGATTGCTATACATGTGGCGAGGCATGATTCGGCGGGGAGTCGAGGTTGCTTTTGCTTATTGGCTATGTACAAAGTGTTGCGATTGCTGGTTCCTGACCTTTGGCTGCTAAATGCATGCGCATTGCTTTCGCAATGAGGAAGTCGGGACGAGTAAGTAAAGTCAGAAGCTTGAAAGGTGAGGAATGGATTTTTTTTTTTTTAAAACAAAAGTCCGGGGTAAAATTAAAATGTTAACCGACATTACAGACTTGATAGATCGCAGTAGTTGAAATAAGCATGAAGTTGCTTTAAGTTGAAGGTTGAGGCTGCTGTCGTTCGACATGCAGTGTGCCTATGTGGATTTGAAAGTCAGATTAAAAGTGGACATTTCAACGCTTATTTCTGTTAAAATCAGTAGCGACATGGAGGTGGTCTAGCCCTGGGCCATGGCAGTACAAAATAGATGGAGGTCTTTTCGATGAAAAGGTGGCCGGTGACAGGGAATCATGTGTACTATAGGTTGTCAAGAAAGAGAACAGGCCAATGTAAGAAATATTTGTTTTCTTTAAATAGTAGTAAATAAGAGTCTGTGGACAACTAATTATAAGGAATGTCGGACAGGGGAAATAAAAAATAATGACTCCGGCGTGATTCGAACACGCGCATCTTACGATAACAGAACTTGAGTCTGCCGCCTTAGACCGCTCGGCCACAGAGCCACTTGATGGAGTTCGAGATGTGGTGGTAGTTCTAGAGGGATGGCGTCTAATGGAAAAAGTGGAGTTTTTTATCAATAATATCATTGATTCACGGTTTCCTTTTGACGTATTAGTATTTGGAATATTCAGTACTGGTATGATACCGAAAAACCCGAAAATGGCAAGAAAACAAATATTTTCTTTCCGTGCATCCTTCGTCTTCATAAAGCACTACAAGTTCCTCATCGGTTTATTTTGAATAGAGCAGCTTGAAGAATCTCACATTACCGGTCTTCAAGCATTATCCACAATTTTTGGGGATGGCTTAGAGCGATAAATTCCTAGCCGTTCTCATGCCGTGCAAATAGAAGTAGTCAAGAACGTAAAAGAAAAACCACAATGTCGTGGAAGAGACAACATTTAGACAATAAGCCGAGTAGGGGAAATGGCCAAGAACAGCCGTTTACCTCATTTATTTCTTGACTTTTTGTTCAATTTTTTCATTTTACTTTCGGATTTACCTTTTCAATTTTTACCATGGGGGTTTTTGGAATTTCCTCCAAGTTTAGTTGTATAGTTTAGTAGTTTGCTAAAATATATAATCTTGATTCGTAAAAAAAAAAAGGAACAGCGAATGGCCGATTAAGAAAATTCATCTGGGAAGCAAATCGAAGTGAATACCTGGAAGGAAGAAATAGCAACGACCCACAAATCACTTATTGTTGCGGTAGATGGGACGTGAACGATTTGGAGGAGAGGAAGAAACGGAATTATACAAGTAGAGCGTAGTAAGGGTGTATCGTAGAAAGGGAATATGCGTCAATATGGATCCACGTCTATTCATAGGCTCGAGGTTAGTTTATTGGCCAGCCTTGCTCCCAACCGATGGAGCAGATACTCGTGACTAGACATAGGAGATGACGCCCGCATGATAAGTAACACTCTAGCAAATGAATAATCAAAGAGCGGATTGTTTTTCACAAAGATAATTTTCTCTTACGAATTCTTTCCATACCCTTGTTACACCATCATAAGGCATTACACGAAAACGAATGCTTGACCCTCCTCAGTTAGCTAGCTAAGATATGTAACCTCGGCTCTTCTTCTTTTCAGAGAAAAGAAAATTCTTCCTTTATGGATTCTTCTATTTACAAGCCATCACGTAAACGTATGCCAGTAACTCTAATGCTGATTCTAAAATCTATCTCTCTAATTAAACCAACCCCTTGTACTTGTTGTACACCTCCTCAACCTTAGCCTTCAACTCAGCCTTTCTCTCGTCGTCACACCAAGAACCTTCGATACCGTTGCGGGCAATCTTGCACCACTGCTCCAAAGAAAACCCAAATCTGGTGTGCACCGCAATGTAGTTGTCCAAGATGTAGCCTCCAAAGTAAGCGGGATCGTCGGAGTTGATGGAGAAAGGAACATCATTCTCCAAGAAAAACGAAATAGGCAACTCGGAAACATCTTTGACAACCTGCAACTTGACGTTCGACAATGGACACATCGACAACATGGTCTTGTTGTCGGCCAAACGCTTCATCAACTCTGGGCTCTGCTTGGAATTGACTCCGTGGTCAATACGAGAGACTTTCAACAAATCCAACGAGTTGGAAACGTAGGTGTGGTCGCCTTCTTCTCCGGCATGGGCAGTCAAACCCACCGCAGGGAATCTGTTCTTGACCAATTCGTAACATTCGGTGAACAACTCTGGAGGAAATGGCTTTTCGGCGGAGTCGAGGCCCAAGCCGTGGATGGTTCCATCGCTGAAGTACTGAGAGGTGGCCTCGATCGTCTCGAGACCAGAAGCAGCAGGCAAGTGTCTCAACAAGCACATGATCAACTTGCTGGTGGTGCCAAACTTGGCGTTGGCATCTTTACAGGCTCTGTCAAAGCCTCTGACCACCACATCCACATCAATTCCCCTCTCCACGTGTCCCTGAGGATCAAAGAACACTTCAGAGTGAAGACAGCCGTCTGCGTGGGCTCTGGCAAAGTATTCCATGGCCAAGTCGTAGAAATCCTGCTCTTGGATCAACACGCTCATGCCAATGTAGTAGTGGTCCAAGAAGTCTTGCAAATCGGCGAATTTGGCGTATCTTTCGTTGCAAGCTTCGACGGAGGTTGGGAAATGGCTAGGCAACGAGATAGAGTTCCGTGCTGCCAAATCAAAGAGAAGCGAAGGCTCCAAAGTGCCTTCCAAATGGAGGTGGTGCTCGCATTTTGGCAATTCGGTCAAGAAGCTTTTGACGTGGTGGGAGCACTCGTATTGGGTCATTTTTATTTGGGTGCGAAATTTTGGGGGAGGAGGCTACTTAATATGTCAAAGTCATCGATGAGTATGCGCATTACTTTTTTCGATGATGAGCAGGCAGCCGCGGGAGAGCCGCGGCAAGTGAGAGAGAGACAGCCGGGAAAGAATGGAAGGAGAAGCTGGTGAGTTGAGGGATTTGGATGGAATAATGAAAATTAGAGAAAAGGGAAATGTGTATTGACACAATTGCCAAGATGGACGGACAGGAACAGCGAGATGATAGATATGATAGAAATGTGTGCACTACGGAGAGGCATTTACGGAGCGCAGATAGGGAAGACAGGAAAGATAGAAAAGATGGGAAGATAAGACGGACAGAAACGATTAAAGAAGAAACGGCGACCGTGAGAAAATGGAGACGACTGGAACTACGATTTGGAGCCCGATAAATAACAAATGGGAAAACGACCAGCTGGAGATTAGATCCGAGCCTATTGCGAAAAGGAAGCAGATACCAGACATACGAAATAGTATACTACAAACGGTGTTTTTGTTTTATTGTTGATTTCACTCAGATCCAGAACCACCCATGAACCGTATCAATTAAGCTTTGCCTACTATTTAAATAGTTCCCTTGTCTACGTCTTTATACAAATTAATGACGTTTCTTGGCCCGAGTACACTCTTTAAACTATTACCAACGGCTGCTATTACAAACAGCCCGATCTCGTCACACAGTGCTATTGTCTCGGAACAATGCAAAACTATTAAAAATCCATCACACGCTTATAATAGACGTCAGGTCTCACAGTAGCCCTAGCACCGCCTGAGTGCATGACTGCCATAGAAATAGTGATGTGCGCTGCGACTCACTCACATCTCCATCGGCCAAATCAACTGTGGCACACAATTCCACCACTCAGCCGTTTTGGCCGCCCGTGGCCGCCGTAGTGATGTCGAACCCTTGTCATGGCCAAACTATCCTGTACAATGCCATGTTGCCCCTTGCTGTCGTATTTTCCTCCCCTTTCAGCCCATGATCTCTGGCCTAGTAGTCGCACCATTTACGAGAGTTGTAGATAGCCCGATTTCTCCAATAATGGATGTCTTGGCATTTTCATCAGCGGGATTTCACCACCTAAAGCATCCCCAATTCCTTCTCTATTTCCTTCCTGCAACCTGGCCGGCTTCATATTTTGGCCAATGTGGCCGTGCCCAGCCTCGCCAGTCTGTTACGAGTTTCGCATAGACGGCTGAACCTTCACTGCCAACTTCAGCCACACACGCTAAAAAATATAAAAGTCATTTCTCTCAAGATCCTTCCTCTTTCCGCCTCCAATCTTCTCGTCCTCATCCCTTCTCCTCCTCATCGGCCAACTTCGCCTCACTAGTGACCAGCGAAGGCATAATCGCTTTCCTGCATACAACCACAGACCTATTTTTACCTGATTCATACCTAAGACTGATCCGCTCCTCCACACATTCCAGCCCATTACCAGCCTGTTTCTCTGCTTCACCTCGTTCTCCATTCCAATTGACTATCTGACCGGTTTTGTACCATGTCCGACTCCGAAGAGAACGAGAGGTACCAGCGGTACCCTCAAACCACTGGAGTATATAACTATTCTAGAAATAATCGTGAAAACCAATACTTGCATACTCCGCCAGCCGCCTACAACACAGGCCAGTCCCAGGACGATTTGTTGGACTTCTATGACGAGGACAGACCTTCCAACATGTTCAACACGTCGCATTCCAACACAAACTTGGGAAGACCGCCGCCTGAGATCGACCACCAGAATCCATTCAGAGAAGACGATTACGAGATGGGCTACTTCCCGAGAAACTCCAGCTACGGCGGCAATCAGGGCTACCAGGGTTACCAGGGGTACGACGGTTATAACCAGCTGACTGGCGGCCTTAATCAGTCGACTGGCCACTTTGATCAGGCGTTTGTGCCCCACGCGTACGATGACGAAGACGAACTCGAGTTTGACCGCGACATTCAGTTCAACAACATCGAGGGAGACCATTTTGACCTTCAGGACGTGTTTGTGCCCGAAGTGGTGGGCGATAGGGAAATCACAGAAGCAGAAACCATTTACGAGGAAGGCGGATCTCCTTTCAGTGAGTCGGTTCCTGCGATTGCAATGCCCCCAGAGGAAGAGGAAGTGAGGGAAAAGCCCAGCCAAGCCATTTTCAAGGGCGTGAGAGGCCACTTGGTCTTGGACTGCCCGCTTGCTACCGAGTTGTTGAGTAAGTTCCCTGGCTATGATGCCGACGCCAAAAACTACGGTCTTATGAGAGAATTCTCGCATATGAGATACACGGCCGTCACATGTGGACCGTCCAACTTCTGGAGGGACGGCTATATCTTGCGTCCCATCCATTATCCCGTAAAACGTGAGACGGAATTGATGGTTGTCATCACCATGTACAACGAAGATGATATTTTGTTGGCGAGGACGTTGAAGGGTGTGTTCAAGAACATCAAGCATTTCGAGTCGCGGACGAACTCTCCCACGTGGGGCAAGGACTCATGGAAGAAGATCGTTGTTTGTGTCGTCAGTGACGGTCGGTCCAAGATCAACGAGAGGGCCCAGGCTCTTTTGGCGGCTTTGGGTGTCTACCAAGAGGGATTGGCCAAGTCGAGAATCGACGACAAAAAAGTGAAGGCTCATATTTACGAGTACTCCACCAAGGTGGGCATTTCTGAGGTTACCGACACCGTGAAGTTGAAAACTGAAAAAGTGGTGCCTGTTCAAATGATGTTCTGTCTTAAGGAAGACAACACCAAGAAGATCAACTCCCACAGATGGTGTTTTGAGGCATTCTCTCAGATTCTCAATCCCAATGTGGTTGTTTTGCTTGATTGCGGTACTCAACCTTCTGGAAGATCTCTTTATAGATTGTGGAAAGAGTTTGACAGAGATCCTCAGGTGGCAGGCGCTTGTGGAGAGATCAAGGCGTCGTTGAAGGCAAAGCAAATTCTTACCAATCCTTTGGTTTATGGTCAAAATTTCGAGTACAAGATCTCCAATATTTTGGACAAGCCAACAGAATCCATATTTGGATTCATTACGGTTTTGCCTGGTGCTTTCTCTGCTTACAGATATGTGGCATTGCAGAATGATGCTAATGGCCGAGGTCCTTTGGAGAAGTACTTCAAGGGTGAATTCTTGCACGGCAGCGGAGAACTTGATCCAAACGACGACGAATACGAACTTAAGAAGAGGATGTTGAGTCAAGAAGCAGGTATTTTCACCTCGAACATGTATCTCGCCGAGGACAGAATTCTATGTTACGAGTTGGTGGCCAAGCGTGGATGTGCATGGTTGCTTCGATATTGCAAATCTGCCAGTGCAGAGACAGATGTTCCCGAAGGTTTAGCCGAATTCGTCTTGCAAAGAAGAAGATGGTTGAATGGATCATTCTTTGCGGCAATTTACTCATTGGTCCATTTCCCAAAGGTGTGGGGTTCGCTGCACAGCATTGGGCGTAAGATCTTCCTCCATATTGAGTTCATTTATCAATTTATCAGTTTGGTTGTTTCGTGGTTTTCTATCGGATCCTACTTCTTGGTGTTCCGTATCTTGACCACATCCCTTGCTGATCCCGCTCTTAACTTTTCTCCAGGAAATGTCTTGTCAGTTATTTTCCTTTGGCTATATTTGGCATCGATAGTGACAACATTCGTTTTGAGTTTTGGAAACACGCCGAAGGGAACAGCGAAGTTTTATGTTGTCATCGTTTTGTTCTTCGCCATCTTGATGGTGTACATGATCTTTGCAGCTATATATATGGCTGTGAACGCTATCAATGAGCTCTACAAAAGTGAGGGCTCAATCACGGTGGCGCTCTTCTTCCAGAATGCTCAATTCCGTGACTTGGTGGTTGCAACAACTTCAACGTATTTGTTGTACTTTTTGGCATCGTTCCTTTATCTCGAACCATGGCACATGTTCACGTCGTTCATCCAATATCTTTTGCTTTCTCCGGCATATGTTAATGTGTTGAATATTTATGCGTTCTGTAATATCGACGATATTTCTTGGGGTACAAAAGGTGATACAGGAGCCAAGGACTTGGGTGTGGTGAAAAGGCTCGAGGACGGTAATTTCAAAACCGATCTTCCCGTTCTTCAGGAGGAAATCAATCAATCATACTTGGACCAATTGAACAAAATTAAAATGCCTATTGGGGACGACGGCAGCGGCTACAAGCCCTCCCACGAGGACTACTATGCCTTCATTCGTTCCATGACAGTTCTTATTTGGATGTTTACCAACGGAATTGTGGTTGCGTTGGTGTTGGAGACTGGAGGATTCAATCAATTTGACGACAGTGCCGGCAAAACTGCTCGAACAGAGGTGTTTCTTACGGTTATTCTTTGGACGGTTGCGTTTATGACATTTTTCAGATTCATCGGATGCACTGCTTACTTGTTCAATCGGATGATTAGAGCCTTCAGATTCAGAAGCCGTCGCTGACACAGTACATACAAATTGCATGCAGTTATCTTATTCAAGGCGCTAGTACTTGATCGCACGGTGATGGTCCTGTCTACAGCACAGACATAAACAAAACAGTAACCACAAGAACAAACAACCAACTATATTCACTCGTTTGCAGGGCTTGTTTGCAAGAATTGTTTGTCAGAGTATGATATGAACAGAAAGAGAAAAAGTGTTGACGTTTTAGCCCAACTTGGCGAGCCGCTTCCGCTACCTTACAGACCCACATCACAGAGCGTCAAAACTGAGATTGAAGATGAAGGAAACAACTCAGAAATAATCTCAGATACGTTCCGTCCGCGGCAGGTGCTGCTTCGACACTCGCGGGACAGAGAATTCGAAAGCAGCCGTCCCAGGCTACCTGTATGGCAGAACAGGCGGGCTTCAAGTATTGAGATGAACATAGAAGAGACGATATTGGACTCCATAGAGAGCAAAATTGCCGGATTGAGAACGGAAATAGTCAGCGGGAACGACCTTGCCGCGGAGAAGGACACATTGGAGCTGATCAACAAGCAGCTCGACCGAATCATTGAACAGAGACAAGAAAACACACTAATGCAAGAGCTCAAGAGACTACAGCACAGCGAGGTGAATGTGGCGGGGATATCTGGGACGGGGAAGTCGTGGACGGCGAGTTCCACGCTTCTACTAGCGGTGGCTCTATTCGTACTTCTAGGAGTGCTTTCTTTCGTAGCAAACAGCTATTCGTACGAGTACTGCTACTACTTTTGCTAGCACCCGCAGAATCTAAATGTACTATACAAATATATACCAAGAAGGTAGTCGACGTAGTGGTTGTGTGGCGGCAGCGATCTCGGATGAATCCAAAGGACTGGCTGGCTGTCGCTCTGAGGAAATTCTGATCCATTCTTAAATTGTACAAAAGTTAGGATTGCTGGTGGCTGAACATTTCCCGCCTAAGAGTTGCGTAGACGTCTATGAGTGGTTTTTGGTATCTATTACCATTAAGCCTGTTTCTAGAATCTTTGTCCGTTATCCTGTTCCTAGTATCTTTGTTCGCTATCCTGTTCTTAGCATCTTGTTATTCTATTTTTGGTCATGTAAGCTTCTTTAAACAGCTTTTGATCAACCTTTTCGTGGCCCCTTCGTGTTCAAAATTCTCCCGATTCACTATAATCCTACTGTATTTTCAAAAATCACAAATGTTGCATAAATAGCCAGACTTCCAACATCCCAAATGTGACTTTTGCTAGCACCCGCAGAGTCTAAATTGTATTATGCAAATATATACCAAGAAGTTAGTCGTCATAGTCGTTACGTGGTGGCGCAGCGCTCTCGGATCTCAAGTAGAGATCGATGGCAGTGGAAAACACAGCAAAACCAGCACAGCCAAAAAGCGCCGCCTGCGGACCAGCCTTGATGGACAAGCCCGCTCCGGTAATACAGCCGGCTGCAACGCCGTTATAAATATCGTGTTTTGCTCGCAAACTTTCGATGGAACATTCCACACCCGAGTAAATCATGCCGATGTAGCCAAAGTTCTTGGCCGAATTCCACGAGCGTTTGCCCATGTCGGAAAACTGGAGCTTCATCTGCTGCTTGAAAGGCAACTCGCTGATGTGGGTGACCAGCGCAGTTCCCACCGGAACGTCGTAGGCCATCGATGCCATGAATAATCCGAAGAAACCTCCGAGAGCGAATCCGGAAACTCCAGCCATGGTAGTTTTTCCGGGACAAGATTGCATGAACTCGATCATTTTTCTAGCCCCGAGCTCCGCCTGCTCTTCCTGGTTGAGAAGAGCAAGGGGCTTTTCTGGCTCCTGGGGCCCTGTGTAGACTCCAAACACCATGACTCTTGGAAGAAGAAGTTGAGGCCAAATTTTTTCTGCGGAGTGCACGCAGGTGAGTGGGTGCAAAATGGAGATGTGGGAGTAGATTGGATTAGGATAAGGGAGACGAGGTATAAAATAGGGGATAGTGGAGGATAGTGGAGGATAGTGGATAATGAGCAGATTGAGGAAAAAGTGGATCCTAGAACAGTGCGGTGTGGTGTTTATGGTGAGCGTAGTGAGTGGCTTTATAGTGAGCGTAGCGAGTGGTATAGTAGTGTTATAGGCTACAGTGTGGGCTCGTGCCATAGTTATTTCATATAAATTTAGCTAAAGTGGAACCATCAAGTAGTAGCTCATGCTGACTAATGGGTAATTCTAGAACTGAGTGAACATTAAGAATCCCAAGTAGTGAGAGGTATTTGTAGTGAGCGTAGTAAGCAGTGAGGGTAGTGGGCAGGCGATGTATACTCATAGAACAGCATTGATTACCGAGGAGCCAAAAGCAATTCATAAAGCTATGATAGTATGTGGCTCAAAGAGTTAATACCGAAATTGTATTTATCCGATGAAATTATCGGCGGAGTGGCCCTTAAGTAATCGACTATATGGGGATGAAGCTCTAGCAAATCTGAATGTCGAGGTAACAATCCCAATTCTTGAATCCCGAGGAAATAATATAGTGGAACAAAAATGGTCATCCGGCTTATTCCTCGATGCTTCGTAAAATCAGACAGTTCGTCTATAGAACGACCGGCCACATTTCGTCAAACCAACGGTTGCATTAAGTTTGATCACAAGAAATGTCAAGTCAATTTTTCGACTGGAAGGACAACCCCCTTAGGGTAATCAATTTTGGCCCTGGATCGTTTGGACGAAATTTTACGGGCAATTAGAGCTTCACAGAGTGTCTCACACTGTCACAACGTACTTTTGGGGCTACAAATCCCGAGGATGTATTTGTTTCTCTAATTTTGCTGTCGTCAATTCGAGATGCATTGTTTTATGACTCCAAAAGGTGCTTCTTTTTTTCAAATAACGTCCTATCGAGTCTATAGACAACTAATTATTGAGGATTATGATCTTTCGTCGTCTTTTCTTCACTCTCAAGAGTAGTACAATCCTATATCCGAAAAGAGGGACGGATTTGGGAGCAAATAATAATAGTACGTGCTTCACCATACCAAACATGCTTCTTTCTCTTGCGTGTCACTGTCTACCTAAATATAATTATTTGTTCGAGAGATCAGACATTTCTCAACACAAAAGGGAGTCTATGTATCGTTTCTTCACTTTGAAGCGTATACAAATTCCTCTGCCTTCTTCTACTAAGCTGCAATATGCCCCTGAGTTCAAAGAGCCGAAAGACCAGCATCAAAACTGCAAGATTGGACAGAAAAAAATGCCACTGGACGACTAAAATCCCCACTACCAACTTCCCAAAACTCCTTGTCCCCTCTAGAACAAGAACCTTAAAGTACCATGAGTGACCTCTCATTCAGTGCATTCTCTGCACTCTCTGCACTTTAATCTCCAGCCAAAACCTTCATTTCTGGAAACCAATCACAAAAATCCCGCACGGACCAATTACTTGTTTCGTCTTCCCCATTGCTTCCCCATCCTTCCCCGACTCGGCTTGTACACAACATGGCCAATGGCCCTGCCGACAGTCACTGACCTGCCTGTCTACTTCCGCACTAAGACTGGGAACTCTGAGGTTGCCAGCCCCTATTGGCGGAGAAGATAGTTGCAAAACACAAAATAATTCTCAACTTCTTCGGCATCCCCTCGAGGCTCCTGTCGCGTAATCCCCACCTTCTGTTGACATCTTGTTCCAGAAGACATCTCGTTATGGAAACTTGCCAACATGTACTTTCCGATAACATGTACTTTCCGATCAGCGCGCCATGCATTAGTGGTGCGCTACACAGGCTTCGCTGCGACCCATTTGTTCCATGATTCGGGCCCAGCGCTGGCCCCAGACTACTGCGCGTGAGCGGTATCTCGGAACCCCTAAATGTGGACCGCCCAATCCACCAGCATTAACGCCAGCTCCATCAACGGCGAGTTTGGCAAAGTGGTCGAAAACGAAAAAGCAACCCCTGCCTGTATTCTGTAAAGTGGAGAGACAAGTTGTGGAGAGACAGGCCACCACTAGCCGCATTGGGCATGTAGGCCATTGGGGCCCGGTGCTACTATATAAGGCCAACAGAAGACGCCATTTTTTGCATCCATCACCAACAACAAAATATATAGTCCAGAGCAACCTGGAATATATATTGCGGCGCCACCAAATTGATCTTTATACGAAGAAGCTAACACCCTCACAAAACTCTTGCGACCATGACCAAATCTAAGAAAGCCCAGGTTCTCGAATTGAACTTCGACAACTTGGAGAAGCTCGAGCACTTGAAGCCCGTGCCCAAGTCCAGATCCTCCTCCATCACTTCTATCGAGTCCGAAGACGGAACCATGCTCGAGACTTTGAGGCCTCCACCAAGAAAGGACTTTGAGGACTTGGTTGCATTTGAGTCGTACATCCGCGACGAAACCTGGGACAACGACTTTGACTACTGCCATGCGCACTTGTCGTACTACCCACCATTCATCATGAAGGAGGTGCATGACAATGTGGACAAAATCAAGCCCACCATGAACAAAAACTCACGTAAATTTAGAAGAAATTTGCAACACCACATCAAGCGTCACTTGATGAAGGAGATGCAAATGTGTTCGGGCTTCGAAATGGACTTTGGCAAGGCCGTCATGGAGGAGACTCCAAAATCCATTATCTGGAAGTTTGAAGATGCTGGACTCCATGGTTTCTCCGAGGAGGAGGAGGCCCAGTTTGATAGACACTGGAAGTTGGAGTTGCAAGTCAAGTGCAACAACGAGAACCCAATGGTTGAGGTGGACTACAAGGCCATTCCAATCTAGGAAGTCATTTTGCTGGGATGCAGTGATTATCGACTTGACCCAATTTAGCTTGCTTTTACGATTCCATGATTCACGATATGATTCACGATTACTTTGTCAATAATGTTTACGATTACGAATATACGAACGAACGTTTAAAGGTTTTTACAATGCGTAGTAGTTCTCTACAGTGGAAGAGGTAGTGTACCGCTGTTCTCTTTGGCAAAATGAATTGCGTCATTATGATTCTTGAAATACTGCAAGACATGAATTGCAGCATTTAATTGTTTTGCTTAACTGTTAGTAATTTGAGCAAGCTGTGACACTCTGAATGAGAAATCAGGTATAACTTCCTTCCCAGCGAACATAAGGTATCCAATGGTACTTCGGAAAAGTGTCTCATCGGTTTCCTCGTCGTCAGCAACGTTATAGACATTCAAGTCTTCATCGGTCTAGGGAATATGTTTCCCTCGGATATCACCAAGGTCTAGTTCCGTTAAAGCCTTTGACAGTAGTCACGTAAAAAGGGTAAGTTCATTGCAATGGTTAGCATTACAATGCTTAAGAGTTCGTCACAATTTTCGAGTGTTCTTTACAGATGTTTAAAGCTGTCTAAATCCTACTAGGATATCTTAACAGATTTGCATAGCATTTGATCTGAACCAACAATCATGTTCTCAAATAATTTTTATTTAAATTGAATTACTCTAAATTGAACTGAGATAAGGCAAAGGTTCAGAGTGTTAGCACCGCTCTTGTAGTTACTCCTATAAACTCCGATGAATCAAGTAATTATCTGGAAGGCTCGCGGCAACAGTGCTAAAGGCGGGACGCCGTAGTCGGATATGCCGTAAACGAGAAGATCTTATAAAAGAACCAAGAAACATCAACAAAAAAATCAGAATTGGGACAATCCGAACACGATGCTCTACAGATGTGGTGTTCTGTAACGACTTTTAATAGACGAGTAAAGGAAATATTTACTGGTCTGTAGCGACTCTTAACAGACAAGTGAAGGATAGATGCTCTGTATTGTAGCGACGTTTAACAGATGTACGAAATGTTCTTTTATGTATAGAATATACGATACGACTGAAGCGTATGGGTTTCGGCAAGTCACCAATCTTCCCTTAACTCATAGCCATCCGATTATACGCTGGACTGGAATTCATATAGGCACTCCACGGCTTGTCAATGTTATCAGCAAGATAGTCCAGAAGTTCTTTCATTTGGCCCATCAACATATTGACGCTGACGGCGTCCATGGCAGTCGTTGCTATTTGCCCCGGCAAAATCACTAGAAGTCGAAGCAAGTGTCCGATTCCGTATACCTCCGATGGCCTGATGTTCGGGTTCTCATGCAAAAGATCACTATACTGCAACCTCTCAAACCGATACAACAAGTTTAAACTTAGCAGCTTATCGAAGTAAACCAACAATCCGTCCAATGCCTCGCGTATCACCAGTAGAATCTCCGGAGTGGCAGTGTCTGTGTTCTTCTTAGTCGCAAAGTACAAGTCCAAAATCTTCTTGACGCTGGTGGTCTTGTCTAGGTCAACTAGCTTATGGTCCTTTGTAATGTACTCCCAGTCATCAACGAGAGCACATTTGAGCGATGGTCGAATGGGCATCATTACCTCATAATTGGACCTCGCATCGCCTCTGCCTCTTCGGCGAACTTTTGTAGGTTCTGAGAACCCCTCCAACGCTTGAGGCTGGTTCAGCATGCCTCGGGGCCCTTCAGACAATTCCTTCTTTCTGCGTTTTTTAGGTGGCGGAGTCTCCTCCTCCTCTGTCTTTTCTCGGCTTGGATCCATCTTCTGGATGGCTTTCTTCCGGGCATTTCGTAGCTCTCGTGAAAGCCCCAAATTATCGTCGTTGAACTCCATCACTCTTTCCGTAGATACCCATTCATCCCATTTAAGACTCCACCCTTTGTAGTGGAGGAAATATGCATCGTCTTCTAGTAAGAACTTTGGGATCTTGTTGCTCTCCAATGGCTCGCTCTTGCCCTCTCCTATCTCAACAAACAACTTGCCTTTTTCATGGATTTTCAACACTTTGGCCTCGTACACCAAGGGACCATGGTACGCCAATACTCGCGTCCCTGGCCTGAACTTTTCATGTTGCACCATAGAAAATGAGTAGTTGGAGTCGCGGATGATGATATGCATAGTCAGTGTATTACGCAGTAGAGATCTGGATAAACTGAAAACTGACACCAGGGGATGCTGAAAACTGGAAAACGGGTAGAAAATAAATATGTGCGTCAAGAACTTGAATGATCCGATGTCGTGTTAATCCTTCCATTGACAGTGTATTACGCTGTAGGCACTTGGAGATGATAAATCTTGAAAAGTAGACACCTGAAGAAACTAAAAACAGGAAAACTTGTGGTAAATAAATATGTACGCAAATCCTTAGATTTCCATTGAGTTTTATTATTTCAGCTTGCATACGCTCACTGTCAACTAATCTTTCAACTTGAAGAAGTGCTCACTTTTAATATTATGCTTCCTCTTGGTCACATAGAGCCCAACCTCTTCTAGCATGGTGTAGAACTGCTCAGACGTTACTGGTAAACTACCGGAGTTCTTGGACAAGTTGAGTGTTTGCAAACTAGAGGTCGGCAGTTTAATGCCAGCGCCCACTGATATTTCTTCAATTGCATTGGAGCTGATATCAAGATGTGCCAAAGATGACGAGCAACAAAATGCTGGAATGAATGTGAATCGGGTCAAATTATTTTTGCTAACATTCAAGTCGGTGAGATTAGGCGGCAAATTGATGTCGGCATCAATGTTGACGATTTCGTTTTGTTCCATATTGAGCATGTTCAAGCCCACGAGTCGATGGCAGTATAAATTGTTGAAAAGTGGAGTATTGACCTTTGACAAAGATGTTATGGAATTCCTCCGCAAGTCCATTTTTCGTATAGATGTGGGTGGCATCCAGCATTCGAGGTTATCGATTTTGTTGAAAAAAAGCACCAACTCGTGTAGGCTTTCCAATTGGGACCAATTGATGATGCGCTTTCCGTCCATGGTGAACTCGTACGAGTTGAGAGAAACGATCTTGTTACCAGACAACGAGAGGGTTTTCAACGAAGAGGGGAATAAGAAAACCGAAAGATCAACGATATTGCACTCGTCTAAATTGAGGGTGTCGAGGTTTGCCGGAAACTGAATCCGATACTCCACAGTGTCTGATCGGTGAGGATATTTTAATTCGCGAGAATTCTGAAGGTTGAGCGATTCCAATGCGTCAGGAAATGTGAAGTAGGGATGCTCATCGTCCCTGTGGGCCACCTCAAACCCAGAGAGGAGAGTGCCAGCAATATCCAAATATTTGAGATTTGCGGGCAATGTACGAAGATCATCTAGACGGGTGAAGCTGTTCATGTCAAGTCTCAAATTGTCCAAAAACGGAGGCCATTCGATTCTAGAAAGATCTCTTAGCGCATTATTGTCTATGAGATTGTTGCTGAGGAGAATACTTTTTAAGCTTGCGGGCCATCTTGGACGCTCGTCATCGAATTCAAAATTGGCCAAGTTATTGTTGGACAAATCGATGGTTTCCAAGCTTTGAGGTAGTTGCGATACGTTGATGGCCAGCAAGTTGTTATAGGTCAACATCAACGTTCGAAGATTCAGCGAGAATTCTATCGAATTAAAAGAACTGTTGGTGAGCCCCACCAGGTTCCAGTAGAGGTTGATGACACTATCCGGGAGATTCATGGAGGCTACGTTGGTGCTCAGATGCCAGGAAACATCGAAATTCTCCAAATTCGGAGGCAAGATGAGATTGGACCAGTTCTTGAGTTCGTGGCCCAAAAACACAATCTCTTTTAAGTTTTCCATGTTTGGAAATTCGGAGATCATGGCTGGCAATGCTCGATGCAACTTGATGCCACCAGTCTGAAGCTTATGCAAATTAGGAAACGAAAGCAAGAGCTGCATGTCGTCACTAGTGAGCTCATACTTCTCGACATGGAACTGGAGCTTTGGAACAGCAGCGAAAAAGTCTCTGTAGGTGGTGAGGAGAAGTTCCATCGACCTGAAATCCTGATTAGTGATCACCTTGACGAGCAGTGGAGCGACGTCAGGATTTTCGAGAAGAAAGTCCTCAATTTCGCCATAGCTGGTGATGTCTATAAGCTCACGTTTCTGTTGGTCCAGGGTACAAAAATGGGGCCTCAGTGTAGGCGAAAGAATGAAATGTAGCTCATTGGAATAGTAAGTTTCTACAATGAGATTGCGAAGGTCAGGTACTTTGGAGAGTGGCTCATAGATAAGCTCCGAAGGGACATGTTGGAATACTTCACTTAAAACTGTCCATGGAAGACCCAGGAGGTATTTTTCTAGGAAAATAGCCAGAGTGTCCATGCCATTTGTAGTTAGAGGTAAATGTGGTCCTACACAGTGCAGAAGAGGCATAGAGCCGATAAGGCGGAAGGTAGGGTTTTAGAGAGATATAGATATTGGAGAAATTGGACAGATATGTAGATATTGGAGATATTGGACAGATATGAGAAGACGGTTGGGAAGTGGCATGAATATTCTGGATGAATTTTTTTTTTTTGGATTGTCTAGGAACGAGATAGTATCTGGCGAAGATTTAGGTAATTATTCAATATGGCATGAGCATATTACACTGCAAGGAAATGTTCGTAAGTCTTTCCTTGTGTTTAGTGATCTCCTTGTCTATTCGATGGTTTACTTGTGTTTAATGGTTTTCTTGCTGCAATGTATGGTCTAGGTATGATATTAGGTGTACTACGATAGGATATAATGTATGGGAGAGCCTGGCTTACCGTTCAGTCTGGCTTATAGTACAATCTGGCTTATAGTACAATCTGGCTTATAGTACAATCTGGCTTATAGTACAATCTGGGTTCTGGTACAGTCTATGGTACATTCTATGGCCATAATAGCTTGGAGTCAAGAAGCTCGCCACCAAAAGAAAACTCGCCATGAAAAAGATGGGCCCGAAAATCCCGTTTCCCATGGCCGCAAACGTCTCTGCTGTGATCCTCAATCGTGCAATTTGCTGGGGGAGGAAACTCTATTTATGCATTTTCCCAGGTTTCCAGTCAAGCGGGGAAGTCAAACTACCTCGAGATCCCATTAATAGAAATTTGAACAAGAATGCACACTAGCTAATACCCAAAATGGTGCCATACAAAAAAAACCTTCAGGCCACTTTTCTCCTATGAGACTCGCGATTCTTGCTGGCTGGGCGTGCACACGGGTCGACAACGGCAGAGCCTTTCGAAAAGTGCATAAGCACAGAATCCGGGAAAACACAAAGATATCCGAAAGTTCAGACGTGGTTCATTTCTTTCGTAATTCTCCTTTTCCTCCTTCTTCCTTTTCCTTTTTTTTTTTTCTTTTCTGTGACCCCACATCTCCATTTTCTGCGGTGAAAGCTTCATTGCGTGAAAGCTCGATACAGTCATAACTTTGCAAGTGCGATACAGTCATAGTGAGCAAAGTACCACATCGACATTTGTCCCAGTCCACCAGTGGCAAATTTGACCTTCACCGCCCAATTTAAAAATTAGCCTATTCTGGCAAAATTTTCTTCCGTCATTTCTCCTGCCACCCCCCTCCCAACGTCCAAATTGGCTTTCCCCAGCCTATTGCTTCGGAGCCGTCCTGCAGGAGCCAACTTCCTTGTGAATACATAGTCAAAAACATTCTAGCGCCTCACCTCCATCTTCAAAGTGGCCAGCTATCTGTGCGCGAGAATTCGACTACAACCACGTCATTCAAATATCCGACTAAGCACCGCATCACATCCGCCGGCTCTGCTAATCTCTTCAATCTATTGGGCATCCCACTCCCCTATTTGACATTTGACCACCGTCGAGCACAAATTCTCCAGCTGTGGTGACTCCACCTCGTGCTTCTTTTCGTACTGATCAAAATCTACTCTAGCAGCCATGGCCCAGTCTGGAAGCAACAATAGGGTCGGTGTGCACTACAAAGTGGGCAAGAAAATCGGAGAGGGATCGTTTGGCATCATCTTCGAAGGAATTAATCTCCTCAACAACCAGCAGGTTGCCATCAAGTTTGAGCCTCGCAAATGTGAAGCTCCACAGTTACGCGACGAGTACCGCTCCTACCGCATTCTTTCCGATGTGAAAGGCGTGCCCAGAGCATACTTTTTTGGCCAGGAAGGTGTTCACAATATCTTGGTGATTGACCTCTTGGGGCCCTCGCTCGAAGACTTGTTCGACTGGTGCAACCGCAAGTTCTCCACCAAGACCGTGGTGCAGGTGGCCAAGCAGATGATTGAGCGAATCCAGTCTATTCACGAGCATAATCTCATCTACAGAGACGTCAAACCTGACAATTTCCTCATTGGCAAACCTGACACCCCGTACGCCAACATGGTGTACATTGTAGATTTTGGCATGGCAAAGCAGTACCGAGACCCAAAGACGAAGACCCATATACCTTATAGAGAGAAAAAGGCCCTCAGTGGGACTGCCCGTTACATGTCGATCAATACCCACTTGGGCCGCGAGCAGCTGAGACGGGATGATTTGGAGAGTCTCGGTCACGTCTTCATGTACTTCTTGAGGGGATCTTTGCCTTGGCAGGGTCTCAAGGCTCCCACCAACAAGCAAAAGTATGAGAAAATTGGAATGAAGAAGCAAACTACCTCCATCAACGAGCTCTGCTACGGTTTCCCGATTCAGTTTGCCCAGTACCTCAACTATGTCCGAAACCTCAAGTTTGACGAGGAGCCGGACTACGCCTACTTAATTGGCTTGATGGAAAAGGCGCTCATTTCCATAGACGAAAGGGAGGATGGCCATTTTGATTGGATGGATTTGAATGGCGGCAAAGGGTGGGACGCAGCCCTTAATAAAAAGGCTAATCTCCACGGCTACGGAAACCCTCACCCTCCCCAGCGGAATCGGAAGTCCAATCCCCCAAACAACAAAGCAAATAACCAGGGCCGCCAGTCACCATTCCATAGTTCACTGGGCGCAAAGGCTCCTGCTCCGAATGGGTCCCAGCAACAGAACTCGCGTTCCCATTCGATGACTTACGGCAACTACAACTCGATTCTGGAAGATGGGACACGGGGATTCCGGGGCGGAAGTGGACCTTTTGTGAACGGCATGATTCCAGTCCACGACGATGCCGATTTACACTCGGACACATCCAGCTTTAATGATCGTCGCAAACAGAGATCTTGCTTACGAAGGCTTTTCTGCTGCTTCTAGCTCTTCTGCTGCTTCTAGCTCTTCTGCTGCTTCTAGCTCTTCTGCTGCTTCTAGCTCTTCTGCTGCTTCTAGCTCTTCCGCTACGAGTCCGCACCTTGCTAAGGCGTTGCGTCTCTACATTCCGCTAGCGTCCCACATTTCATCTGCATCCATGCTTCACTTCATGTACATTCTGCCTACCATTACGTGATTATCATCATAACATTCATTGATCATTACTGATGGGAGCAACTTCCACTATATAAAGTATGCGCAGAGTTCCTACTCAGAAACGCTGCTACTCCGAGACTTGGACTCCGAATCCATTGAAGACATCGACCCCATTCTGGGTTTCACCTGCTGGGCGCTGTCTGCTTCAAATGAGTCCTTAATTTCCGACGAAGTTGGCATCCAGTACTTGTTATTGGTGCCGTTTTCGTGGTAACTATAGAATTTGCCGGTATTCACCTGGTTGTTCATACCATAGTGTGCAGGGGATTTACCGGTGATGGATTGCGAGATTTTTCCAAAGAGGTTGTCAAATATGTCGGGCATGGCTGTGATTTGTACGGTAGTACTGATTCCCAGCCCTAAGGGCTCTTTTATAGTAATAGACTCCCCTCCATTCGTGACATAGAGGGGAATCTAAGGGGATTACGTAATCGCGTGTGGAGAAGGTGTTAACATCACGTTGCTGAGCAAGCAGTGACAGAAGCTTCTCCCTAAAGCAACACAAATGACTAAAATTCTAGACTGTGACGGACGGCATGGAGACAATTTGTCTCAGAGTGGAGCAAAGAAATTGAGACTTCATTGGACGGTAATATATAGGCTCTACCAGAAGTGAAATGGGGAGGCAAACAAGAAAAATCAGAATCCCAATTAAAAATCAGACGTATTATAAACTCACCGGCAATATGAACTTGCATGTATCCTTCCGGGTCGCAAGTGAGTGATGCTTGCAAATTTGATTTGGCAAAAAGAGACGAGCGGAATTCAACTATTCCTGTCCAAATCCGACTGTCTCTTCAACAGCCAATGTTAATTTTTGCTTCATACTCTCGTATGTAGTGTAAGGAGGCAAGTCCACTCTATTGAAACAAGTGTGAGACTTGGGCAATTGGTTCGATTCTCCGGCCTTTTCAATAGTAAACCTTCTTGGGCCGTCGGAACCTTGCAAGTCCTTGAAGCCGTTGACGGGAATTCTCGAAGTACCAGTTGTGAATTGCAACAATCTGGCTTTCTGTTCGGAATCCCACTCTTTGATACATCTCCAGAACCACTGGATGACCTGGTCATTCTCCTGGTATCCTCTGTAATCTGTATGCTTTTTCCAGTCCTCGATATCAATCTCTGCCAATCCACCGATCAACAACTCTAACTCTCTCTCGTCGAAGACATTGACCAATTCTTGAGGAATCAACTCGTTGAAGCCATCAATGAAGGCCTTGAATTGCTCTTCGATTCTTTTGTGGATCTTCCACTCACATATCAACTCGACATATTCATGCTTGTTCTCCTCAGTAACTTCGATGTTTCTTCCGTTTGGCTTCAAGTCAAACTCAACGATCTGTCCGAATTTATCATCCTCGGCACTAAATGTGAGATCCAAGACATCTGTGATATCATTGTCAACCATCCATTGCAAAGATCTGTAGAACTCAGCATCTACACCCTCCATATCCTGCAAAACAACCTTCTTTCTTAACATCATCTTGTACAATGCACCGACGAAGAAAGCATCCAAGAATCTTCTGTGGAAGACACCCAAACCAACCACTCTACCAATGAACTTGAAGTAGTTCAAATGCTCGGGGTTAATTCCCGAGTTAGGGTTGATCTGCAAAGTGTAGTTGTCATGACTCGAATATTCGAAAAGACAGTAGAATGGGTTGAACATGTCGTGGGACAAAAGGAAGAAGAACTCTCTGGAAACTCCACCATAATCCAAACCTTCCTCACCGTCGAATTTGATCATCAATCTCTTCTTCAAATCGTCAGGGGTCTGTCTCATGATTTCCTGGTAAGAGTCCTCGAAGATGTGATCTCTTCTCACCTTAATGTGACACTGGCCAGGCAAAATACGCAATGCTGGTTGAGATCTGAAGTAGATCACCTTTCTTCTGAAGTCACGCTTGTACTGGGGAACGTTCTGGTCCAAAGAGGATGGCAATCTTGGGTCGTCCCACGTTGTCGTCTTGGTGTTGTGGTCAACAAAGTATACTCTGGCTGTGTTGGTCAAACGCATCTCCCATCCAGAGGGCAAGGGACCCAACTGACTGACCGGCTGCTGCTGGATCGTAGTGTTTGGACCAAAAGTACGGATATACTGCTGTCTTCTGGGATCCACCCAGGTGGTTGTTCTGGTGTTGTGATCCACAAAGTAGGCTCTTCCTTCGTTGGTAAATCTCTGTTCCCAACCAGAAGGCAACTCGCCCAAGCCTCTAGTGGTAGCACCGGTCGCAGCCATGGAAACGGCAGCAGCAGGACTGACAGGAGTGTTTGCGCCCGTGGAGTTAACCGTCACACTTCCGCTCGGGGAAGGGTTCAGGGTACTCAATGTTGGCGACTGAGGGGTCTGACCTGGCAAAGTACGACCGCGGTGTTGCCTTCTTTCTGCCTCAGTGTAGTCTTCTCTCTGTTGGCCACGTTCGGACTCGGACTGCTCCAACGTAGGACGTTGCCACGTAGTGGTGCGAGAGTTGTGGTCGACATAGTAAGTTCTGCCAAAGTTATCAGTTCTTCTCTCCCAGCCTGGGGGCAAGCGACCGAACTGGTCCTCAAAGGAAGAATATTGTCTGTTGGCAGAAGGGTCACCGTTGGACGGAGGCTGAGTAGGCGAGCCCGCAGGAGGAGGAGCCAAGGCCACCTGCGGCGTCAGAGTGCCGTTGGACGATCTTGTCTCCGGAGCAGCAGCCGTGCCGTTGGCCGAGTTGTGGCTAAGCACAATGATCACCTTTCCGCTGACGGCCAAGTTCTCGTTGGACTTCTTCAAGTTTCTAGTGATGGTCTCTTCGGCATTCGGCAACGAAAGATCAATAACGTCTCCTATTCTCAAGTTGACCACCCCCAAAAAACCCTGGTCCTTCTTCTTGAATTTCTTCTGGTCAAACACCTGGATGACAAGGATGGAATCCTCGGAGGCGTCCAAGAAAAACGACTCGTTCCAGTAGGGGTTTAGCGTTTTTCTGGCGGTTTTCGTGGTTTTGGTCTGCGACCCGTCTACTGTGATCACTGCGAAGGGATCGGGCTGACGGAAGACGTCTCTCTTGTAGAGCGCCTCGGCTGCCACCACCTTGACGTTGACTTGCGGCATTTGGGGCACTTTTCTGGATTATAGCGGCGGCTAAGCGGTGATTTAGGAGTAGACAAATGCCAGGTCGATATTTGGCGGACTCCAGATCGGACCGAGCGGTTGAACTTTGGGAGGGTGGGGTTTTCTAGTAGCGGCCGTTGCAAGCGTCGGAAGCGTGGAAATAATCCCGAGGTCTTGATCAAAAGAAAGCGTTAAGGCACCCTAGCAAAGCAAAAATGGTGAGGTTAATTCCGGGAAGCAGTGGGAAAATAAACCAGATGGGATGTACAGGTGTGCGTGTGAGGACTGGGTTGATGGTAGAAGAAACGGCGGGCTGTGCGGGTGAAAAAGGGATTTTTCTTTGATGCTTGTTGTTGGGTATGTTTAGGGGCTGTTCCGGACACTTTTACTTTTTATGCTGATTAATGCATTCAGTCGATGGGCGGCACTAGTGAGTCAGTAGCATCACGTGAATGCGGCTCCAGTAGGCAACGAGGGAGAAGCATTGATGTCAATTGCTGGTGAGATTTTTAATAGTTGATGGCTGGCAGAGCGAACGGTATGAGCGGAAATTCTCGACAAACTACGCCGTCTAGGAATTTGGATCATGTCTAAGAATGTTGATCGTGTTGTGATTAATAAATATAGGTGACTTGACTTGTGCGACCTGCACTGCCTAACACCGGGTCGCATTTATAACTCTATGTAATAGTTTACCAAGTGTACTCCAGCCAAGAAAACGTCGTCAATTCCTATAAAGGTAGCGAAGAGGGAACCATATAAAAAGTACTCAAGACTTACCGATAGATGGTTCTAGAATTGAGTGAAAAGAGCATTAAAGAGCAAAATTACTAATTGAAGCGCAATCTATTACACTATTGTTCATGTCTATATCCGTCAGTAGACCGTCCCGAACTAAATGTTGGTTGTCAGAAGAAGGAGATTGAATACCAAACTTAATTACAATTACTCGACATTAAGACTAAACCAAGAGGATCTCCTGACTTCTGACAACAAAACGGGCCTCAGATCCCGGATCGCACTCATAATTCTTGTTCATTTCTATATCCGTAAAGTAATCCGCACCCAAACCCAAAAGAGTGTCAAAGTACCGACACTTGTGTGTGACTCTGGAATTCTGCGCAGATTTTATCAAGTTCCGTATCGAGAAACGAGAACAGCATATTTTTCGTGTGGCCACTTTCGCAGTCAACCTGGGTAGCATTGGTGGAGAGTGTGCAGATGGAGTCGTTGGCCAGTTTCTCCGAGCCACTGGGCGATGAAATTGGGTCGGCCAGTAGAGGAAGCGGCGGAAGTGCTGCGGATGGCAGCCGGCTGCCTTTGAGACTCTTCAAGCCCGCACTGGAAAAGTTGAATGTAAACTCGTTGTCGGATTCCACCTCGCAGTGTGGATACTTGCCCAACGATGCATGAATATCCAACTCTGCCACGTCGTTGACGGTGTCGGACGAGTTGTTGAGGATGGATGAGTTGTTGAGGCTAGGAAGCTTGAAAGTAGATTTGCGGGAAACTTCCAACGGTTTGATCAACAAGTCGTCGTGAGATGCAACCAAGGTAGAATTGGAGTTCTCGTCCTTGGACATGAGCAGCAAGTCCTCTGAAGTGTAGTACATTTTTTCTGTGGCCTCCTCCACGTTGACGGCATCGTATATCTTGGAATGAAGTCCCAAGAACGTAGACCCATCGATGGAGATCATCTTGCAGTCCGAACGGTTCTCCCGGCCGTCGGAGCCGCTAACCTGGCACATGCTGACGATCAGATTGTTCAGAGCAGGAAGCTTGGTTCCGCATTGTCTCTCGGACAACGAGTCGACAAGCGAGTTCTGGACCGCATCGAAAGAAATGCTCTTCAAACCATCTTTCAAAGAACAAGACAGAATGGCCCCGGCAGACTGGGAAAGGTCAGAGGCTAAGTCGGTGGTCAAATCCCAGTGGACGATATTTCCGTCGTCGGCGCCGGTGAAGATATCATTGTGGTTCCATTCCAAAGCCGTAACGGTCTTGTTTCTGTGGCCAGTAAGCTCACAGATCGGCTCCTCCTTACGTATATCCCAGAGTCTGACGATTCCGTCGCCATGGGCAGTTGCTAGGAGAAGCTCGTCAGTGGGGTGCCATTTGACGATATTAGCAGATAACTTGTTGGGGTCGGTGGTGTCGGCAACTTTGGCATTGGGCACATTGTGAGTACGTGTTCTGGTGTCATACAAAGAAACACCAAATGAGCCTGAAAGGGCCAACATGGACGAGTCGTTGAGGCGACAATCAAAGTTGGAGATTCCGGGCACCACCGAGATCATCTCGGGCCGAGGCTTGGTCGATGTCTCGCAGTTGTTCATGTTCCACACGAACAAAGTGTCGTCGTAGATCGAAACAAGACTGTTGTCGTTGAAAAACCCCAACTTGGACACGCACGAGTTGGCATGGGTGTGGATGGATGGGTCCTTGTTGACGGACTTCAAATGCTTGCGGTGGTTGAATCTCTTGATGATTTCGGCCAGTTCTTCCTCGTCGTCTCCTCCGTGGCTCTGAGGCAAGGGAACCGACACGAGATGGGCGTAGCCCTTGTTGTTTCCCGTGACCAAAAACCTCAGGTTGGTGTTGGGCACCCACGCCAAGCCATGGATGTTGGGTAGCGAGATGGTGATGTGGTGAGTCAAGTAGTGGTGAAGCGAATCGAGCTCGTAAATGAAGAGGTTCAGGTCGGTGTTTGCGCTGGAAATGGCTAAGAGCGGCAGATCGGCAAACTGATTGCTGGCGGCCAATGCGGTCAAGTTCATGTTGGCATCGGGAATCTTCCAGTAATTAGACTTGATGTTAACTCTGTCGAGAGAACAGGCCCTATTGACTGTCTCCATGTCTGAAGAGTTGGAGTTGTTTAATAGCCAGGTGGACGAGGACAGTTTTTGGGAAAAAGTGAGAGTTTCACACGAATTATTTCTCGACAGATAGGGCGAGTCGATGGTGGAAGGGGGGCGTCTGATAGCGTTTTGACGGAAAAGAAGCGTAGGCTCGTAGAAGTCCATCAAGTCACGGTAGTATAGATACAAGGATGTCGGTGCGACAAGAGAAAACTGTTATATATCTACAACTTTTGCCAGAGACCTGCTGGGCTGGACCGCTGCCGCTTGCGGAATCTTGCCAGAATCATTAGTTGGTGACAGTGCTGGCTGCGAAAAAATGGCAGGAGGTGGCTGGTTGATTGTCCCGATTTGGAGCGCGCTCTTGACCTTTGGCGCGCAATATGCTGTCTACTGCGCGACTTCCCCGGCTCTCTGCAGGAGGACACCATGATTGGATTCGACTGATCTGGATGAGAACTGTTTTGGGAGAAGGTGCTGGTGGCAGATCGGGAAGTCGGGACATGGCGAGATTTAGAAGTTGCCGTTGAAGGTGTGGTGCGGTGACGAAATGGTGCAGTTGGATCTACGGGCTTCCGTTCTTGGTTTGATCGATAGCGGAGCCAGATCAGGTCGCAGCGGTGAGCTTTCGCAGCAGTGAGCTTTCGCACAGATCGCGCAACAATCTGTGATTCTGTTTAGATCTTCTCACTCAGTTATCGAACCACCAATGAATTGTAGTAGCAAAAATTGGCTTCTATGTAAATGGTTCCCTTTTCGCTGTCATAGGTGAAAGTCACTCTAGTTAAAATTACCCTTTGTCTTCTCCTACAATAGACTATAAACCTTCGCTGACATATTTATACGACTTCTCACCGCTCTAGGCCGTACATTCTAGTTGTTTTTGAGTGTTCGCTATGCACCGAATATCTGGCAATCCTCGCAGTTATTCACTACTCTCAGTCCCGCTGTTCTTATTTCTCACTACTTGGAGTTTTATAGAGTGGACTCGTGCCAAGAAATAGCGAAAGAGAACTATTTCAATAGTAGCCTCGGCTACAAACTAGTCATAGGTGATTCTAGAACTGAGTTGTCTTTATGGAGATTTCCTATGTTTTTTGGCACGAGTCCGCTTTTTTTAAAACTATTACAGCTTAGTGAGGTAAGTATATTCAATGAACAGTAGTATGATAGCTACAGAACATTTTTTGAGCTGGAAGTTTGTTACTTGAGCTGGGAGTTGCTTTAACCAAAATCTTTTCTTGTTAAAAGAGACGCTAACTCCATGGATGTTTGCATGGAGTGCGCTGCTGAAGCAGCTAGTCATTGATTATTCTGCAACGTCCACATTCTGTACCGACAAAGTGGAAGTCCCCAACTCTCAACTTCTCCATAAGTACTCATTTCCTCCTGTAGTCATTCATCTCCTCCCGTAAACTCACCTTCTCTTGTAAATACACGGCTTCAACAACCATTCACCCTCCGGGTGTGACTTCCTCTTGCTCTCAAGTTCTTCCTTCTGGGTCTCTTGCTCTATGAACCTCTTCTTCTTTTCCAACCTCTCCTTTCTCTGGTTGATGATATCTCTTGACGGCTTGAAAAACTCAAATCTGGTGAACATCTTATTGTCGTTGTCAGTCTTCTTGTGGAAAAACCCGAGCAACTTCAACGACTCCACAAATTCAGACCCAACCTCCTCCGGCTTGACAGGCTTTCCTTTCGAGTTGGTGGACTCTGTAAATCTGGACTTGATCTCCGCAATCCAGAGTTCTCCGTTGGGAGCCAAGAGTCTGTGAGCCTCCTCGATGAAATCGAGAAAGTTGGTGCCCATAAGTGCCAAGCAGAAGATCACAATTGTGCACGATTCATCCTCCATAGGCACGTTCTTGATGTCTGCCACTGTGATTCTGTCATTGGCTTTCTTCAAATCGAAGCTGTGCACTTCCACGTCCAAGCTGCGACCAGGCTTCTTCCTGTCTTTGCCTTTGGATTTACTACTGCTCTGCTTGATAAATTTCTGGACATCCAACGCCAATTGCGCCTCTCCACATCCCATGTCTGCAATTACAACTTTTTTGTTTGGCAATCCTGGCAATCCGCCTGGTGCGTTGACAGGTCTGGCCGCTCTTGCCTTGATCTGGCTTACAAAAACATCCACTGGGTTCTCTGGCCACAGCTGAACCTGCGATCTGAATCCTTGATGATACTCGTCAAAGAGCGACGGCTGCTCCTTTACTAACTTGAGGGCATTTTGTGAGGTAGTAGTATAGAGCTGTTCGTTAATCCATCTGAATCTGGATCCTGAAAGCTTGGCCATCATTTTCTGCTGTAAGGGCGTCATTTTCTGGGTGTTCATGGGAAGTGGAGCAGGTGGCTCGGATTTTGAGCCTGTTTTTTCGTCTTTCGCTTCATCTTCCTTCTGGTCATTCGCTGAGTCGCTCGTTTTGTGCTTCTTTTCCGTAGGTTGACTTTCCGAGTCATCTGCGACTCTTTTTTTCAGCTTCTTGGCTTTCTTGTTTGGTTTCTTTTGCTCCACGCCGCCAGTGGCGACCTTTTTGGATTTTAAGTCCCAGCCGTCCACATCAAACAATGCCATTACGATGAGTTGTAGTAGTTGATTCCTTTAGCTCATCTCTATGATACTTGTGCGTGCAGGACGCTATATGGAGATGGGTTTCGATGATTTGGGTGTATTGAAAAAGAAAGAGAATATAGTGTAAAGAAGTTGGAGAATGTGGAAACTGAAAAATATCTTTAATCTTTTTGGAAACTGAGAAATATTTTCTTGCTGCCATGGAGGCATCTTGCTCAATGTTATCGGGTACTGAAACATTCGCTCCTTAACTATGGAGTGACGAGCTTGGGCCGATTGTCAGCTGTCAAATACCAACCCAACTATCCATTCTCGTAACTATTAATCAAAAGTGAAACCTTAACTATTCCTCTCCACATCACAACCTTAACACGCTTCCATTCCACTCCCCATCTCGAACCTATAACCAGAACTCTCTATAGCTATGTGCACTCACATCAACAGAACTAACAGGACTAAATAAATCGGCCGGAAATGCCATGCCTGCGGATGCTGTCTCAGGAGATCACCACCATGGGTTCCTTGTCGGCGGAAAAATGTTTTACCACCCGTCGCTTTTCCATATGGCACCCACCTACGATAGAATTGTGCCTCTAGCTATTGCCGATGTTGTTCGGGCTAAAAACGTCTTACAAGTTTACGGCGTGACGGGGGTGGCAGAACACAACCAAGGCTTTGTGATGGTCAACAATTACCCCGTCAAGGAGTTGAAGATCGCAGGACGGTTGCTTTCGTACGCGTATAATTCCTATGACCAGGGAAACGTCAAGAACCCCAAAAACTTCTACTTGTTGAACATTGACGACTGCTCGGGCGAGTCGCTGCTAATGCGAGTGAAAATCCTAGAGTCCAAGACGTCGTTTTCGCTCCGTGAACTATGTGAAGACATGTTGGTGGAGGTCACTGGCACTGTACAATATGTTCAGGATTTCGGCAAGCAGGTGAAGGGCCAAACGGCGAGAATCATAGGCGTGTCAACCGATCTTGATGTGGAGATCGCTTGGTGGTCTCACATATTAGAAACACGAAAACACCTTCTGAATGCGTGGAGATACGTACATGCCAAACGACCTGGAGATTCTAAAGATTCAGGAAACGAAGCTCAACATTTCAATGCTTCTGAGAGCAAGTTTCCTTCCAGAGAGAGAAACACGAAGCTACAGAAATCTAGGCTAGAGTTTTCGTCGAGTCTTGAGGCACTGCTTCCTACTGATCTCTCGGTGTTAGATAGCATTACGCTTATCAGAGCTCACAGATCAAAGAGGGAAAGGAAAACTTCCGAACCGGTGGAACTCATAGATTTGACTCTGTCTGATACTGAGCTTGTCGGCCTGGAATCTGTCTGTCTGGAACACACAGAAGCCTTGACTGACTTGCCCATCATGAAGTCCTTTCAGCTGGCCAGTTTTTCTCACGACCAACGAGAATCTCCCCACGGAGATGAGATCTACACCTACGAAGATCAACCTACATCCCAGGACTCCATCATCATCATCAACTAGAGGGTCGTTGTCTTCGGCGATCGCCGAGATGCTGTCGGCATGCAGTACCATATCAAAAGGCTTATCGATAATCAAAATTCTGATTTGCTTCCATTTCATTCATCATGTCTGTTGACCCAATTACTTGCCACATCTTGGATACTACCCTCGGCAAACCTGCTGCGGGTGTCACATGCTCCATTTTCTATATCTCTTCGCTCATATCAGACAAAGCAGATGCTTCATCCTACGATTTCACTACTTTGCCTCAGCCTTTTGCTATGAGTAAAACAGACAACGATGGGAGAATCAAGAAATGGGTGATCAATCCTGAAGTGAGTTCTGTTCAAGCCAACGAAATCGGTGTCGACGGCCAACAGTGGTCGGAATTGAAGCCGGGCATATACAAGATCAAGTTCTTGACTGGTAAGTACTTCCATGAGTTAGGTGCGAGCAATCGAACTTTCTTTCCTTTTGTGGAGATCACTTTCCAAGTTGACAATCCTCCTGACCATCATTACCATGTTCCATTGCTTTTAAGTAATCACAGCTACTCTACCTATCGTGGAAGTTAATGGATTCTCCAGGATGCCTTTGAAGAACATCTACGAGTGATTGTGAATATTCCATTAAATACACCAATCCCATAATCGTTTTAGTCATTAATTGTATGTATATTCTTCAATAAAAGAAGTGTGTGTTCATTTGCGACTTTTCGTGCACGAGCATCTCATGGCATTTGTAGGCATTCAACTCATTCTTGATGCGGTTGACTTCCGCAAATTCAGTGAGATAGTACTGAGTTACCGACTTATTGTACCTTTTGTACACGTACGAGGGGTACGTCTCGCTGATAAAGACTGTGTTGGAAAACTCCACATTCCTGTTGGAAGCTGGCTTCAGTTGACTTCTTAAAATTGGTCCTTTCACTGCCGCATTCGAAACACTCTTTTCAGGCAGTGTTGGGTCAAACTCTTTGACTTGAATTTCCACTTCGGTGAAATCTTGGAATTGCTTGACGTGCTTCAAGTACGATGGGAAATTCCCGTTGTTGTCATCAGAGAGCAACTCTGCAAGACCGTCCTTTTTCAACAAAATCCGCTGTTCACCTTGTTCTGAAGGCAATTCGACAATGAGGTCTTGAAGTTTCATTTGTGAAAGAGCTGCATTTGGGTCAACCCAAATCTCATCACCCTCATCCGGTGGGTTAGTTGCAATTATTTGCTCTTCCCCGGCGTTGACCAATTCCTTTTCAGATGACTCTGATGGGAATTTTTCGGGAAGAGACTCTTCTGAGAGTTGATTATCGTTCTTCTGCTGGTCAACAATCTGAGCCTCTGTCAACTCATCATCTCTTAAAAACAAGGAATTTAACGACTTTGGATTCACGTGCATCTCCTGCTCAGCTTTTTCTTCCACTTCATCAAACTTTAAAAGCAAATCTTCAAAACCGTCACTCTCAATCTCAAACTTAGGCAAATCAAAATTAGCTGATGGCTGTCTCTCAAGCTCGGGAACATCTGGTGTTGCTGTGCCATCTCTAACACTGTAAACAGGAGACGGAAGATCGTCTGAATGGCCTGCCGATCCCAATCTCAAATTCTTGACAAATCTCTTGCGCTTGGAGGCAAACGTTGACAGCTTGCCTGACGAAAAAGATGCGTCCTCGTGTCTTGAAGTAGACAGCAGAGGACGGTTCAGAATTTGTCTATTTGGTAGAGACTGGTTGACAGCAATTTCGGATGCATTATTCAGACTCTGTGCATTGACAGATAACGTGGAGTTGCTCATCAACGAAGATCTTAAAGATGACATCAGAGATTTCTTCGCAGCTCTCCTCTCGGGTTTCTTTGTCGATTTCAGATTAGCGTCAGAGCCAAACATCTTGAACACCTTCTTGAAAGATCTCCATTTACCATCTTCTTCGTTTATCGTCCGATTACCAAAGCTCTCATCAGTAGGAGTATTCTCCTTGCTCGAAAGCCATTTTTGAGATATGCTATTGGCAGTAGGCGATGCCAAAGGATCACCAAGCAAACTAAAACGACCGGTGTATTTGTTCTTTCTCTCCGGGGAGGGTGGCAACGATTTATCGAAGTCAACATTTACAACATTCAACATCGAAAGTCTGTTCTGTAGTTGCAGTATGGATCTCGGAGGGTTGAGGTCGCTAGGAGGCTTCCTGACAGACTCCAACTCGAGAACAGGCAGTATTCCTTGCAAAGCTGAATTCAAAGAACTGATAGAAGAAGTATTTCTTTTATGAACTTTGACATTGTTACCCTTGATATCCAAATCACCACGAGGAGGAACTTCTTTCTGATCATCGGTAAGAAGTTTCTCAATGTGTCCTTGTGAGTACAATTCCGATACTTGAATTGCATCGCTGAGCTTTCTTTGTAGAGTTTCCTCGCCAGGGCGAAAACTGAAGTCACTGCTTGGAGTAGCACTGATTTGCTGGTTTGAGTCACTGTGAGGAAGTGGATTTGTAGGTGTTTGAAGCGCACCGAGGTTTGCCAAGTCACTTTTGGCAGGGCCCGTGGGCGTGTTGCGATGTGAACTCTCGGAGATTGACTCGGGTGCATTAGACTTAATCTCGGTAGCGGTGGTCGCCGTATCGGATTGAGATTGGAGATCCAATCTAAGATCGATATTCTTTCTTTTGGAAAACTCATGCTGCACAGACTTGAGGTCATTAGTAGCCGGGGGCAAAAGCGATACCACCTTTCTGGCACCCTCTGGAATAATGGGGCCATTATTCTTGGGTAGTTCGTCGATCACATTAGATCTTTTCAATTGAGTTGTATCGATTGGCTCGCTCATTGCCTTGTTCTCGGCCGAGACTATCGAATTTGAATCCTTTTGAGTAAGATTAGCCGTCGGTGGACGCGTCGTGCCGACATCCAACATGGACTTCGGAAACTGACGTTGAGGTAATAGCGAGTCCTTGGAGATTGGTAACGGTTGGAGTGGTGGAGAATCTTTAATAGTGGAAGGTGAAGGCACTTCCTTTGATGAGTCCGTTGAGATCGGTCGTGGGTTCTCCTCCAGTGTCGGCTCTTTCAAGATAGGCGATGGTGTCTCTTCAGAAGAATTGGATGTGTTAGGTGAACCAGCAATCATGGAGTCGCTCGGACTTTCGGTTGCTGTAACAGACGAGCTCACCCTAGAACTATCCACAGTCACATCAGGAAATGACTGAGTTGGCGATGGTTCAAGCTTGATAGTAGGTTCAGGAAGTTCATTATTTGTTGTGTCCGCAACACTAGTCATATCAGACCGTTTTTGCGAGGACATCGTCGTTGTATCTGCACCTGCATCAAATGTTTGAACTGTGTCTGTTGTCTCTTGAGTGTCCTGAGTGAAGTCTTGAGAATTCTGCTGAGAGTCTTCACTCTGGCTATCTTCAGAGTCCTGTAGCTTGTCTTCTTTGATATGATCGCTCGCAATTTCTCTACTGGAGGCTTCACGGTGGTCCGGGAGGTCGCTTTGTTTGGCTTTTTGCGCGGAGAATTCCTCTTCTTGCTTTAAACGGTCTGTGGTGTTTGAGCTCAATGCCGTGTCGTCAACTTCCACCTCGAGAAGGCATTTTTCCTTTTCTTCGGGAATGAAAGTCAGGTCGTCCACGACCGCTTGTTCGGAGATCGAATGTTCTGAAAGAGAGACTCTCGCGGTAGTATCGGCGGAAATGTTGTCGTGGTCAAAAGTGGGTGAATCACTTAGCGAATCCGATGCCTGATTTCTGTCGCTCTGGTCCTCGGACTTTCTGCTTTCGGCGCTGGCATAGTCTTCGCTGTCGAAAACAGAAGCATCCGAAGGAGGCGTTTGTGAATGGAGTGAGGCGGGCGACTGTGAGCTGATGTTGCGAGCTTGCGAATCCAAGCCTACAGTTTCTTCGCTTGGAGAACACGCGGACGTTTGTAGAGTGTCGTCCGTTTGTGGAGTATCGTCTGTTTGTAGAGTGTCGTCCGTTTGTGGAGTATCGTCTGTTTGTAGAGTGTTGTCTGGCTGGCTAGAAGAAAACTCTTTGATGGCTTTGTTAGCAGACCCAGATTCTCTGATCAGTTCCAACGACGGAGTCACCCGAAGACTAGCAGGCCTCTCTGTGTCCTGGGAAGCCATATTCTCATTTGCGTTGTCGTTGGTGCTGACAGATGTCTGGGGCGTGGTGGAATTGGAGCGATTCAAGTTGAAGTTCGACAAGCTGGAGGGATTCAGGCCAATGCTGAGGTTCTTCCCGTTGACAAACGTCTCGTTCAGTGCATTGCGAAGCAACGGCTCCAGGCGCACGATGTTGGTAGAATTCTCTGCGTATCTATTGTTTGTCAACAGAAACAGCCTCGGCTGGAACTTTGGCGGCGCCACGGGAGGCTGAGCCATGGCCGCGATGTTGATGTTTGTGGGGGTGTCCAATTTGTTGTTTCGGATCAGAAGCACCAAGTCCTGCTTATGCTTGACCTTCAAATTGTTGAACGAGGGCAGCGAGGTCAAGTAGGAGCCCGAGTGCATCAGCGGAGCGGTGGAATGGGCCGAATTCACCGACGAAATCAGCACCATCGAGGCGGATCTAGGGATTCCGTCGGCAAACGGCCGTTCTCTTTCCAAAGGCACCTTCTGGGGCCGATTACGTCTGGCCGGAGCATTCCGCGGGCGGAACACCTCGCCGTTTGGAAAACAATATGCTCGCGACTGTAAATTGAGGTTGGAGTCTGACTTTCTCGATTTCCTCAAAAACCGGTCGTCTAGGGTGAGGAGAGAATCAGTATTTGTATGTCTCACGTCGCTGGAGGTCTCCAGGCGAGCGTGGGAAGTCTCCAGGCGAGGGACAGATTGAGTGGAAGAGATGGAACTTCTTCTGCGCATCACAAGAACATGAAAACGAAAGGACGGGAGCAGGAGACCCGGAAGGAAGAAAAGGACGCGAGGAAGAAAAGGAAGGACCACCGACCGTGGGAAAAAACAGCAGTGGTGTTTGCACAGGTTCCAAGTTTATCGCACTTTGGGCATGTTCAGGATCGACCTTAAAGGGAGAATTTCAACCAGGAATGGAATGGGTCCGGGGCACGAGGGTGAACAAGAAGGGTAGATTTAGTATTTTCTACACCGGCAGATGCAGCTATACACATGGAAATGGCCGTATTTATTCTTGACAGTTTCAGTTGGCGAATTCTTACAAAATAACGTAAAGCAGACTGGAAACATTGGGGCGCATCGTGTAGGCGGTTCGGGTAAATTAGAGGAAGCAGCCTGGAGAAAAAGGAAGCAGCCTGGAGGAAAGTAAGCTACGCGAACGAGTTGGGAGACCAGCGGTTCAGAATTAAGGAAATCTACGATTATTCTGTGAGCATCTACGATTTTTCCGTTTTCTCTATTCTCTCAGTTTCGTCCGTTTTGTCGCAATCTCCCCGTGTGTCACCCAAGAAAATACCGGAGCGAAATGGACGGACTTGTGCTGATTGTGGAAACCAAGACGGCCTGCGCCAGGGCCCAACACGGTGTGCAGTAGGCTGGCTGCACAGAGTACAAGGCTGCGCAGAGTACAAGGCTGCGCACCGAACAAGGCTGCGCAGAGAACAAGGAAGGCTGACAAGCACAATTTGTGGGGCCACGAGCGAAGGAAAGTATTGTGAAGGCATAGTCTATTGTTTTGTGTAGGGATCACCATGGACTTTTGGGGCGTGTTTTTCTTCTTTTTTTATCCGGACGTGCCGGGAGGACGAGGTGCTGGGCAGGAATCTTCGGCTCGGCAGCTTCCGCCTTGCGGAAGCAGATTGTGGCTGTGAGAAGGCTGGCAAGATCAGCTGATATTGATTCTTGGAGATGAAGTTGAATGTTGAATAATGGAGATGGTTTTGAGGGTATGAGGTGTTGGATAGGTCTCGTGAGGAAGGACTGTCGGAAGTTATTGTTGTATGATAGACTCGGCCATGAATGTCCCAAGACAAAAGGTTGATTGTCAGATGTCATGGACTTTGTTACCTCGTTTCTTTACTTGTTATTCTTTCTTCCTTTTTCTCTCTTTTCTTATTTTCTTGTTTCTCTGAGTTCGCCGTATACACGGTATAGACCTAGACCTCGTCTTGGCTGAAGTCGCATTTGAAGTCAACAGACGTTACTATGGTCTTGATACTTTTGATTGGTAATTTTCTTTTCAACTCATCGGCTCTCATTGAATTTCCTCTGCAATGTTTTTACATGACTGTTTTACCAAATGTCGTAAATTTCCAGTTCCCGTTGCCGAACTGGTCCATTCCAAAGTGGTCCATGTGGTCACAAGGAAGGAACACGAATAAACATTTAGGCAATTCCTTTTTGATGAATTTTACTCAAATTGACCCACTTCTTTTCCTTCGTTGGTCGCAATTTGTGCTCTATCGCCATTCCACCTTTTTTGCGACTCCTTGATTTAATTCTCACTATCCTACAAACCCAGTCAACATTACTTTTGTGTACCATATGCTTTTGCAATATTTACAAATCTTTCTTCTATTCAAATCCTCGTTCGGGATTGGTAACGGGTTTGGTGATGTATCCTCAATCGAGCCAATCCGCCCAGTGTCACAAATCGAGCCCGTCTGTAAAGTTCCTGACGTAGAGTTACCCATACAACCGAGGACCCCTTGGATCAAAGACTTCTTGGCATTCAGTTCCCATCCTGCAATAAATGTCCAAAAGAGTGACAAAGATATACCACCAGAATCAACTTTTGTCAGTGACGGGGACGAAAGCGACTTGAGCTCGTGGTCTCGTCACATTGTACAAACAGACAACAGTGACGACAACGCAGAGCAAGGAATTGCCTCCAACAACGTCTTGAAGCTCGATGTGGATAATTTCATCAAATACCTTGTCGAACACAAAAATTTCACACCCGAGGACCTTGACTTCCTCCGCAGCCAGGATCTAGACTATGGGTTCGACCAAATTGAGGATGAGCTTGACAAGATCAATCGCAACCACAAAGATCCTCATACTATCACCATTGGAGGAGAACGAAGAGGTCGAAACGTAAACGGAAACGCAGGGAGTCGACCATTTCAAAAAATCCTTCCTCCCGTGGTTCTCCTAGTGTCCTTTCTAGCATTCTTATAGAAACTAGCGCACATTCTCCAACACCTCCACATTTGTAGCGGCAAGTCTCCACATTAGAAGCATCAACACCAGCTGGTACGGCGAATACAAATTTCCGAGGTACTTCACGTATTCATCGTGGTGGGCAATCCAGTCTCGTTTCGACGAAGTTGTCTGGAATTTTCCTTTCCTTTTGAGTCGGAGTTTCAACGTCTCGTCATCATTGACGCCATTTTTGATCTCCGCAAGAAGCTGCGGCCTTTTTTCCAAGTATCTAGCCACGCCTCTAGCCACCCCCAAATCATCATATGCGAAAACGTCGAGCTCTTTGAGGGTAAAGACAGAGAACATCTTTGCAGACCATTCGCCGATTCCCTTGAGAGCAATGAGCTCGTTGACGATTTCCTCGGTAGTACTGGAATTATAAAAGTCAAGCGAAGTTAGTTTGGAATCGGGAGAACAGAAGGCCTCGCTAATGCTTAAAACATACTTCATCTTCATGTTCAGGAGCCCCACCGCTCTGAGTTCTTCCGGAGACTTTTTTAACGCTTCCTGTGGCGTAGGCGAACCATTAAACAACTGCCTGAATCTTCCTTCAATGGCCCTTGCAGCATGGCCCGAGACTTGCTGTCCAATGACAGATCTAATCAACGCGTACCAGTATTGGAGAACAGTTTCTGTTTCTGTTTGAGGCATTTTCTCCTCTTTGGCGAACGCTTTGAAATTCAGATGGACAATGCAAGGATACAACGTGGGATCTATTTGAAGAATATGTTGCACACCCACTATGAACTCAGGCGTATGGTAATCGACAAACGACTTCGGAAGCAGGAGATCCTTGGGGACCTCAATGACCGCATAGAGCTCCTCGATATGTTTCTTCTTTCGTGGAGACTCAGACACGGCGACTTTCTTGACTTTCTTGACCTTGGTGACTTTCTCCACATTTTGCACGCCATTGACTTTCTCATCACCTGTTGTGATTTTATCAACAACGGTTATCTTGGAGCGGGTGACTGCCATTACGGATCTAGAGTACGAATTGAGCAATGGAGGTTCTGTGGTAAAGCTGCCATATACCAGAGCAAATCTGCCAAACACCAGAGCAAATCGAAGAGGTTTAAGGTACATTTGAGCTCTGTACAGGTGATTAGTAAGTGAGCCAGTTGAATAAACCGACAATGCAGAGAATTGAGATCATGTGCTAGATACAGCGGAGGAATAGAGACGGAAATGGAGACGGTAATGGAGACAGAAATAGAACGATAAAGGTCAAAAGACCATTTCGAACCTTGTGGTGAGGAAAAAGAAGGTATCCCACAAAATGACCCCATGTTCCCCAGCCGAACATCCGAATACGCATTGGAATGTTACCTATCAGGAATACACCCGATTCGTGTCCCCTATCAGGAATCGAGGCTCCTAACATCCTGATAACTACCAAGTTGCTACAGTTGGCCGACCTTCAAAATCTACAGTGCGCCTGTGCATTATTTTGCTCCCTCGAGGAGACACCAGCACGTCGAGGAAAAACCCCAGAAGTGTTTCTGTGTACGTGTTAGTCAGAGTCAAATTCACTTCTTCGCCGTGAGGCTATCAGATAATGTAGATAAGGTTTGAAGGTTGAATCATCATTCACATACCGTAAGAAGAGTGATGGTTGAAGTGTAGATTGTGAATTTTTCCATCGCAGCCTGGATTATCGCACCGGGTAACCGCACGCCAGCCGGGCCCAAGGGCCCAAGGGCCCATGGTACTTCATTCCAGTGTATTTTCTTTTTCTGATTTTTCTTTTTCTGATTTTTCTTTTTCTGAATTGCAGATTGCCTGTAATATAGCGTATTTGAGGCAGGGGTACAGCCGAACAATCAATAGAAGGATGTGGTTCAAGAAGGGTGACCAGAAGTGAAATTCAAAGGAAACGAGAAGCGTAATTCCAAGTAAAACGAGAAGCGCAAAACTATCAACACGAAAGCCCAAGTAGGAAGGGTTGGAAAATACGTTTAATGGCAAATCCCCCGCCACGCCCCGCCCCCGCGTAGCACCGATTAGCTAATCCGGCAAACTTATCTCTTGTGGACTTGTGCCGGCCACGTTGCAAACCTGTATGCCATCAGAGATATCGCACTGATTAGCTCTCGGTGCACTAATTAGCTTTCGTCGCACTAATTAGCTATTCATCGCACTGAACAGCGATAGGCTCAGATTCTTTTCCACACCACCTAAGTGTCAGCTGGCCATACTGACGTGAGCCACATTGCATCGTGCCAGCACTGACACTATCGTTTTCGTATTCCCCTCGCTAATGCGGACCTCGAACCGTCCCAATCGAGCCCAAACCTAACAAACAGCCTGTACGCACTGCACCAGCAGTTATGCCACCACAACGGCCCCAGATTATTCTTGCCTAATTCTCCACAAAATACCGCAACCACGGGCAACTCCACCTCGTTACGGCTCCAAGCACATCCCAAATAGGCCCACAGACGCTGGGGGGTGGCAGTTGTGTGCACGGCTATGGGAGGTTGCGTGAGGCCCATGCCAGACTTTCGCCCGAAACATCTTGTAGTGCGAATCGGGCGACGGAGTGGTTACGCGAACGGAGTTGTGCTTGAAGTGCGTGGACCAGATAAGTTTTGGTTTCTCGGTGTAGTGATGTTTGGTCGGTCTAGCGATGTTTGGTTCACAATCAGCTCCCATTCTGTAAATTCCAATCTGGAACGCCAATCTGCAACGTTATCTATCAGGGATGGTTCCTCATTTCCGAAACCCTAATCTGGGTGTTGTTTACGTTCGCAGGAGCCGGAACACCGGCCGTTGCGAGCACCAGCATGCTAATGATAGATGGCCCCATGGAGAATTTCAAACCAGAGCCACAAAATCTTCAAGATCCGATCTAAATATTCCAGTCTTTCGATATCGGTTGAAAACGGAAAGCCCTGTAATACCTTTGTTTTCATTTTTTTTTTCTTTCAGTCTTCTCATCCACCTTTTCTTGTCGCTCACTCATCTGCCAAGCTAACTCGAGGCTGTACCTCCTGAAAACCCCAGATTCGCAGTCCCCCAATTCTCATTTTTCTCGAGTCCGGCCGATAAAACCATAGATAGGTGTCAGGCAACTCGGCATTGCTTTTTGCATGCACACCGGCGAAAATGAGGTTGCTGCTCCTGCTCTGGCGGCCACATGGACCAATCCCACCGCAATTTTGACAACTTGGCAGACATGGGGCTTCCTAACTGAGGCCTGAGGCCTAGAAGGGACCGTGTGCAAACAGTGGGCCATCTCCGCATTCCCGGCCGGCCACCAAACTTAATTCCTGTTTTTGCAGGTCCGGGCCATGCAGGGTCTACGATAGTAAGGTTGTGGGGCCCGGAATAAGGATACATATGGGCGACAAACCAGGCAGATTCACCGGACTACACCAGTAATTATTTAAGCACTCCGTCCGCTCGGTCTGGATTCGGTGCACCTTTTGGTTGTTGACAAAGTCGCAAGCAGGACTTTCTAGGACTTTTTAAAAGCAGGACTTACTAAAACCACAAGGACGTTTCCAAAAACAGACGGACTTTTCCAAATCACAGGACATTTCTAAAGCACAAGGACTTTCCTACCAATCCGGACTCCTATTCACAAAATGGTGGCTGAAACCCTGACATGTAGCTCGTTGTTATCGGGAGCGAGCTGTGAGGCGCTCATAAAAGCGGAAAGAGTGGTTTCCCTCGGGGCCGCGGGGTTTATATTCATGATGATGGTCCCCATTCTTGCCATTTTCCTCATCGACTTTGTCACCTATGTGGTGAGAGGCATGGCGGAGACCGCCCAGAGACAAAGGACTCACGAGTTTAGATTCAAGTCCACCAACCACATTCGCAAGTACTTCCAGAGTGTGTCTACGCTGATGCGCGAGTCGAATGCCCGGTTGAGACGGTTTGGGCTTCGGGTGGAGGACGAGTAGTGGATGCATATATTTATTGGGCTGGCCCCGTCATTGAATAAGAAGTATAGAGTCAGAGGTGTAGAGATGTAGAGCAGGTGAGGGATGTGCCATTAGAAAGGGGAAGGTGAGAGAAGGGCGAGGAAAAGGCGGAAAGTGATGTTTTCTTTTCAAAATAACGTACTAATTAGGAGTCTATTGAGAATTATAGACGATTGTCAGATTGGACTGTCGACCCACTCACAGGCGGAACAGTCAGCCAAAGGCTTTCGGTACCATATTCCGAAGTATCAAGTCATAGTTTTAATTTAGAGTTACACTTAAACAGGAGTGCTGTGGTGGATTATTGTAAATAGGTGGATTTATGGAAAGTGTTAACTAAATTGAAATTGGTGGATTCTTGGAAATTGGTACATGAAAAAGAAAGTCCTTCAATAGTTCCACCAAGAGCCACCGCACGTGATAACTTTCATAATCCCAGCGTACCTGGTAGCCATGGTTTTTTTTTTTCTTTGGCTTCTACCCTCTTTTCTTTTTATTTTTATTTTTCAAACATCGACGTCCATCGCCTCCCAGACTTGATCCATGAAGTCCTAAACAGCCTGTTCCTGTCTACTCCCATGCCCCCACCTGCCTCGCCCTGCCTCGCCCTGCCTTTCACAAGTCTTCCATGCATGATTGTCCAATTCCGTGGTGCTAGCATAGAAATCACCTCTCAACCATCCAAAATGGATGCAGCCAGACTCACTAATCCCCAAGAGTTCCGCACCAATATCCGAACCCGTCTGTCGGCCGTTTTCACTCATCGCCCGCTTCCAGTTGACGTATGCTAAGTACCCGTTACAGTAAGTCTTCTGTGCACACCACGCCTGTTGTAAAGACACTGCAAGTTATCCACTGTATGTGCAGTATGCACTAGTAGATTTGTATAGGGGAGAGCTCTTAATCTAACGAATACAGTGGCAAGACTAATAGTTATTGTCTGATAACTTTCTGGAAACTTTCTGAAAACCTTCCAATAACTTCCCGTCGAGACCTGCACACAAAACCCCCTTCCATTTCAAAATACAACTGCTAAGCTGCAACCAAACGATCACATTGCCCGCAAACGTATAAGCCTCGAGCACTCCCATATGGATCCAATCATGAGATGTACTGATTTGCGCGGCGTGCATATAACCCGTCCCGAAATGCACGTCTCGCACCATACACGTAGCCTTGACCGTAGAACGCCAATTGAGAAAACTCAGAAGTCGCCTTACGCCTTTTTTCCTCGAGCAAGCCACTCTCTCTTTTCTTGGATCGATCTGGCATTTTTGTCTCTGATTGCACCTACTCCGTTCGTGCTCAAACCAATCGCCAAATTGTCTCCACTCAAAATCAAACCGAAAATGGCTCCTCCTCGGGTAGGCGGCCGCTACCTCAAATTGGCGTTGTTCGCCGTGGTGTTGCTCTTTTGTGGCTACAGCCTAAACAGAGGCTCTCCACTGGCTGAGAGCAACGGCGGCGCTTTTGTGGCGCCCCGAAACGGCCAGATCACCCCTCCTGATGCTCCTCAACAGGTTTTAGTGGATCACGCTGAAAACGCTGCTCCTGGGGGCTCTAAGGTTGCCGCTAAGAAGCCGAAGATTGCTGTCGAGGACTCTAAAGCTCCTGTTGAGGATACTAAAGCTCCTGCTGAGGATACTAAAGCTCCTGCTAAAGACTCTAATGCTGACACTAAAGCTCCCGCCAAAGACTCTAAAGCACCTGCTAAAGACTCTAATGCTCCCGCCAAAGACTCTGTACCTGCCAAGGGCTCCAAGGGCCCCGTCAAGGCCGCATTGGTTGCCTTGGCCAGAAACTCCGATATCGCATCCATGTCCAACTCCATCAAACAGATCGAAGAGCGTTTCAACAAAAACTACAAGTACGACTGGGTGTTTTTGAACGACGAGCCCTTCGACGAAAAGTTTAAAAAAGCAATCTCGGCCCTTGTGTCCGGCGAGGCCAAGTTTGGCACGGTGGCCAAAGAGCACTGGTCGTACCCTGATTGGATCGACCAGGAAAAGGCCGCCTATGCCAGAGAGGACATGGTGCAGCGAAAGATCATCTACGGAGGCTCGGTTTCCTACAGACACATGTGTAGATACGAGTCTGGATTCTTCTACAGACACGAGTTGATGCAAGACTACGAGTACTACTGGCGTGTCGACCCAGACATTAAGCTCTACTGTGACATCGACTACGACGTCTTCCAGTACATGAAGGACAACGACAAGAAGTACGGCTTTACCATTTCGTTGCACGAGTACCAGGAGACCATCCCAACTTTGTGGGAGACCACCCGGCAGTTTATTGACGAGAATCCGCAGTATCTCGACCCCGACAACAACATGGCTTGGCTTTCCGATGACCAGGGCCAGACCTACAACGGGTGCCACTTCTGGTCGAACTTCGAGATTGCCTCGTTGGACTTTTTCCGCTCGGAGGCCTATTCCAAGTACTTTGACCACCTTGACAAGGCCGGAGGATTTTTCTACGAGAGATGGGGCGATGCGCCAGTCCATTCGATTGCCGTGTCGCTCTTTATGCCAAAGGACCTGATTCACTTCTTTAACGACATTGGCTACTACCATGTGCCATTCAGCAACTGTCCTGTTGACGAAGCCACCAGGACCGCCAAGAACTGCGTGTGTAGTCCCAAGAAGGACTTCACCTGGAGATCCCACTCGTGTACTCCTAGATTCCACAAGTTGCTTGGGTTGAAGAGACCTAAGGGGTGGGAAAATTTCACCGAGTAGGGTTGTAAGTATAAGGATAATCCATTTCATCGAGTAGAGTTGTAAGTATAAGAATGATCTATTTCACCGATTGAGGTTCTAACTATAAGAATAATCCATTTCACCGATTGGGATTCTAACTATAAGAATAATCCATTTCACCGATTTGCTTCCAACTATAAGAATAATCCATTTCACCAATTTGCTTCCAACTATATGAATAATCTAATCCAATTTCAACCTGTAGTGCAGATGGCTGATCGCGCTACGCTTCGACTTGCACAATTGGGTATATTTCGCTAGTCCCTGGGCCCAAACTCTAAAAAATAATGCGCAATTCGGAACCAGAAATCCATTCCGCTTGGTTGATTAGCACCGATGTTCATGCCTAAAAAGATCAATCTGGGCAACTCTTCGGTTTTCCACCACCAATGTAGAAATAGACTCACAAAGACGAATTTTTCTCCACATTAGTCACACGAGTCCGTAAATCCCTTGGAAAATTCCGTTCATGTTGGCTCGCATCGTCCGCCCTCACATCCGTACATCCTGTCATCACCGCCTGCATGTGGAGGCGCAGAACGATAGCTACCTAATCGGGGAGTGCCATGCAGCTCCAATCGGATTATATATAGGGCCCATTTCCACCACCAGTGATTTGTCCATATTCTAGTTCAATTCTTACCATGGTTGCATACACAGATTTCTTGGTGACCGACACCCTCGCCAACTACGAGGATAATGCCAAGTTCACCGCCCAGTACCTTCCCAAGCTCGAAAAGTATAGAGCTGATTTGGCAGCCGGAATCTTGCCAGAATATAGCGTCGAGTTGCCTGCTCCAGCCACAGAATTGGCAAACGACCAGTTTAATGCCGTCAAGTACTTGTACGATAACAACCTTTTGTCCGAGGAGGAATTTGCAATTACCGACTCACCTGCCCACGAGGTGGTCGCCAAAATTGCTAGTGGCCAATGGTCCGCTGTCCAGGTGTTCAAAGCCTTCGCTAAGAGAGGAACCATTTGCCACCAATTCACCAACTGTGCCTTGGATCTTTTCCCCGAGGAAGGCTTGAAGAGGGCCGAGTACTTGGACGAGTACTATGCCAAGAATGGCAAGACCATCGGTCCATTGCATGGATTGCCAATCTCCTTGAAGGAGCAGATGAACTACAAGAACAAAATCACCCACGGCGGCTATGTGTCCAAGATCGACAACATCCCCGCCACTCACGCCATCACCACCCAGATTTTGGAGAATTTGGGCGCAGTGTTCTACGTCAGAACCAACCAGCCCCAGACCCTTATGCACTTGTGTGGAAACAACAACTTCATTGGTCACTCCAGATGTCCATTCAACTTGGGATTGACCGCGGGAGGCTCTTCTTCGGGTGAGGGAGCCATTGTTGCATTCGGAGGTACTCCTATCGGTATTGGTTCGGATATTGGCGGATCGATCCGTGGCCCAGCTGCTTTTAGTGGCTGTGTGGGGTTGCGTCCTACCACCAACAGATTCTCCAAGAACGGTGGTATCTCCGGAGGTGCTGGCCAGGAGTCGGTGCCTGCCGTCCAGGGTCCAATGACCAGATCTGTGGAGGACATTGACTTTCTCATGGATGTCTATGTTAACCAAGGTAAGCCATGGATCACCGACTGCACCACCTACCCATTGGCGTGGAGAAAGGTGGAGCAGCCCAAGGCGGAGACCTTGACGGTGGCTATCGTGTACGACGACGGGATTGTCAAGCCTACCCCTCCAATTGCCAGAGGATTGAAGGTTGTGGCCGAGAAGTTGGCTGCTGCCGGAGCCAAGGTGGTGGAGTTCAAGCCTACCAAATCGCTTCTCGCTCGTGACACCGTCAACAAGATGTACGCATGTGACGGCAACTACATGCAAAGAAAGTTGTTGGCCGAATCCGGCGAGCCATTGACAAAGTTGACTAAGTGGTCGTTGAACTACGGAGACGGCGAGAAGGTGTACGAGGTAGCTGAAAACAGACAGTTGAACATTATCAGAGACCAGTTGAAGCAAGAGTACACCAACTACTTGAATGATAACGGCATTGACTTCATTATCAGTCCAACATACAGCAACGTTGCACCAAGACCGGAGGAGGTCTACAACTGGTCGTACACCTCGATTTTTAACCTCATTGACTTCCCCACGTTGGTGATCCAGACCGGCTTGTTCCAGGACCCTGCGGTGGACACGTTTGACGCCCCATTCGAGGCTAGATCGGACTTGGAAGCACTTGAGCTTGGCAACTACGACCCACAAGGATTTGTGGGTGCGCCAATCGGATTACAGATTACGGGTAGAAGATACTTTGACGAGGAGGTTGTTGCTGCCGGCAAGGAATTGGTTGACATTTTGAAGGTTGACTTGTTTAATTTGTACAAGTAGTGGGATAGATAGACAATAGAGGAATAGACGCATGTGCGAACAGGTTAGAACATGAGTGCGATGTAGGACCTAAGAACACCAAATAATCTAAAAAGAAGTAAAACTTACGACACCATTTAGTCTTAAAATGTGGTACAACAGTATAATTACCAAATACACTTTATATTGGCGTTATTTTCAACAATATTTATTGACAGCTCATGTTGTCACTTATCTTCAGTTCTTACCATTACATCACTATTCTCTGGCCTCGGTCAGGACCTAACAGCCAAATAGTACTAAATGAATTATAAAATAACAGCACCGCATAATCCAAAAGTGAAGTATAACTGGATAATTACAAAATACAATCTATTTTGGCGTTTCCTACAACAATATCAATATCAGCTAATATATAACTTATCTTCAATGTGCACCGGTCTCACCTTTCAGTCTCGCACCTCACCATTAGCCTCGGCGCACTTGATTCCCCATGGAGAATATCTCGATTCATTCAGCGGAATCTTTGGATTCGTCCATCGGAATTTTCTTTATTCATTTGTATTTTGGCCTCTCGCTCCTAATCTACATCCGCTCCCCTCATCTTCCCGTGGCTAAACCTCGACTTCACGGGTATCCTACGGATATTCGTGCGGCGCTGCCCAAAATGTGGGGCAGTCGCAGTCTGGGGTATATAACCTGTGAAGTCTCACGACAAAACCACTTTTCTGTCAAAAGTGCAAAATGCTTCGTTTTTCTCGCTCTTTCTCGCGCTCAGCATTGAATTCCGCCAATTATGGCTTCATTGGTTTGGGCCAGATGGGCCAGCACATGGCAAGACACATATATGCCCATTTGGAGCCTCTGGACAAGCTTTATGTGTATGACACCGTGCCGGAGGTAACTTCGGCTTTTATCAATACTAACACCGGCCAAATACCGGATTCCAGCCATCAATTGGTCGCTTTGGACTCGGTCGCAGGTTTTGTGGATAGCGTGGACTCGCAGTTGGACTACATTGTGACTATGGTGCCGGAAGGAAAGCATGTGAAGGGTGTGGTGGAGGAATTGGTAGAGGCATATAAGAAAAATCCACAAACATCGAAAACAACCTTCTTGGACTCGTCCACCATCGATATTCCCACCTCCATCGAGGTGCACAAATACGTCAAAGATCAGCTTCCTGACTTTGATTTCATAGACACTCCGGTCTCTGGAGGAGTGGCCGGAGCCAGGAAGGCATCGTTGTCGTTCATGCTTTCGAGAAAGACTCATGAGGATATTGACCCCAGTTTGACGAAATTGTTGAATTACATGGGCAAAAACCTCTTTCCGTGTGGAAGCAACCACGGAGCAGGTTTGGCTGCGAAATTGTCCAACAATTACTTGTTGGCTGTGACCAACTTGGCGGTGGCCGACTCGTTCCAATTGGCCAAGGCATTCGACTTGAACTTGCAGCAGTATGCAAAGTTGGTGGCTGTCTCCACCGGTAAATCTTGGGCTTCTGTGGATAACTGTCCTATTCCTGGTGTCTATCCTGCCGAGAGCAATTTGCCAGCCGACGACGGCTACAAAGGAGGCTTCATTACGAAATTGACCAAGAAGGACTTGGTGTTGGCTACAGATTGTGCTGCCACATACGACCGATTCTTGTATTTGGGAGATATCAGCAGAAAGTGGTACCTCAAGGCATGTGAGCGTGAGGACCTCGGAAGTAGAGACTTGGGTGTGTTGTATGAGTGGTTGGGGGAGCTCGAAGAGCAAGACGGCAAAATTGTAGACACCAACACCTCCGAAAAGTTCAACTTATAGTTAAATGCATGCTTCATTATTGCGAGGTTACCTCTTGCACGTCGATTGGAGGTTCCCGGAAGGCGTCACCCTTTCCCCGGGTTGAGCTTGCAACAGCACTAACCGACTTTCTCTCGCCGGAGCTTTCTGTCAGTCCACCCATGTGAGCCATGGAGCGGAACGCATCAAATGGAAGTACCCCAAAACTTTTTTGTCTTGCCTTTCCATTGGTCTCTTCAAATTCCACTTCTGGAGAGTTCTGGTAGTGTTTGGCGATTCGAGGGTTTCTGAGTGTGAACAAAGAGCCATTGACATTGAAGTCACCGGGTCCAAACTCCGTCACATCAACTAGATCAGAGTTGGAGCCTAGGACGCTCAGCCTGCGGTCATAATCAAACAGTCGCTGATCTTCGTTCACGCTCGATGAGGAGAGTGAAAGAAGAGGAAGTGTCTGGTCTAAGGGATCCTCGTTGTCTCCTGACAGCGTGGCCAGACTAATCGAGGAGCGCCGGGAGGAAGCCCGCGGCTTTTCCACGCGTAAATGTGCTGCTGAGGGCACTGGTGGGGCTCCATGAACCTTAATATCGGTTATATCAGAGTCGTCGTTTGGACCGGTATAAGGCTGAGGCAGCTTTTCGTTCTCTTCATCCAAAAGGAAACTAGAATTCTTGTCAAGAGAACTTCTGTCTGTCCTGTTTCTTTGAGCTCCTGAAGTGCCAGTGGAAGGATTAATTTTGCCATTTGTGCCCTGCTTCTCCTTGCCAATCAATGCCTTCCAATCCTCTGAGCCATCCACACTCTTCTTAGATGAGGCGCTCTCCGAACTCTTCTTAGATGGAGTGCTTTCCAAACTCCTCTTAGATGGCGTACTCTTTAAGGATTCACGATCAGAAAGAGAATTCCTGTGACGCGAATCCAACTGCTTATTAAGCATACCTTTGATTCCTGTTAAGGATGTGTCTTGAACGTTCATCGTTGGTAAGCTGGAGGAGTTGCCTGTGGTTGATATAGAGGGTCTATCGATTCTCAAAGGAGAAAGGCTCAAGGCAGGATCCTCTCTGAAGTATGCGGGTGGTAAAGTATCGTCGACATTCGATGCTAGATCATCAAAAGCCGGTGGAGCCAATGAGGGAGCTCTGCTTCTTGTTGGAGATCCAAGGTTGATCGGAAGGAGAGAAGGTGAAGTCACTGGCGAATATGGCTTCGCTTGTGGTGAGGCCAAAGCATCCAACACTTTCAGCTCTTCTGGCTTGTATAGGTTAGCTTCAAGATGCAAGTCGTTGTCACGCTCAATAGGCTCGTTGTTCATGTCCCGAGTGGATATATGCTGGAATTCGATTGGGGTACTGGAACGAGGAGGAGGAATACTACTTCCTCCATTGATCCCACCGGGTGGGAAAAGCGCCGCCAGAATCAGATGCCTGGCGTGATGTGAATAGTCAATTGGAGTGACCTCGGGCGACATTGGAGGCGAGTGTGGCGCATATTTTGGAAGAAACTCCGGCTCGTGATCATATGCTGGCAAAAGAGTATTACAGTGGGCAGCCAACGCAGAACACAAATGTATGGGCGAGTCGATCAGAATCTCAAAGTGCTTTCGTTTCTCCGGATTCGCAGGATCCTGCTTGGATATCCTAAGCGAGATTTTGATCCAGTGTTCACACTTGATGTTATCGAATGAAGTATCTGGATGAATGCAGTATTCATATTTCTTGTTGAGGATCGTTGGGATAAACAACTGGAACTCAAGTTCACGGGGAAGAATCTCGTCATCACTTTCGTCTGTCAAGCCCCCGCTTTGCGAAAGGAGAGATTTGTTTTTCTTTGCTTTATGTTCGAGCAATAGGAATCTTTTGACTGGCTCCTCACGGTGCACTGTTTTATTGTGACAGTAGTAGTTTGCGCTCTCCAACACATAAACACGGATACGATGCAAGGCGACCTTCCCGTAGAGTGGGATGAAGCGGAAGGCCAACGGCACGTACGAGTCGAGCACAGCAGACTTGCTTCCGACCACTATTTCGTAACGCAACTGGTCCTCCCAATCTCTCTCTATTACAATTGGCTCGTTCTCCTCGACACTGTTTTCCGACGGAATTCTCACAACCTCCACGGGCAACCTTGCTACCAAATTTGCCTTGAAAGTACCGCTTCTGACGATTGTGCTCTCAAGATGATACTGCACCATTCCAAAAGTCATCGAAGTTGTTTCCGGCGACAGAACAGGAATCGGATGCTCGAAATTGTATATGTAGTCGCCAGGTTCGAAGTAGCCTGGCTTACGATTTTCGGCCACTGACAGTGAAGAAAGCACGGCCGTCAAGTCAGCCATGGAATCCGTGGGGGCAAGCGAGGCCATCGGCGGCAGCGAGCCATCCACCGGAGTAGTCGCTCTTTTCATCAAACTGGTAGCAAAGGACGCAGCAGATTCTACCGGATGCAAATCGGACAAGTTCAAGTGGGAAACGTCATTTTGTTGACCTCCACCTCTGGGAATGAACAAATCCGCCCCGCAATTGCGCTGGGCTGTTTCCGCCTGGAAGAACGGCCACGTGTGCGAGACAATATCAACGGTTTCCGAGTGGACGTTCTTTTTGGGCGGGATTCCTTCGGGCCAGTCTGTGCGCTGATTTCCCTTGAACAGAAGCGAGATCGAGCGGATTTTGGTCTCCTTCATGACTCTCAAAACAAGGCATCCTCGCAATAAGGTGGGCGGGAGGCCCTCGTATTCCACGGGCTTGAACCCCTGAACAAACAAGTGCTTTTCTGTGGGCACTATGTACAACTTGATGGATGAGGTCTGGACTAGCGGAACCTCGGGAAGCTGCGGCATGAGATACTCGGAATCATTGTAGATTCCCGGAGGAAGCGTGAGCGACGACGCGGGGAAGAGCGGCGAGTTGGGAATAGCCATTATCAGCTGGTTAAATGTGGAAGGTCAAGGTCAGAAAGCTTGGTGAGAGAAAAGAAAACTGGTGTGAGGAAAAGAAAACAGGAAAAACCCGCAGGAAAGGGGTTGTTCTGGACGGCTAGAAGGCACTTATTGCAGATGAACACAGATATTAGCAGACGTCGTTTTGGAAGGTAGGATAATGAAGATGTATTTGGGGGAAGATTTCGATGTGCGGAATGAACTGCCGTGCCAACTGTCAAGCCCTTTCCTGCACAAAGGCTTATCTGTTTAGGGGAAGTAGAGCCATCAAAAGAGCGCTTGCGGGGCGAAATTTGGGAATTTGATAAGTTTCAATGGCGGAGAAGCAACCGTCAAGGATTTTGATATTTTGAAATTTTCTATTTCATGCAAGTTCGCTGTTTTTGGTCAATGTTTCGTGATGGGTAACCACCTGGGGTCTGCATGCATGCCATATAGATAAGACCCATACATTCTGCGGAATCAGAATAACTATTGGTTGGATAAACTGGGGAAATCTGTGAGTATCGTTGAGGCATTTTTCAAATTTCAGATGATTCGGTAATTCCGAACATTTAAATTTTGAAACTTTACAGATCTCGCATAACTCCCCATATGTATCCTCTACTCCTCAACTCTTCTCTCATTCTTCTCTCATTCTTCAATCCTGTACACCAACCATTACTCTGCTCTTGGTCTCGATGCCTCCACCATTATTTGCCCTAATACGCAGATGCTACTCGGTAGTGGCCACTGTAACACAATGTAAAATCTCGCCCGAAAACTTCAGCGGCGTCAATACGAAATTTGGGTGGGTTCTTGTGCCAAAGACTCACATTGCCAGAGGTTGGACTCAGCCAAGGCTAAATGAGTACCTTTCCGAGCATTTGCAGAGCGAAAACCCAGTTTTTGATGAAGTTCAGCCATTGGTGGATCAATGGGCGACGTCAGTGGACCCGTCCAGCAAGCCGACGGTCAAGAAGAAAACGGCTGCAGAGGCCAGAAACGAAGAAGGCTGGAGACTCTTTCTCCAGCAACTGAAAGAAGAGCAGAAGCTCGGAGAAAAGAAGAAGCTGCGGGCTGCTCGCATCAGAAAGTCTGTTCTGAATGGCGACGTCACATTCACCCATGCCTGGAACTACTTCATGGCCCAACAGTATCCTCTCCATAAGCACCTTTCCGAGTCAGAGGCCAGGGCGAAAATCGGACTGACGTGGCGTCTGATGACCATGGACGAGAAGGATGTGTACCGCCAGGAGTACTCGCAGTTGCTTCAGCAGGGCAAAGACATTTACCACGGGAAAATCGTGGATCGCGAGGTGAAGCTCAAGGCCGTGGAAAGGCTCAATGTGTCGAAGGAGAAAAGCTTAGCAAAGAAGTTGAAGAAGCTCGAGGAGACACAAAACGGTTTGCGCGAGGATCTATAGTCTATTTACATGACAATGGCTGGAGAATCTACAGACTATTTACATAACAATGGCTGGAGCATCCTCGTCGTCTTCGTCATAATCGTTCATGTCATACACCTCAAAGTTGTCCGAGTCTGTGTTCTTGTGGAAAGAAAGGTCGATGCCAAATTTGCTTTTGCTCAAGTCGGCGATTTTCCTTCTGGTGTCGTCGTTGATGTTTACATACGACAAGTTCTCCATGATTTCCACATAGGTTTTCACGTCAACGACGTCGACGCCCAGACCATTCAAGTATTCCACAGGCAACTTGTCCAATTGTGCAAGCAAAAGGGCAAGAAAGTCGACAGCAAAGCGCAAATTGCCTAGAAGAAATCGAGCACTCATCAGCACCAACTTGAGAAGCGTGAGCCATTGGGTACACGAACATAGGTTTCCCAAAATGACAAAATGTACATACGATATCTGTATCTCAGCTAGTAGCAATTCGTGATCGTGGCCAAAAAGCTCTTCTAAGTACCATGACTTTTCGAGAGAGTTTTGAGTAACTTCGACTTCATCATTGCGGCTCCGGGGCCCTGCCAATCTGAACTGCACTATGGTGTACTTGAGTTCTTTGTCACTTTGATCCTCGTATTTCTGACTAGCATCTCGGGACCGAAGTGTTTCTAGAAGCACCATATTCTCTTCTTTCAGCGGAGTAGCCGTGGAAATGGGAACGTTGGAATGCGGACAGTACTCCCAAATGGCTTCTGAATCCACATATTTGGTCAACTTTGTCCACACTTCTATGTTTTCAGGATACGCAACCATGTACGCATAATCAGCACTGAGTGTCGGTGTTGGATTGACATTGTACGTAAACACGCAAGAATCCTCGGAGAAATCAACAGTAATAATATCTCCGTCATTACAATGGAACCATTGGCCATATCTCATTGCTTCGCCGCTTTCGGTGGACTCGGAATAGTGAAAGAGATGATGGCCATTTGGTATGACTTTGATTCCTCGAATAAGCTCATTTGCCATAAAAAACTGGGTGTCTATGCCCACAATAGAAAGACCAGAAGCATTTGCTAGCACTAACGTGGTCTGTGGAGGTCTAGACATGGCATTGTGCTAAATGTTGGCGATGTCTAGGAGAACATATATGGTATCGAGCTGATGTGCATATACCTGTCAGCTAATTCTTCCATCCAACTACCATCTACCATTGAACTACTTTGTCATTAAATCTAGATTTCAATAAGTAAAATCTCTTTTAGGCGTAATTGGTCTTTCTTAACTATGTAATGAGCTCAATGCTATCACGTTGTCTCCTGAAGGCCGTGGTGTCGTCCAAGTCATCGTAGGCAATGTCGAATTGGTCTGCGATCGCTCCTTCCAAATCAGCTTCTCGATTGAGGTCAGCAAACTTCAGGCCGATGAGTCGCAGAAGAATGAACCTATCTATAAATCCGCTCATTTCACTATTGTGTTTGCGGTGCAAAAGAATGAGGTAGTTCAAGTGAAGTCGTTCAAACACCTCGATGACGTGTTTGAGCGAGCTGTTGTCTCGTACTCTAAGCGTCGCTTGCTCTGGGTCGAGCGGAACTAGGGCAACATTGGCAAAGCGGTTGCTCAACTCTTCTTCAAACTTGGCCTTGGTTGATAGTAGAAATGTGGGAACCTGTGTCTGAAAACAAATGAGTTGCGAAGAAGTTTGCAAATCTCCCACCACATGCTGCATTTGCAGGTAAACGTCGTTCTTGTGAATATAACCCAAGCTGACTGGATTGCTTTCGCTGGCGATCAAGGGGTATCCCTCGTGGTTATCATCTGCAAGGAAGGAGTGAAGTGCAGTCACAGAATAAGGCTCTTCTGGGAACACACAAAGATGTCTGGTCCTGGCCAATGGAATCATGGCATGCGACACTGGCACATCTGGCAACATACTCTTGACACGAGCGGCAACATTGCAGATTCCGTCGCCCTTGCCGGCATTGACCTGATGCAAAGGAGAGTAGCCAGCGACGTTGAACTCGTTACTGAGCCAAGCATCGTAAATGCTCTGGTCACATAGCCAGTCGTTGAAGAACTTTGACGTCATGACTGCGATCATGATAGGCAAGACGTATGTGACAGCGCCGGTCATCTCGAATATTATTATCACCACAGAAAGTGTCAATTTTGTGATTCCAGTCACAAAAGAGGCAGCTCCAACCACAGCATAAGACGAAGGGGATACAAGGCAGGACTTTGCAGTGCATGTGGCGAGATATTCGGTATCGAGGCTGTTCTGAATCCCCAAGCAGATAATACCCACGATTCGCCCAGCAGTACCACCCAAGACCAACGAAGGCATCAAAATGCCTCCGGGAAGTTGAAGTCCGTATGCATAGGCAGAGAGAATGAAGCCTTGGACAAATATGTAAGCCAATTTCAACACCGTGGACAAAGACGATGGGTGGCACATGAAGTTGGCAGAGTTTGTCTCAAGGGAAGTAGGTTTTTCTGGACAGTCGGTGAAGAGCAATTTCATGAGCGCACTGAGAGGTAATTTCGTCAATGGCAACACGAAGGTGAGAATAGCAGTGACGACGGCCGCGAGAAGGAGTTCAAGGTACTTACCCTTGGCTTCATCGACTTTGAAAAGCGAAGAAATCTTGGTACGGATGGCAGACTTGAAGTGGACGTCGGAGAACCGCAAGTACACCTTTGTGAACGCAAAGCCGTAGAGCCCACCAGCGAGCCCCAAAAGAATGAACGGAATGGTTTCCATGAAGAGCCAACTGAAGTTACCAAACAGAACCTCAAAGAGCACCTCTTCGTGGAAGTGTTCACCTTCAGTGAAAATTCTGAACCCAGATAATGTGACGAGGGCAATAGTGGCGCACACAAACGAGTTCCACATGATTCTGGTTGGAGTAAAGTACGAAGGAAGCATTTCCATGACAAACAATACTCCGCCAATGGGCGAGTTGAAGGCCACGGCAATACCAGTCGCAGCAGCAGCACTTAGAAGCTCTCTTCTTAATCCTTCGGAGATCGTATCGCCATAGACGTATTTGAAACAGATGGTCAAAATACAACACGCGATATGAACCAAGGGACCTTCTTTTCCTAGCCAAATGCCTGAACTTACCACTAAAACAAGGCCGCAAATCTTGTACGCCAACGACGATGGGCCCAAATAGGTGTCCATAAAGTAGTTGAAACCGAGAATTATGAGCTTCATTTCTGGAATACCAGACTGCTTCACCAAGGGAGCCCTCGTGGCAGTGATATAGCCTGCTCCAAGAACAAAAGCGCAGACAAATATGAGGTAGATTGGAAAATTGAAGAGCACACTGGCGAATCCATCGTGGCCCGAGAATATTCGCAGCCAGTCGTACCAGTCATCCCTGGGACATGTCAGGTATGGATTTAGAAGCGACCACTTATCTAGCTTGGAAAAGCACAAGCCTTTTTTCAAGTCGTTGAGCCACACCGACACCAAGTCGATGACTATCGTAACGTAACCCAGAATTATCGACATGACTACCAACACGAGCCACTTTTTAGAGGCAGCGTTGTCCTGCCACCTGGCACTCGACTCTTTCATCCAGTCTATAAAGGTATTATCTTCGTATTTATGTCGGCCGGACCGTTTTTCCGTGGCATTGTACGTGTGCTCTATAGGCTCCGAATATCGGACCGTCGGAATACGGTTCTTGGACGACATTGTTGTAGTAAAATATGGGTATTAGTGGAGTTCAAGGTTATGGGCTTCCAAGGTGTACGGGTGTAGATATGGGTTAGGACTAGAATACCCAGAACAAGATGGCTAGAAGGCGTGATTTTCTCAGCAAAAGTACTTATTTTTACTTCCTCAGAGTGCCAAACCCTGAATCTTTACTAAATCCCTAAATTTCTCCTAATTCCCTCAATTTCTCCTGATAACTCTACACATCTCAAAGTACCTGGATACTCCATCACCATGCTGTATGCCGGCCGTCGAAAATTCAACTACACCCACAACTCTCAAAACCATCCATTAACACCAAAAAATGTCAGCATTCGCGTCCAGCTTGGGCCAATCAACGTTGGGCCAGCCAAGCAGTTTGGGCCCACAGACCACATCTGCCGCCACGGGCCAGGAATTGATCAATGACATCACCATCAACAATGGACCAGAAGACAGCATAACAGACTTGTCGTTCTCGCCCCAGCAAGATATCCTAGCAGTCGCTAGTTGGGACAAAAAAGTTCGTCTCTACGACATTGACCCCAACACCGGAAACAATCAGGGCAGAGCGCTTTACGAGCACGATGGACCGGTTTTCAGTGCAAGATGGTCGTCCGACGGCTCCAGAGTTTGTCTGGGAGGAGCAGACAAGCAAGTGAAGCTTTTCGACGTTGCGTCGCAGCAAACACAGCAGATCGGAGTGCACGATGCGCCCGTCAGAGAGGTTCGTAGCGTGTTGTGTGGACCTACAAATACGGAAGTTGTAGTTTCTGGCTCCTGGGACAAAACTTTGAAGTACTGGGATATGCGGTCGCCTCAGCCCATCTCGGTGATCCAGTTGCCCGAGCGTGTCTACTGCATGGATCTGTCGCAGAAGCTTTTGGTTGTGGGATGTGCTGAAAGACATGTATGTGTGATCGACTTGACGAACCCTCAGCAGATTTTCAAGCTGGTGATGTCGCCGTTGAAGTACCAGACGCGCTCGATCGCCTGTTTCCCACAAGGAAACGGCTATGCCATTGCATCGATCGAGGCCAGATGTGCTATCCAGTACATTGACGATGCCGAGCAGCTGAAGCTGGGATTCTCGTTCAGATGCCACCGTAAGAATTCCAATGGAACGCCAGCGAACGCCACACGGACCACTGCGGGCGCAAGTGCGGAAACACACCTCTATCCTGTGAATGCCGTTTCGTTCCATCCAATATATGGTACTTTTTCCACCGCTAGTACGGATGGAACTTTCTGCTTTTGGGATAAGGATGCCAAGCAGCGCTTGAAGAACTTTCCAAATGTGGGTGCGCTGATCACGGCCACGGCTTTCAACAGAAACGGAACCATCTTTGCATACTCCAGATCTTACGATTGGTCGCAGGGTTACCAGGCCAACAGACCCGACTACCCTACCGATGTCAAGTTGCATCCGCTGAAGGATGAGGAGACGAAACAGAAGAAGAAGACGACGCGATAGGCGATGGGAATGGTGTATAATGGTAAGAAGTACTGAGAAGAGCTGTAGAGGGAGAAGTAGAGAGGGAAATAGGAGAGAAGAAGGAGAGAACTCTGCGTATATTAAGCAGTGGGCTAATTTCCATGTATGAGTATGTTCTCTCATGTTGTACCTTTGCAAAAATTAAAGATTAAAGTAAGTTAGCAATGGGAAACATTAATTCATGGTTCACCTCATTCTGATTCACTCACGATTTCGCACATGGAAGGAGAGAAGAAAGAGAGGAATGGAGAATAGAGAATAGAGAAGAGACGAGAAAAGACGAGAAGAGAAGGAAGCGTTGGGATACAGTAGATTCAGTCAATGCTGTGAACACCGTTGTGTTGTAAGCATAAAATGTAAGTTAATGTGTTGTGAAGTCGCTAATCGTGAGGCTCTACCATTCGCTCTTCTACTTCCATCACTCATCATTAAATACTAAGTTAATTGTACAGATTGTAACAGAGTGCACCCAAATCAGGATTATTTCATATTAATGTTTCCTATTCTCTTCTTTTTTGGACATATCCCGCCAAGGCTTTATCCTAAGCGACCCCAAAGGGTCAATTGCGTTGTCCTTAGCGTCCTCCTTTCCTGATAGCGACGTTCTTAGCCTCGGGCCCTCAGACAATGAATTCATGGCCGCTACATCGCAGGGTTTATTGTGATCATTACAATTTCGGAATTGACTCTACAAGCCTCTAACTATTTCATATATTTTTTTTGTCATTAAATCCATAAGAGTGGTACATTAGATTGATGTTTGGTAGGTAGCACCGGAGCTAACAGAATTTTCGTGAACGATGAGCGATTGTAGTAGTTGGAGAGCATCCACATCACTCCCACCGTTTAGAGGGCTCCGCTGGTCATGAAAACAACTTTAGAGTTCATTGTGAATATGTTGAATTGATATGCACCTTGTAATAGTTGACAATGGACTCGCGCCAAGAAACGTAGTATATCCCTAGAAAGGTAGCGAAAGTGGAGCCATTTCAACAATAGCCAATGCTAACCATACAATTCATAGGTGGTTCGGAGCTAGTGAAGAGCATTCATGAACAGAATCAATCTGTTACAATAATTAATGTTTTCTTACGGTTGTAGTACAATAAGGTTGCGAAACATCGACACCAACTTCATAGAGTAGTGGAAGTTTGCAATTCCAACCTTTCTGATGTCATGACGTTTTCCATTGTCATACTGACTTCTCCCAAAAAAACTTCAGCTTCAATAAATTACATTAAAAGCATGACTTGACGATGGAACACAGCACCGAAGGGCTCTGACTGATCCGTCTGTGAGAGGTGATGACAGTCCAACATCCGACGATCTTCTACAGTTAGTTTCCTATAGACTGCTAACCAGCTTGTTATTGAAAAAAGAAAAAAGAACTACTATTCCATATCAACTCGAACGACTCCCTCCATCCATCCTGTATCTATCCCTGGGCTACTGTAGTCTCTGCCAATTGACGTACAAGAAAGTAGGAAATAGAAACGCAAAGTCTTCCAGAAGTCTACCAAAAATCTACCAAAAATCTAGTAAAAATCTAGTAAAAATCAACCAGAAATCCATACTCGCCAAACACAATTTCCTCAACTTTGCAAGCCCCACCCTAGAATCCCTATCTCTATCGGCCACCACGGTTGCGAACTGCGAGCGGATCTCAGTCTTATTCAAGTAGATCGCAGGGCTCCATGCAGTGCCTCAGCCCTTCACCAGCTATTTATCACAGGGGACAAACGAAAACAAAAAGAGACCCCGGCGATGAGACAAAACAAATCTAGAAAACCCCAAAACTCCTAAACCCCCCAAAAATCTCAGAAATCACAAAATCCCCTACCTCCCTCCAAATCTCTCCACCATAGTCACATCCCCGGTATCACAACCTCGAAAGAAGCCCAGCTGAAATGCGAGCCCCGGCCCACACCCGTGCACCACCTACAAACCACACACCTCCACTCGACGAATGATCGCGAGTCAAATTTTCATTCCTACACTCACTCTTCCACTCGAGTCTTTCTCTTCCAACCTATTCACTTAATATCTGCTATGCAAGAGTATCCGGTTCGCTCCATCGTGTCGGAACCGTTTGTCCACCAGCTCGAGGTCATCGAAAAGACGTTGATTGAGGTGCGAAACCAGCCATCGTCGTACTATAGTCGCCGTAACAACAGAATGGCGGCTAACCAGGGGGGCCAGGGGGGTCAACTGAGCCATTATTACAAATACGGCAACTTTTACCAGCAGCAGCAGCAGCAGCCGCAACAACACCAGCCTTCGGAATGGTACCGCAGAGATTACAAAAACGGCATGAACATTCCCAACATCAACAGTGGGAACATCACCAGTGGGATGGGCAGCACGGGCAGCGCCGGGCTCGGTGGCAACAGTATGGCCGGCCCGGGTGCCGCCGGCGTTGGCTCGAGCGGGGCGTATGCATCTACCCACTCCAACGAATCAAGTGGCAGCGTCAACGTTGACTCGGCCATCTCGAGCGTGGGCAGCTTGGGCTTGGGCGCACCGACCCACGTGCCGCAGGTGTTCGACGACAAGTACGACGACAAGTACGACGGGCGCGGGTTCTCCACCTTCGATCCGTTCGAGGCCAAGGACTACACGAAGGGCGGCATGTTTCGGCCCATGTTTAATTCTTCTAATAATATTTTGGGGTCGGGGTTTTCTGGCAACTCCAACATCTGGGGCGACACCAATAAGACCATGGCCAGTGACGCGGCCGTTTGGGGTTAGTTAAAAGTCCGGGGACAGGATTTAAAAAGTTATCTTGGGTTCTCAGTGTGATTGATTGTTTTTATAAAATGGGACGTGGGTATTCGGTGAGGATATGGGGGGCAAGGCATGGCGAGGGGGCACGGATAATTCGAGACTTCTGAACGTTGGATAGTCCGAGAAGGCACTTGAGAACGTTGGATAGTCCGATTGGGTGTCTTTCTGGCCACGCTACGTATTCCCTACGTATGGCTCGGTCTGGTATGTACAGGTAGCGATGGCCTGTAACATGTATGATTTGTGATAAAAAAAGTGTAGATCCTCTGTCTTGGTTATTTGGCCACTTTTAGCCTTCTTACAAGCCTACGCTTAAATGCCGTTGTATCTTCCTTCGCTTGCAAACCTTCGGCCTTCTGGCAGGCCCTCCGCATCGCGCCACGTGATACACAACTTTCGGAGGCACGGGTGTCTGCCCAAACGACCGAGCCGCCTGTTTAGCTGTGTGCATAACCTACAAGGTCACATGCACTCTGCACTAAATCAGTACATCCCATTTGTCTCTTATGTCGTTTGCAGCCTATGTCGTTTGCAGCTCCCCTTGTCATATACTCCATGCATATACCCCTCTATATTTTTGGTATATATAAAGGGGTATTCCGCCCTGTTCTAACGAACAACTAACTGTTAGGTTTAGTCTCAGCTGTATCTTCTACCCAGCTAGTTCCAAGGGCTTTTCCTCCTATTAAGCCTACTCGTAAGTCCTGTACACTACGACTGCTCCTCGCCAATCTCTACATCCCATCGCTCCACGTGACTCTCGCCTGTCTCGGAGGTACGAGTGTCGGTCCCGGCGTCTGCAGGTACCGAGGCAGCCAGACCGCCCAACCACGTGATGTCAAGCACAGGAACAGCCCCTAACGCAAAGAAAGGTTCTCACCGCCTGAGTCGCATGGCTCACTTCACCCTTGCTCTTGGTGCATGGTGCACGGGTGTATTTCTGGGGACTCCATATTTGGCCACCACTACGCCTATTCTCAGCTGCATCAACGCCCAAAAAAGCCACCACAGACGCCCAGCCGCCGCCTCTCATCCCCAACCGCATGGACCCTTTCCTCCCCACCGCCTCACTTCCCCTCGTATTTCCATCCCTCACCGATCCCCCCATCCCCAGTTACCACCCACCGGTCTACCTGCACACCTTTCCGGTTTGGGCAGTCTACCACCGTTCTTTTCATCCAGGATTTCCTCTGGCAACCCGTGCTACAACTTTCTTCACTCTCTACCGATCCCGTTCTAGTATAGCACGGCTCGCCGCGTGAAGAACCCCGTGACCTCCCCTGTCGTCTCTCTTTGAGTTTGCCTCCTGTGGTGTTTTTGCACTCTGCCAAACTCCACCATCAACAAATCGTCTCACTACACAACCCACAACCCGCTCGCGATCAACGCCAACTCTGCGGTGTGGCCTCGAGAACTTCTGTCTGCAGTCGCTTCAACCACTTCCACCCTTGTGCCGCCGAATTCCCACTGCTACTGCCGTTACCTTCGGTAAGACATTCCCAACTAGCTCAGGTCCGCCATGAGCCATCAAAGCACCCCGCATTTGCACAACAAGCGAACGCCGGGGATGGTCAGCGAAAGCCTGGGGGTGAATCTGGCGACAGGCGAAATCGACTACCGCAGCACCCACGGCCAGGGCCCTATGGATTCAACGCGAGCCGTCTCCGATGCCGCGGCCTCCAACGCCAAGCAGTTGTTGAACGCATACATCTACGACTTCCTCGTCAAGAACACGTTGCCGCAGACGGCCAAGTGCTTTGTCACCGAGGCCGATCTCCCCACTGTGGCCAATGACCTGGCGCATCTGACAGCCAAGACTTCGCCACATATTGTCTCCAACCAGCCACTCTTGGACAAGGATGCCAATGCGCTGGCCGGTGCAACTCCTCAGACCCCTGCGATGGCCGTCAAGCAAATTCTGGAGGAGCACAACTTGCCCAACATCGCGTTGCTGATGAACGCTCCCCTGGGGTTTCTCTATGAGTGGTGGCTGGTGTTCTGGGACGTCTTCCAGGCCAAGAGCGATCGCATGTCTTCGCCGCTAGCGTCGCAGTACTATCAAATGCAGTATATGAAGCAGAAGCAGCAGCACGAAATGCAAGGCATGGACTGGCCCCACAACGGAGGTCTGGTCCCTCTACAGAGCCAAGTCATGAACCATCCCATGGGCATGGCTGCGCAGCCGCCTAGCCAGGCTCTTAGCCAAGCTGCTCAGGGCCAGATGGGTGTCATGGCCCAACCACAGGGTCCCATGCCCCAGCCTCCGTTCCTGCGGCAGCAAATGCCAAGCATGGATCCACGCCAGCAGCGCTACATGATGCAGATGATGATGAAGCAGCAACAGCCGCAGCATCCGCAACAAGCTCAGCAGCCGCAGCAACAAGCTCAGCAGCCGCAGCAACAGGCTCAGCAGCCACAGCAACAGGCTCAGCATCTACAGCATCCTCAACATCCGCAACAACCTCAGCATCTACAGCATCTACAGCAGCCACAGTCCGCTAATCAAATTCCAGTGAATGCTGGAATTGATCATTCCATGAACAACATGGGCATGGGAATGAACATGCAGCAGCAGCAAATGTTCATGCAGCAGCAACAGCAGCTGCAACAGCCACAGCAGCATCAACAACAATCGCAACAACAGCAGCCTCAACAACAACAGTCGCAACAGTTACAACAGCAACAACCACAACCACAACCTCAATCTCAACAACCACAACAACAGCATCAACAAGCACAGTCACAATCTCAGCAGCAGCAACCACAACAACCACAACCGCAACAACCGCAACAACAGCAACAGCAACAGCAACCGCAACAACAGCAGCGAATCCAACAGCAGGCCCAGACTCAAATGAGTAATCTCAGGCAACAGGCTGCTCGCCAACAAGCTGGGCCAGCTGCTGCCGCTGCCGCCGCTGTCGCAGTAGCTGCCGCTGCAGCCTCGCAACCTCAGGGCAGAGAGAACGGAAGTCCTGTGAACATGAGCATGAACGTCAACATGAACGCCCCAGGACGCATTCCTCAAGTGCAAGGACAACAAGGTCAGCAAGCCCAAGGCCAGCAGGGCCAGGGCCAACAAGGGCGTGTAGCCAGACCTGTTCAACCGCATATGGGTGCAATGCAGCCATTTCCTCAGCTGGTTAATGGAGGGGCAATGTCTCCCGCTTATGCGTCGCAACCTCCAAACCATAGTATGGTTCCAGGAAATGGAAACGGAAATGGTGGTCCGCCGCATGGCCCTATGCTTCAGAATATGAATCAGAATCGTAACTCCAATGCTCTTCAGGACTACCAGATGCAACTCATGTTGCTAGAAAAGCAGAATAAGAAGCGGCTTGACATTGCCCGAGGTAACGGCACCACCGACATGAACTTGGCCTTGCAGCTGGGTCAGCAAATGCAAATCAAACAGCAGCATCCACCAAAGGCTTCTCCAGCTCCTTCGCCTGTGCAGAACAACAAGCCATCTCCAGGGGCCAATGGAGCGAAAGCCAAAAAGCCTCCTGTCGCCAAACGGAGTCGCAAATCTAGTATCGCAACGTCAGGCTCTACGCCTCTGAATACTTCAGATGCTAACCAGATGCCGCCTAATGGCCGGCCTAGCGGAGTTGCGGCAAAGAAAGAATATGTTACGCCTCTTACTCCGGCCGCCGACGTTGATTCCAGCAAAAAGAAGCGGAAGAGCACGAGCGGAGACTCACCAAAGAAGCAGCAAAAGGGTGCTACCGCAGCTAAGAAGGAGAAGCCTGCCTCTAAGGTAAAGAAAGAAGAGAGCAAGGCCAACGGCGAAATTGACACATTTGAAGAAGCAAAATTGGAGACTGACGGAGAGAAGATGCCTCCACCAGCCGCGGCATTTTTCCCAGGCACTGTTGGAGCGAATGATAAAATGATGTCCGTGGACATTCTTGGAGCTGATTCCGCGGATGGCAATTACTTTGCTACTAGCTCTGGCATGGATGACTTTGACTTTTCATTTTTTGACGGAGGTGACGGTATTGGTGATACTATCCCGAATTTTGGTTGGAACAACGCAATCGAAGGGGCAGATCGCGGCGTCTGAGTGATTCTAAACGCAATCGTGAAATGACGCCAAACAGACTTTTGATCAGATATTTTACCTCGACACCTGTCGCCTGTTTTATTAGCTATTTTTTTTTCGCTTCTACCTATCTGGGGAGCAACTCAACAGGTCTTGTCTTCATGGGCCATTCGAATTTCCTGCTGCGCACAAAATTCTTTAAATCATTTCGAGAACCACTGTACTATAATATGGACACTTTTTCATGAAACTGTACTGAAATTATTCTATCTTAAATTATTCCTTCTTTTCTTTGACTTCTGCAAACCAGGCCGCCTTGTTTGACCAAACAGCAACGAGCGTGGTGACCAATATCATCACGAGAACCTGTGAGCTCTGTTCCGTTGCAGGGAATACATTCCAGCACCACTCATGGAAGAAGAAAATTCCGACAGCCAAAAAGACGTTGGACCCCGACGCATAAAGAATAAATGGGAACAGCCAGCAATACCAGGAGAGAAACTGATAGTGCAAGGATCTTGCAAACAATACACCAATTAAGTTGGTCGTCGCGAATATCAAGAGCACCAACTTGGGACCATTTTTAGAGTCCAAAATAAGATTCGTCTTCGAGACGGTTTTAGAAAGCTTGAAAGCATCTGTGATCAAGAGCAGAATGGGTTTTCCCGTCACTTGCGGAGCCAAAAATCTCGTGAATGCAAAGAACATGAGAACCACCAAGTGGCCTCCAAGAAGGGCCATGCCGAACTCGTTAGACAAAAACGTCTTCTCGGGCACAAACTTCCAGTTGACTGTCCACTTGTATAGGAACTTTCTGGAAAAGTCAAATGCATTGGAGAGGTAGGACCATCTCAAGTAGCGAGCCTCTTCGTCCCAGAACAACGGCAAGAGGAATCTCCATCCGATCATCACCTGAACAACCGGAATAACTAAAAGAACAGCGAAAAGCCTGAGCACACGCTCCCCAAGCAAAAAGTACACCACCACCACAAATGCTGGCAAGTACAAGAGTGCATTCATCTTGACCAGAATGGCCATACTGTAGACGTCGGCAGCCACTACACATAATAGCGTAATGTGGAAGTCGGAGATTCTCGACGACCAATAGGAGCCTTGCTGGAGCAACAAGACGACGGCAATGACCGCCAACGTCGTGAAGCAGTCGTTGAACATCCTCAAAACGTAAATTGACATCAATCTCCTGCTTGCTAGCAAGAGGTAGAGTGTCCATGGAGGAAGGCCATCCACCATCGTGTAGACAACACAGGTTAACATCACGGTAACAGTGTACAAGTAACCAAAAGCTGACTGGGCCGTTCTTAAATTGACACCACCGTCGGTCAACCAGTAGAGAAACTGATAGACCTGAACATATCCCGCAGGGTATACTATGGGGCCAGAATCACCATGGATCAATGAGTAGTCGAGAGCACCGGCATTGACCAATTCGATCTGCTGCATATATGTGGAGAAATCTATCTCGGTGTATTTGACCTTTGCAATGACGATCTTGGTAAGAATGGACGCTAAAGAGATCACCACCGGAACCACCAATTTGTTCATGTTCAGGTTGAAAATGAAGTTGTGGACACCCTCAAACACATCATTGATGACGTTTTTGACGGTGAATTCGGGCAATTCTCGGTCAGGCTGGGAATTGGATTGTTTTTCCGGCATTTCTGATGAGGACATAATGCCGATATTTATGGTTTTTTCTATCAATGTACATCGTTCGCATTATTTGTAGGACTGGTTGCGAGATAGCGCAGAGAATTGTGAAGGAAATATGATAAGACACAACGAAAAAGGAAGTGATATTTTATTAAAAAAGAAGAGATATTTTGTCAAAATGAAGCAATACTATAGTTTGAAAACTTCGACTCACCTCCTTTCAATTTTTTATATATCACTAAAGAGTCCTCTGCTGGTCGTCTCACTATCTTATTCTCACACTGTAATAGTTTACAGAGTATACTCATTCCACGAAAACGTCGTTAGTTCCTCTAAAAAGGGAAGCCTTAAATAAAATCCAGGGCCTACCTAATAAGATTCATAGGTGGTTCCTAAACTGAGTCCAAAGAACATCGAAGAACAAAAATACTTATCGTGTCTATTTCAACATGTCATGTCTATTACTACGTCCAACCACCTCTCCGACGCTCTATTAACAAGTCTCACACATAAGGCTTCGAAGACTTCTTCTTGAACATCCTCGTCACATCCCTTTTTCTTCTCTTGCACTCACGTGCAACTTCTCCTCTCATTGACCAAAACCACCTTTCGTACGCATCCTCCTCGCCGTGTCCCTCATCACGAACTTCCAGCTCCTGGTCTTCCTCTTCACCGGGTAACCGGATGGTCTCACCAACATGTCCAATCTTGCTCAATTGAGTTTGTGTCTGAAGGAATGGAGAGTCGAAGTGGGTCCAGAACAATCCAAATTGGTCTCCTCGCGCCTCGATGCTTGTAGCCTCCTCGAGCTGTTCTTTTTGTTTCGACTTGATCTGCTCAAGCATCTTTTCGCGTTCTTCCTCTGCCAATCTCTGCGCTTCCAAGTCAACATCCTCTTCGTCAATAGCTAGACTGAATCCACCCCCTAAAGACGATTTATCTTGATTGAATAACGACCGGAGCGTATCAGTATTATTGGGAGCTTGTCCGAAAGTTGGAATCAAATCCTCTTCCTCACTACTCTCTTCGGCATCATCAATTTGTTCCGTAGTGGTGCTATCTTTGTCATCCTTGGAGGGGGCCATTTCAACATCATGCTCCTCATCGTACTGTTTTTTGATTGCTTCAGTCGAATAATGCTGCCCAAGAGCATCAAAGTCAAGAGCATTACCTTCATCGTCCTCATCGTAGTACACTTCAACCGGTCTCTCATGCGACTCCTTGAATGTCTCCATGAGCGTCTTGGCTTGTAGAACATCTCCAACATCAATTTCAGCGTCGTCACCGAATTCAACAACTCCTCGTGTCTCGTAATCATACTGCGGAACACTCTTGCGTCCCTTACTGTCATAGGTGACGTCTTCTTCCTCCGACTCTTCGTCAATTTCCATTGGTTTGTCAAAATCGTACTTTGTGAACAAATTGGCAAGCACAGAAGCGTTGGTAGCGTGTTCATCTGAGTAGGCGGAAGCTTCATTTCCAGACTCGTGGCCAGTGCTTGTGACATTATTTTCATTCTCCACAGCCATTGTGTCTGGAACAGCTTTTCTCACATGTACTCTTTCCACAATATGATCGTCTCCGCTATGCCATGCATTGTCATGGAATCTGAAGGTGAGGTCTCTAGCCGTCTTGTTCTTCTCCACGCCCCAGAGCTTAGTCTTGTAAGATTTGATTTGCTTGAGCTCTCCATTGATAAGTGTACGCATGGTCTGCTGCTTCCGCACGAAATAAACTTCTGGTCTTGGGGTTGTTCTGATTCTTCCCTTGATCACTTCACCTCCTCCATTGCTTCTGGAATACTGCTGAGTGAAAGAGCCTCTGGGGATGAGCGTGCTGCCGTAAGATTTTGCGCCTATCAAGTCATGTGTCGGGCTGTTGTTCTTGGTGTTTGCACTGGTATTATTGTGGGTGTGTGCGGACTTGAAGTAGCCCAAGGTGGAACTATTGGGTCCCACTGTACAAGTCTTGACAACAGGAGTGCCCGTGATGCTATTGCTGGAGTGTGGAGTTTCTGCCTCTTTTATGCGGAGAGCTCTAGCCCGAGCTATTCCCTCGTGTTTTTCAAGCACTTTTTTGCTTATTTCTGGACGACTAGCGTCCTTCTTCCAAGCATTCTGAAAGTCTGGTTTGGCCAACGAAATCAGAAGCTTCCGACCCATGAAAAGAATGCCATTGAGCGACAGCTTCAACTTTTGAAACTGTTTTTCCGAAAGATCGATCTCGACAAATGCAAAATAAAAATCGTTGACTGGTTTTGTGTGGTACAGAAGCGATTTGGTGATGGGACCAAACTTGGCCAAACGGGATTCAAGCAGAGCGCCATTTTCGGCAAGCTTCGGCGAGATGTTGCCTATGTGGATTCGCCGACTGGTTACCTGGTCCGAATCTAGCATGGTGCCGAATGATTTACTTAAGAAAGTTAGATGGCTTCTTCGATAGAGGAGATGAGCTATTCGTGGTGTACGGGTGCGTTGCATCGGTTATTGGTACACCGTACGGTCACAAGACGACAAAGAACAGGTTGGGGAAGAAAGTGGAAAAACAAAGACAAAAGTCAAAAAAAAAAAAAAAAAAGAAACAATCAAGAAACGCAATTTAAGAAACTAAAATAGAGCATAAATAACTACCCTGTGGCAGCCCACCAATTCGCTCTAGCCCAAATCATGAGCTATTTGGTGTATGGATGCACTGATAGCACTGTACGGACACAATACCAAGAAACAAATAGAGGGAAAGTAGAATAAAGATTTGAGAAGCAAATCAAAAAAAAAAAAATAATCTAATAAGCGATACAAAGCGAATAAAAACAACACAAGCCATGCTTTACTGAAGCCTCTGTACATTGATATAAATATCCACCCTAGGTGGCAGCCCACAAGTCTCTCAAGCCCAAAACTGAGGTAATGATACCGGCAGCACCAACATCGCCCTCGGTGAAGTGCAAGTGACCCAAAGTGTTGAGGCAGATGAACAAATCCAAAGAATCCCACACCAACTTTCTCTTGACCTGGTAGATCTTGTCTCCAAGAGCATCGACGTCAGTTTTCTCGTCAGCAACAGCCAACTTGGCCCGATTGATACGGTAGGACCTCACCGAATTGACCAACCCGGCCAACAAGCCAAGACCCCAGCATCTGGAGGCCCAGGTGGCTACAGTTGGGAACCTTTTCTTGTCGAGTACTCCCAACATCTTGAACCAGGTGATGGAGTCGAGAGTCAAGTAACCGGCGTAACCTAAGTTTCTGATCACGGTGGTGGCCAGTAACACGGAGTCCAGGAGCTTATTGTCGTAAGCTTTGGAGGCAGCCTGCAAGTGGTTCAAAGGTTTCAAGAATCTCATTCCCTTTCTGATCATGGTGGCATGTTGCTTCAAGTCAAGAAACATCTTGACGGTTTCAGTAGAATATCCCTGTCTGCGCAAGTAGTACGACAAGAATCTCGACAAGTAAGCCACCAATCTGAACGACTTTTCTCTCTTGGGAGTGGAGTCCAAGAACCGGATAAGCTTGGTGAGTGTGGGGTGGTAGATAAGGGTGTCGGCAACCATAATTAGGGAAGTAGTCGTTGCAATAAAGTCGGCGGGTAATGCAAGAAAAAAGAAGTTGCTTGATTGGAAGAAAAAAGTCCGTAAAGTCACAGGCAACTAGGTGTTGGTTATATATTCTGGGGTATGATATTTTCCCATTCAACCGAGGCTAGGGCCCAATGCGCACATCTGGGGCACGCGGCCGCTTAACCGAATTTGGAAGGTCAACACGCGAAGCGGATTTGAGTGTGCAGCGACTTACATTAGAAAGTAGAGAGCGAATGAGACTACGGCGGTGGGCTTTCGAGTAGCTTCCGATGAATAGATCATGGTGTCTTCCCGAGGGGTGGAGGTTGAATGTTGGGCCGAGGAGCCGAGGTGGTGTGGTGTACGGGTGAGGTGTAAGGGTAAGAGTGTTTGCCAGAGACAAGCATGTAATTTCATTTTGGAGTCGAAAGTGGATGAATTTTGGAATTTGATATTGTTCTTTCGAGCATTCGCCGTTTTGCGTATTCTTTACATTAAAACCATGATTTGACGATTACGCGGGGGTACACTTGGTACTACAATTGGTACTATTGTATTGGGGCCCTTGAATGATCCGCCTGTGAGGGGATGTAAGTCCACCATCTGATAATCCCTGATAATTAGATGTCTATAGAATTAAGTAATACGTTATTTGAAATGAAAAAAAAAAAAAAAAAACGTTGTTGTGGTTCCAATGCGCGATGCATTATACACTGGGAAGAGTTTAGCGACTGCCATATTGTAAACAGGCCAATGATAGAAATAACAATTTGTGGCCATAGAAAAAAAAAATAAAATAACCACAAGTGAACCTCACTCATCGAATTCAGCGTATTTAGCCCAAAATATCATATCATCTCTCAACTCTCCATGCCATAATCCCAAATTCTTCGTATCATCTTCCTCGAGTCTATTTCCTATCAAATCACTCTGTGCACGCACATAAACACAAGCCCACCATATCCATGGATCCACAACACCAAAAACCGCCAGAAGCCGCCATGGCGTCCCATGATAACGGGAACGTAACCGAATACGGAACGAGACCCCGCAAAAGCATTCTCAAGCAGCGAGACGGGAACACAATGCCGTTGGTTCCTCTAAACGATAGAAACGGTCAAGAACCGGCTAGAATCGTCAACAGAAGAGTGTCTTTCGCCGAGAAAGTCAAACTCCACCAAATCGATTTGGTCCCTGTTCCTAGCCAGGAGTGGTCTGGCTCTGAACTGCCGAGCATCGACTCCGATGAAGACGTGAGTTTCCTGAAGCTTGAGGCCGATGCTGATGAAATCGTCAACAGGCTACTGGGCCTGGAGTCAGCCGAGATTCCTCAATTGAGCAGCGACGAGGATGAAGGTATTGATGGGGAGGAAGATATTGAAGGCGATGAACAGACAATGGAACTCACAGGTCAGATCAAAGATATTCAAAAGGAGCAGATGAATCATGCAGAAAGCATAGAAAAGCGAAACGGAGAAGTTCATGCTTCAGAACATAAGGAACCACAAAACGGAGAGCTAGACTTTCCAAAACACGAGACAGATAAACCAGCGGAGTCCGTTGATGGTGAATTGGACGAAGCTGATATGGAATTTACAGAGCCTCTCAATGTACCTGTGGTACAAGAACAGCCGAATAGACACAATCAGACCGATAGTCAAGATCGAGAAGAAACCATGGACATCACGAAGCTCCACTATAGCCAGTCTGAAGCCGCCGCAGAAGCAACCGTAGAGTTGACTATGGATATTACAAAACAATATGACATCCCTCAACTCTCGAGTGCGTTGGGAAGCGAGGAAGACAAGCAAGACGAACGGCCACCACCGCTCAAGTCTTCAAGTCCATTTCAGATTCCTCATCTTGAGCCACTTACAGACAACAGCGACGAATGGACTGATGATGTTCCCATGGAGTTGACGCAGCCATTATCTACCGCTGAGCAAGAGTCGAGATCAAGAGATTCTGAGCCAAGGCCAGAATCTGAACAGGGTACACAAGGGCCTGAACAAGACACACAAGGTGCTGAAGAAGTGTCTGAGCAAGTTTCTAATCACGGTTACGAACAGCACCAAGATACCCAGAACAATCATGACGAGGAACAAGAAATGGAATTGACAAGTACAATAAGAATGGGATCGGAAACAGACAAAGGTGCAATTAATCCTCAAAATGAACAAGCGAACGAGGAAGACCAGAAGGAAGACGGTCATGCCGATAACCAAGAAGATCAAAATACGGGCGCTGACCTGAACGAATTTGCAACCGAAACTGAAACTTCAAATCCTCAAGGGGCCCAGGATATCAACTCTCCAGTGCTGAATCTCCTTCCTAACGGAAAACGTTCCAGGTTGAACGAGGCTCCGCTTACTCCAAAACGCTTCCACACAGAGTCCACAACAACAACCACGATACCTCTTGCAGACATGTCAATGTCTTCCAATGGAGATGCTGATGACGAGATCCCTGTTGTATCTCTCACAGAATTCTTGACAGAGATCGGCATCAAATTCTACGATGATTTGGAGTTCTCTATAGACATGTCGAATAGATACAGGCTCTCGGTCTCCGATTCACATGGTCTACAATCCCAAGACGACTATTATCGGGCAAACGTTCAACTTCCAGTGCTAGAGGTTTTCGAGCTTTGCTGCAAGGAACTTTCTGAAAAGATCAAACAAGGCAAGAAACTATTCGACGAATTGAAGGACGAAACACTACAAAATAACCCAGACATATTTCGAAAATATTTCAAATCGTCATTCTACGACCAAATGACCATGAAATCTCGCTTCCACACTCTAAAGGAGTATACAAGGCAACAAGCAAAGCAGATCTGGTATCAGTGGAGAACAAAGTTAATCGAGAATATTCTCGATGTGTTGAAGGGCAACATGGAATTGCTTGAATCCGACAAGGCTACTTTACTTGATCAGATATCGTCACTCGACGCCTTATTCCGTGACATCCAACAGCAGTATCATAGTGTACGGCTCGATATACTCCAGTTCAAAGATATCCAAACAAGATTCGAAAATTTGGACACAGAACAGCTCAAGAACATCAAATCCAAACTAACAGACCTCAACCAACAACTCATTGACCACAAAGCAAAAATCACTCAGAAAGAGAAAGAATTGACGACGTTGCAAGATGAGATTGAGGAGAAAAACAAGCAGATTGCCAGCCTAAAAACACAGCTCGCCGCATCAGACAATAAGCTTAGCCAAATGCGTCCTTTCAACAGTGCTGAGATCGGCGACTTGGAGTTCAAGTCTCTTATGCTTCAAGCAGGAGCAGGCTTGGAGTACGTTAGGGTGGTGCAAGAAAAGACATTTGAGTTCCAATTCAATCCAAGAGTTAAGGTTATAATTGATTTCTCGGAGCCTAATTCATCCAAGAGCATCACACTTCTGCTTCTGAATAATTCTAAGGACGAGGTGCTACACAACGATTATCTTCTAACGAACTATTGCCAAAAGATTGCAGAACAGACGGGGTTTACGAACATTTACGACTCCTTTGTCAGTTTCCGCAGGAAGTGGCTCAAGATCACGGAAATTGACCGTGACATATACCAGATTTCCGTAAAGTACCCTGTGAAGTTCAATGTGAGCAGGGACTACATTGACTTTACGTTTCGCTACTATTCTTTTCAGCACAAGCAGAAGGCAGAATGCAACGTGACCATCCCATTGGACACTATTTTGGATTATCCAAAAAATGTGAAAGTCAGGGTTGTTCCCTACAGACCATCGCAGAAAGACGAGTCCGACATAAAACGTCAGATAACGTTGGGATCTAGGTACCTTATGTTTCGCAGCTTGCAGGACGTTGAGAATTGAGACGGAATGAGGATAGTTATACCTTCCGAGACGGAGAAAAGACAATGAACAAGCAACAACACCGGAAAATAAAATTCTGGAACATCTTAACACCCCGAAACCGAAATCGAAAACCGATGAGCAACTCCACCCCCAGCTTCAACCGATCAGCGTTACCACCGCCGTTTATCGGCTTTAAGTCACGTGCCCTCCCGACCGGCCCATTACAAAGCACACCTACGCACCACTAATTCTCTACGGATAACACAATGGCAGCCCCGGAAGAACCGACAGACCAGTTGTCTCGCCGCCAATCATCTGACTCGCCCTTTCACGATAACGCACAGATCCAGGCAGATTCCGACTATGACAGCGACGACTCCCTTGAAGAGGCCCCCCTCAAGAAGGAGAGAAACAGACGTCCGCCAGAAAACAGCTTCTCTCAGCAGAGATTGAAGGCTGTCAATCCCGTGTTCACCGCTGCAACGGTGATCCCTCTCCTTATTATTTTGGGTATCATCTTTGTTCCTATTGGAGGAGCTATGTGGTTAGCAGCACACAGAATCCAAGATGTAACGATAGATTACTCCCACTGCGAGACGAACGCTTCTCCAGACCATTGGTCGCCTATTCCCGATGAATATGTGCGGTACAGATACAAGGATCAGCCTGCGGTGACCACGGCCCAGTGGAAGTTGGAGACTGACGACACACAGCAGTTTGAAGACGAAAGAAACGTGTGCAAGATCCAGTTTCACGTCCCCCACCGCGTCAAAGGTCCGCTTTATTTTTTCTACAGGTTGGAAAACTTTTACCAGAACCACAGAAGATACGCCAAGTCGTTGTCGGAGGATCAGATCCAGGGACATGCCGCATCGGTGAATGACATCAAGAATACAGTGGGACTCAACTGCGAGCCACTTTCGCTAAACTCCGATGGGAAGAGAATCTACCCATGTGGCCTTATTGCCAACTCGATGTTCAACGACACGTTTCTGTCGACATTGGAGGCCGTGAACGGCTCTTCAACAAGCTACAACATGACCAACAAGGGAATTGCATGGTCGGGCAACAAGAACCGATACAAGAAGACCAAGTACCATTACACAGACATCGTTCCTCCTCCAAACTGGTACAAGTGGTTTCCCGAAGGATACAACGCCACGAACGTGCCAGATATCTCTACTTGGGAGGAGTTTCAGAATTGGATGTTCACGTCGGCATTTGCCGACTTCGGCAAGCTTGCGTTGAGAAACGACAAGGACGCTATCGAGGAGGGCATCTACGAGGTGACTATTGGGTTGCACTTTCCTGTTTTGCCATATAAGGGCAAGAAGTACATATTCATCTCGCAGAGATCTGCTATTGGAGGTAAGAACTACTTCATGGGATGGTCTTGGGTAGTCGGAGGCGGTGTTTGTCTTGCCATGGGATTTGCTTTGTTGGCGGTGAACTTTATCAGCCCAAGAAAGCCAGGCGATGCCAATTTGCTCAGTTGGAACCGGGAAAAGTTTGCTGAGGATGAGAAGGAGGAGGTTGAGGCAGAGCAGTAGATGAGACACGATGATGTTGAAACGAGCTGTCCGACTTTCAAGAGAGGAATCTGAACTAGGGTTAGTACCTATAGCTTTGAATCAACATGAAGCGAATTGTAATGTTTGCCGGTCAGGTGAAAAGTAGTGATTTGTTCCTGCGAGTTGACAATTAGTAATCTGCTCGCGCAAGGTGATAATTAGTAAGCTTGTTCGGCAAGGAGACAATTGGCACCTTGTGCCGATGTAGAATATGTGGGTCTAAAAATGCGCGATAAGCGGCTCAGAGTGTACACTAGTTACCGAGCATCGCAAGCCTCACGTATGCAGATCTCAGAAAATATTGGCCCAAAATGAATGGCAATTTCCACGATAGATCAGCAACCTGAAGCCCAAGTTCCAACTACAATTCGCCTGTCGACCCCCCTGAGCCCCGTCAAACTCACCCAAAAAATCCCAAAAATTCTCTTTTCCAGAAACCCTCGTGGAATGCTTACTAAGAGTGAATTCTCAAAGCTTCTATGCGTCGCTTGTTCCTCGGCCCGGCACCTAATAACGGTCTGCAGATCTGAAAGCAACGTTGCCCCGCAAGAACCTATAAAAGGGCCAACAATGGGGCTTTCGTTAAGGCCAGCAATTTTTTAAGAACCTTGCCTGCTACCCCAAAACCATGACTAAGCAAATTATTATTGAAAACTCGCCTACTGGTGACGTCAACCTTCAATTCGGTCAACCAGACTCCACTTTCAAGCTCGTTGACACCCAGCTTCCACCATTGAAGGACTCGCAAGTCAAAGTCAAGATTTTGTACTTTTCCAACGATCCTACCCAAAGAAACTGGTTTGCCGCAGACCAGGATGTTTCCAGAGCTTATGTGACGCCAATTCTTAAGGGCGAAGTTGTGGTATCTCTTGGATTGGCTGAGGTGTTGGAGTCCAAATCTGACAAGTACCATAAGGGTGACATTGTCAGCGGAAGGTTTGGATGGCTGGAAGAACTAGTTGTTCCTGAAGATGATATCTTCAACACTATCGACGTCCATTCCGGGTTGCCATTGCCCCTTTATCTCTCCAGTGTGGGAATGACCGGCTTGACTGCCTACTTTGGATTGACCGAGGTGGGTCACTTGAAGGAGGGCCAATCAGTGTTGATTTCGGCTGCCTCGGGTGCTACAGGCTCCATGGCTGTGCAGCTTGCCAAGCACGTGTTCAAGGCTAGAAGAGTGATTGGTATTGCCGGAAGCGATGACAAGTGCAAGTGGGTGGAGTCGTTGGGTGCAGACTACTGTGTCAACTACAAGGACGCCGACTGGAAGGAGAAGTTGTCTGACTATATCGGCACCGACTACGTGGACGTCTACTACGACAACGTTGGTGGAGACATGTTGAGTTTTGCCTTTGGCAAAGTGGCTAGATTCGGCAGAGTTGTTGCCTGCGGTGCCATTTCCGGCTACAACGTTGCATCCAAGTCGACCGTGACAAATTGGCTCGAGGTGGTCGTCAACAGATTGACCGTCCAGGGCTTCATTGTTTCGGACTACATTTCCAAGTATCCAGAGACTGTGGCCGCAATTGAGGCTGCGTTGAAGGACGGCAGAATCAAGGCATCCGAGGGTGCTACTGTGGAGGATCTTAGCTCGGAGAAAAATCCATTGGAGAAGGTTCCTTGCACTTGGCACAAGTTGTTCACTGATGAGAAACCAGTGGGTAAGTTGATCACGAAGATCTAAATAGCGACAGAAATAGAGTTTTACTAGGATCGGTTTATGAATTCACGTACTGATAATAATAATTGTAGGCCAGTCGCGCTAGTGAAGAGAGAGAAGAAGGCCCTTTGATGTTGGATGACAAAGAAAAGCGATATTAACAACTGGATCCATTTAATTCATGATTGGCTTCCAGTCATTCATAATTGGCTCCCGGTTTCTTTCAAAAATGCCCGGTCAAACGCCAAAACTTCTCAACCACAATTCCCGTCAAGTAGCTGTCGTTCTATCTGCACAACACTATCAACAAAGGTCTGGCGCATCACAAGCGTGCCTTCAGTCTCCTCTGCAGCAAAAAAAATCAGGAAAAGACATTTCTTCTAATAGCATAATAAGATTTGCAACCAAAACTGCAACTTCCCCCATGCTGTAATGTCGCCGTCCCTGTCTCGAGCCACAGACTCCAGGGCATCCAAACTCCACAAATACCAGGAAAAGGAATCGGAGTCCAGTTTCGCGGACGATTTCAATGTCGGAACAGAGTCACTCGATCTCTCGTTTTCTAAATTCACTCATGTGTCAGGTCTTTCGGTCGCCAAGGCCAAATCGAACGTTTCCCATGACTCGTCTACTTCTGAGTCTTTGGACAAATTACAATTGAGAAGCCAATTGCCACTGAGAACGCATACAGTCGATCTGGTTCGCTTTCAAGGATCTAGAATGGAAGCTATTTCTGAGTCCCACGACTCGAATTTCCCCAGACCTTCGCCTTTTATCGGTGGTCTCCACCTACCCAAAAGCAGAAACTCCAACCAGAAACAGACCTTCATGCCCGAATTACCCTCCACTCCCACGGACGAAAATCCCGCTCTGACCAAGCGTAAAGTGTCGGAGAAAATCTCGTTGACGCCGGCACAAAGGGTGGAGAAGCGACTGGGGCCCAAATCGAAGAACCCTCTAGACAATTTTAAGTTCTTCGAAAAGGTGGGACGCGGAGCGTATGCGGACGTCTATCGCGGTGTGAACGTTAAGACGAATCAAATTGTAGCCATCAAACAGATCTCTCTAGAAAAAGACTATGACCTTCGAGTACTCATGGGTGAGATCGATCTCTTGAAGATCTTGAAACACGAAAACATCGTCAAGTATCATGGTTTTGTGAAGACCCTGAGCTCTCTCAATGTCATTCTCGAATATTGTGGAAGAGGCTCGCTACGTCAGCTCTACAAAAAAGCTGGACAAGGTTTCCATGAGCTGGACATCATTTCCTATGCCGAGCCGATTCTCCAGGGCCTTCATTATCTCCACGAACAAGGTGTGGTGCATCGAGATGTGAAAGCTGCCAATGTCCTTCTAACTGATGCAGGCGAAGTCAAATTAGCGGACTTCGGTGTCGCCACAAAGGTGGCTACTCTGCATAATACAGTGGTTGGAACTCCAAACTGGATGGCTCCAGAAACTGTTTTGGGTGGTGAAGGTATTTGTACCGCATCGGATATTTGGTCGCTTGGAGCCACCATTATTGAGTTGTTCACCATGAACCCGCCTTATCACGATTTGAATCCAATGGCTACTCTCCATGCAATCGGCACAGACGATCACCCACCATTGCCGTCTGGATTGTCTCCAGTAGCCAAGGACTTCCTCTTGGAATGTTTTCAGAAGCAGTCAAGTATTAGAATAAGTGCCAAGTTGCTCTTGAAACACAAATGGATGATACATCGGAGCGATCATTCTACAAGATCCACAGTTACAAAGAAGAGTTCTCTACTTGGAAGACTCGCAGAGTTGCAAGACGATAAAGAAAACCACTTGGGTGACGAGTTTGCCGAGCCCACAGCAGCAACACCTTCACGACTTATATCTCCAGCAGAAGGTGAGCTAGACGTCTCCCATGGAAATCACTCTCGTTCATCGCCCGAGAAGAAGTACACAAGGGCAGAACTTCTAACCAAATTTACAGACAATGATGACGAGCTAGAAATCACACCACATGAAAATCCCGAGGAATTGAGCTTGAAACTTGCCGTGGAGAAGGATTTCGCACCCGAGGGCAACGAGGAAGTCAATGACCCGTTCCTTGAACTCGACATCGAGAATTTTGATACCAACGAACTAGAGGTACAAAGCAAGATGGAGTTTCTCACCAACAAGCTTGTCAATCGAGTTTCTAACTCTCATCTCGGCAATGAAGAAGTGACACAATCGCTTGTGAAAATCACGGGAAGAATGTTGCAGCTAGTGAAGAAGTATCCTACACTGCACGATGTAATCATACGAGAACATGGTGTGCTCACATTGATGGAACTCTTAGAGAATGCGCCAGATCTTGCAGAAGAGCATAAGCTCTGGTATCATGTCTTGGCGACTTTGAACTACATCTTCGCTGACCATGTAGCTCAAGTTGAGAATTTCTCATTGCTTGGTGGTATCCCAATGATCACTCAGTTTTCCAAGCTTTCGTTCAGCTTGCCAGTTCGCCTGCAAGTGGTGAAGTTTGTGAAGATTTTGCGCAAGTCTGATAAGGCAATGCTCATGTTTGTTTCCGCTGGAGGATTGAGAGTGTTATCACGGTTTTTGGAAGAGGACTTCGATCTCAATCCAGACTTCCCGTTAGTTGCCATTAATTGCATTTATGAGATCCTTGCGAAGGACTTGACCAGATTTAAATCGGATATGTGCCGAATTCTATCGAAATACGGCGTGGTGTTCTGGCTTGTCGTTTTGCTCAACAGACTTGCACGGTACTCTTCCAACCCAGTTTCCGTTGTTCCCGAGGATCATGTTGAGGCCGCTATTGATAAGATTCTTGGAGTAATGAAATTCTTTGCTCAAGCCGAACCCAAAGTCAGGGTCAGCATTTCTAATCCTGATTTGTTCAAGCTCCTCATTAAGGTTTATCCATCATTGAACTTCTTGAGACAGCAGGCAATACTCAAATTCTTCCGGTCAATATCTTGCATCAGCCAGCTTTTGCGCCAATTGTATTCGGCAGACATTCTTGAGTTCTACGTTAATCTCTTGATGCAATATACTCCAACTACCCCTCGGTATAAGGAAGTCGTCAACATCGTTTGTCCGTCACTCTACAATTGCTGTTATTTGAATCACAGCAAGGAGACGGAGATCGTCAAGCTTGGAGTAGTTCCTCTATTGAGAGACCTCTCCAAGATCAACCTTCTGTTCCGACAATTCGTTCTTCCGTTGATTTGTGAGTTTGTCTATTGTGACGCGTACGTGAGGCTGGTCCTCATGAGGCACGATGTGCTCAATACGTTTTTCAATTTACTAGTTGACCCATACTGGCATTTCAATGCCATGGACTCCATTTTGCATTGGTGCTCCGAGGACCCTAAGCTCCACTTGCTTGAATCGTCCAAGGCTAGGGATTGCATGACCAGTGGATTTTTGATGTCCAAAATCTCTAATATGGAGGCAGCACTCGACAATTATCTCACTCTTGTGACATCAAACAAGGAAGTGTTGGACCTCATGACCAAGGACTCCATTGTAAGTTCTATTCTTACAAAGTTATCTACATATAACAAGAATCCTGCTGCCAAGTTGTCGTTGCTCAGAATACTTCGATGTGTGGTTGAGCACGCGGTCGAAAGCCGCCAGTATGAGTCCATTACTACGCTCGGCAAGGTGTTCGACCTGATGAACCTGATTCTTACCAACGACTATTCAGTGTTGGTGCATGACTTGGCTTCCAAGATCAAGAAACTCTTGACGAATCCGGCATACAGACGGGATCCTGTTGATCTTGTAGACGAGCTGAATTACTCTAGCTAGCATGTCTACGGCGCTGTTTGCTGGAAAATTAATAACATAATCTATATTGTATCTCACCACCGGTCCTGCTTCCTGGGTCTTTCGCACCAGATGTATCTGTTTTCGGCCCTCACACCAGTACATCTCAGATGCTACCTGTTACCGAGGATTCGAAATGTGGAGAAGCCAACCACTTTGCACAGCTAATGTCCAAGAAGTATATAATCTACCCGTCACCTAGGGTTTCTCAACTTGACGCACATATCCTTGATGGCGAACTTTTCTCATTGCTAAAGCAACAGCTCGCAGATTCCTTCCAGCTGCTCTCAGGTAAGTCTTGGTCATATGGTCAGCAACCCGAACTATGGAATCTAGCGCTCAGATTGCTTATTTTCCACCTAACGACGTATAAGTCAGGATCGTCGTATGGGTTGAAGCTTCAAAACTTGAAACTCTCAAATTCATCCACCGGCAAGGTCATTGGTCGTGGCACCAAGTTAATGATCTTGGGAACTTTATTCGGTGACTTCTTTTTCAAGAAGTTGCAGTCGTATCTCTATTCTCTCGAAGGGGGGCATATCACGGACGAATCTCTACGTGAGAGAATAAAAGCAGTCCTTCTTCGCAACAAGGAGACTGTTCTCAAGAGGATAGACGATACTATCAAAGTATTGGACTTATGCAACTTTGTGTCGTTCCTAGTACATGGACGGTACCCCACGATTCTACATCGTGTATTGGGATTATCTATGACTCCGGTCATTGCTGACTTGTTGAAGTTCGATGCTGATAAAGTGAACTTCGAGTTTCAAAACAGACAATTGGTATGGAATGTCATGACGGAGTTTCTCGTCTTTATTTTCCCGATGCTCCAGCTCAGAAAAGTGAAGAGGCTGATTCTCAATCTTCTCCCCAATACGAAAAGGGACCAGTACAGAACTACCGCTCAAACCCCCATCCAGACTAGGTTCACAACTCTTCCCATTGCGCAATGTGCAATCTGCATTGAGACCATAGAGAGAAACGACATCAAGGCTGCCAGCACATATGTCACCAATGCGTTCATCACTAACTGTGGTCATATTTTCTGTTATGTGTGCCTTGCGACGAGATTCAATGCCATTGAAAATGGAAATGAAGAAGCTGAGGGTTGTCCACGGTGTCGAATGAAGTTGGAGTCTTTTCATCAGTACGGAGCTCAGGAGGATATGGACGCTGATGCTATCATGGTGAAATATGAGGAGGTTGAAGGGGAATCGGATGAGGAGGTCAGTGAAGCCGGCGAAGCTTTTGATGAACGAAAAGAAATCGAGCTGGATAGTGATCAGGAACCAGAAGTTCCAATTGGAAAGGAGAAGGAAGATTTCAGTGAGATGGAGGACTTGGAGGAGGATGTGGATGACGACGTGGACGAGGAGTTAGACGATTATGAAGAAGCGGAAGATGATGATTTTGACGATGACGATGCCTTTTATGAATAGTGTATTTCTTTGCGACACAATGCATTTAGTCCATGAGTTTTTTCTTCACTAGCTCCATAAGATCTGTGCTGTACTTTTCAAGAATGTCATTGTAATTGCTACCTCCAAGCAATGACAAAATCTCTTCAAGGTCTTGTTTTAAGATTCTCTTATTCTGCTCAGTAAAATGTCCTTTTTGGGCCAGCGCCCTGATCATGGCCAAATAGGCGGTCGAGCGTTCCATAGCGTCATTATGGCTAGTAGGCGACGGCGGAGTAAGTACCGGAGAGTCTTTGGAGACGCCAAGTCTTGAAGATTGTGAAATCAGAATATTCTTTGCTTTTATTGGCGAGTCGGACCGTAAACTGCGAGATGGTGATGGTTGTCTTGACAAATTTAATTTGGCTGACGTTGCAGCTGAACTTATCGTGGTCTTTTTAGGTGACGACTCTCTTGAAAACGTCTCTTTAGATGGAGATCTGGAAAGGCTCGCTGGCCTGCTTGGTGACTCGGTGCTTTTCTTCTTTGCTTCAAGTCTTCGCAATGTCGCACTAGTCAATCTTCTCGTGGGTGACTCGGCTTCAGGAATTGAATCCGTCGGTGGGATTATCAGTGATTTCCGAGGAGAAGATTGCGCTGACAGGAGAGGCGTTGGCAAAATTTTTCTTGTAACTTTTGCATAAAGAGGAGAGGAGTCTGGAGTGGATTCTCTAGACTTGCTGTCCAATTTAGAAATAGATGCATTTGAATCATGAAGTAGGGTCCATTCAAAAAGGCAGCCGTCGGATCCTATGGATGTAAGGACGGAATTCTCTTCGAATAGACCAAGAATTGTATCTGAATGGCCCCAAGCGACACAGACATGTTTTCCGGAAATCAAGTGGAACACCCGAAGCGACTTATCTGTGGATGAGACTGCAATATAGTTTCGAGGTAGCACGGCGAATTTCTCAACGCATAGAGAATCATTTGTTTCATCACTGAATAATTTAAGAGACCTCTTGAACTCTAAAGTACCCGTGTCGTAGATCAGAAGACTCTTATCATTTGTGGAAATAATGAGAGTTGATTCAGAGACTTCCATAGCTAGTGGAGTAGTCTTGAGAGTGAGAATCTTCTTCTGATAGACAGAGACTGGCTCCCCATCATGCAGTTGCCCATCTTCCACAATCTCGTGCACAGAAACCGTTCGATCAGCAGAACATACGAACAAACATGAGTTGACAAAGCTTGCAGCAATCAAGTTTCCATTGTGCGTGGGTAATGTTCTCATCAATTCCCACGTATCATTGTTCTGGTAGTAAAGTTGTATCATCCGATCCCTAGAGATGCTACATAGCATTTTCACTTCTCCGACTTCAAAATAGACAATATCGTTAATCGTTGACGAGTGCGCCTTGATGTTTAGAATCGGAGCAGGTTTCTCGGCTGAAAGGTCAAGAATAGATATTTGGCCATATTTGTCACCCAAGAATACTTTATCGTCGACGAGTTCAACTGCAGTCATTTCGTTAGCGACAACATCCGACAGTGTCAAAGTGTGAGAATGTACCAACTTTAAGTCTTCACTCTTCAGTAACGTGTAAATCTCGCCGTTCGTGGAGAAGAATACCAACTTTCCACCGGTTGCCTTCTTTCCGCCAGCTATGGATGCTGTTTTCGGGCCCATAATAATTCTGGAAGTGCCAGATGCAGCGTTGTACAAGATTATTTGTTCTGACCGTGAGAGGTAGATTAACCCTGTTTCCCAATCATATGCCTTCACCACAGGCCCAACCTCAGTCTCACTACTTGGAGAGATACTCAGAATGAGACGGGACGACTTCAGCGGAGATGCCATGGTTGATTCGAGGAGTGATTCGCTGATTGGCTCTAATTCCGCAAGCTCCATCACTTGCGGCATCAACTCTTTGTTAAAGTACCAAAGCTTGTGCTCCTCATAGTTGACCAGCAACCCATAGAGGCCGCTAGGATGATGAGCAACTGGAACAAATTTGAGAGAGCCGTCTCGAATCAGAAGAACAAATAAAATATCATTTCCACGCACCAATACCTCATCCGGGTTGATAGAGACTGCCTCCTGTAAGTTCTGGTCCAAGTACTTGCCCAATACAACATTTCTGCCCCTCAAAACAGCCAGTTTCAGCACTCCCTGCGCCGCAGTCTCGCAAGACCACACTTTCAAAAAGCGAAGTCCGGCAGTAACTATGTGACTCTCTCCATTTCCAGAATCATGCCAAAGCAACGCATTGACGACTGAAGAGCATTTATTGCCCGCACGTAGCGTGATGGAATGAGGTGTGTACTTCCAGATGTAGAGGAAACCATCGGCTAAGTTACCTAGAGAGCAGAACGAACGCAGGTCCGGCGAGAAGGCAATGCTCTTGACCTCGAAAGAATGTTCGTAGATAATTGCAAACGGCGACCCCGATGAGTCCGGCGCTAGCGAAAAGAGTAATATTCTAGGTCTGTAGCCAGCCTCTCCAACCGCTAGAACACGACCGTTGGGAGCCAACGCTAGGCAGCTGACCGCTCGGACTCTTATTTTGGATTTGGCCGGCAGAAGTGCCCCAGACACGTCTTTGAGGTCATTCCTCATCAGACTCAGTCGCAGCGAGTCTGCATTATCGCCAATGCTGCGTTCGTACGTAATTGGTGTTTGTGACACTGGATATCCATAGATATCTCTTTTCGAGTCTGTGTCCAGAGAATTGTCTGACAACAGATGATATGACGCGTAGGATTGACCAGGGGGGGTGAGCTCAATCAGATTGTTGGCAACGAAATACCGCTGAGATTCCACGTCTCCGTCGGCGCCAATTGTGGAGACAACAACTCCACCACCAGCCGTGTATGCTAGCTTGTTGTCTACAGCAGCAAATTGAAAGGGGCTTTTCGCTGAGGTGCCACGGACGGAACGGAATTGCAAATTAGAGAATCCTTGTTCGATGTCTGGCATTTCCAAGAATTGTAACTTTCTGTAAACTCGTCAGTGTTTACGTTTCCAATATGTTGGTGTTAGCTTGTCTACAGGTCTGGCCCCAGATTTGAGATGGGCTGCGATTCTGAAATAGACTCCGAGTTTTAGAAAACACCACAATGGTTCAGGAAATCGAGCTCTCGATTGCGGAAACAAATAAGCTCCGTGCACAGCTCGGCTTGCTGCTAATACCCGACCCCCAAGAATCAAAACGGGAGGAAGTGGCAGACACACTTTCTACTGAGGGAGCTAATCGGCTTCGGATGTCGTTAGGACTTCGGCCAAGACAGGAAGAAAAAGAAGAAATCGGCATAGTGGGTGGAAATCAGACGATAAAAACAGTGAAGAATACAGAAAGGAAGAAGCCAGCTGAAAAAAAGTCAGCGAAACAGAACATGCTATTCTATAATGACATCGAGTCGACGGAATCTTGGTTGGAGAACATTGGAAAGAAGAAGAGTGGAGCGAAGAAAGAGGAATCCTCAAGAACTGAAGATCTGGATACCGAGTTCACGCTTGCTCATGGCGACTTGGTATCGGAGCTTCGAGACGGTGAAGTGCTTACACTAGAGGATGGAGGGATTTTGGACGAAGACCAGGATGACATTTTGGTGAATGAAAAGATGAAGAAACTTGCTAAGGAGGAAAGAGATATGGCTGAAAGGAAAAAGCAAGCTCTGCTAGAGTACGGACTGCGAGAAAGGTTTGAGGATGACGTTGTGAAAGACAATCTGAAAGTGACGATCAAAGGCAGCCAAATCCACGTTCTTGACAAGCAGGAAGAAGGCGATGATGAAAAGAGCAAAGGGGTGACAAAAGTGATCTTTGACGATTTGGACGAGGAGCTTGATCAACCGAAGGCACCAGTGAAGATGAAAAAGATCAAAAAGTCTAAAAAGCCATCCAAGAAGAGAGCAAGAGAGGAGCACTCGGTGGAGGACACAGGTCCGATGTTTACGGTGGCGTTGGATGAAGAAGAAGAAGAAGAAGACCATGAGCTAGAGTTGATGCTAACTTCTGCGAGAAAAAACAAACAGAAGCAGCGCAAGATGATGACCGCAGAGGAAATAGCGAATGAGGTCAGGCTGCATCTGCGGGCAGACGCAATGTTTGAAATCAGAGACGGTTTTGTGTATGACGATACGAAAGACTTTTTCGACTCGTTGCGGCCTGAGAAAGAGGAGGACGTTGCAGATTCTGGGAAAGAAGAGGAGGTTGATTTTAAGAAGGAGGCTGCAGACTCTACGATGGAGGTCGCAGACTCAATAGAAGAACTGGAAAAGAGAAACGGTATTGAGAACGGATCGGCGAAATCTGAAGAGACTCCTATTGCACAAAGATCCAACTCGGAAGCTTCGGAAGACACATCTGGTGACTCTGTGGAGAACTCTGGACCCAAATTCACCACTCTTCTGGATACTCTCAAGTATCTCCGACAGAACGGGCAAGTCGAAGAAAACCAACATGACAAAGTCAACAGACGAGCCCAAAAGGAAGCGGAATTGACCCGAATTAAAATCTCCATCGAAGAAAGAATCGTCAGAGAGGAACTACTGATGGATCACAACTACATCGGTGCATCGAATGACGAGAAAGAGAAAATCTTCGACCGTGTGCTTAATGACCGACTTGTGGCCAAAGGCATTGTGCAAGCGGTTTCCCGTGGAAAATATTCCCGCTACTCCTCCTCCAAAGACTCTCTTTCGTCTTACAATCCACAGGTTCGACTTCGGTATACGGACCGCTCCGGGCAAGAACTTGACACTAAACAAGCATGGAAGGAATTACTGCACAAGTACCACGGACTGGAACCCAAGCATAAGAAACAGAAAGGGAAGTCACAGGATCCTAAGGAGACCGTCATTGGATGAGCGGAGCAAGGAAGGTGGAGAAAGGCTTCACTTTTCCACTTTTCCGACCTTTCCGATTTCCAAAAACAAGGTTTCCATTGCAATGCCATTGCAATTCTTTCCTCTTGGTTCCTGTCCACAAGCATGATAAGATGGTAATTACTGCGAAGGGTATGCAGGCTGCTGGCTGTCCCATCAATACTACCACCATTAAATTTCAACCGGCGGGACGTAAAAATGGATTCAAAGCCCATCAAAGTAGTATATTACGCCTTTCAAGTTGTTTTCCCTTTTCCTTCTCCCCCATATCGAATGGCTAGCGCTTCTATGCTCTCCAATATGCTAAGTCCGTCATCGGCCCACCGTACTGTACGCAACACCAGATGTAAAAGATAATTTCTTCCTTAGTAATATAGCGAACCATTTTCCCAATCAGCCTTCTGATCTTCTTCCCGATTTTTGTCGTGATCTATTCTTTCAGCCCGTCCGAGTGTCCCCCACGTGTCTATTCCTATCATGACCTCCCAAGCCGTATTGGAGGTGTCTGGAATGACGTGTGCTGCATGCTCAGGTTCTGTCACCGAGGCATTAGAGAAGGTTCCGAATGTTTCCAAAGCTTCGGTGTCTCTCTTGACCGGCGAGGCTAGCATAGCTTTCCTGCCTCCCACGACTCCCGAGATGCTTGTTGGAGCTGTTGAAGACTGCGGCTTTGACGCTTCCGTATTGTCGTACTCTCCGTCTAAATCATCCAAAACTATTGTCTCCATCTCCGGGATGACATGTGCCGCATGTTCCGGAAGCATCACCGACGCCCTTTTGGCAGTGGATGGCATTTCAGATGCTGCGGTCTCACTCTTGACGGCATCGGCAGAAATCAGCCATAGTTCTGCCGTCTCCACTGAACAAATCATTTCCACCATTGAGGATTGCGGATTCGACGCCAATATCGAGTCCACGTTGGGTCTGGACCGCTTGGAACGCCTTCGATCCACCTTTGTTGTCAAGGGAATGACTTGTGGCGCATGCTCTGCCTCTGTCACTGAAGCATTGGAGAGTTTGGCTGGTGTAGCGAGTGCGTCCGTATCCCAGATGACACTGTCCGCAGTAGTGGAACATGACTCGTCCGTTCTTCCCGAAGAACTCAGAGTCATAATTGAGGATTGTGGTTTCGATGCAACTCTCGTCAAGTCGGCCCTCACGTCTGTGTCCCGGGAAGACTCTATTCAGAATCTCGTGTTCCAGATCTATGGCATTGATGAATCCACCGAGCTCTCTTCGTTTCAATACAACGTGGATGCCATTCTCAATAGCCTTGTTGGCGTTGAAGATTCGCAATTTGTATTTAAGGGCCAGATGGATGCTGAGCAAGCGTCGACCTCACGTTCCACTGACCTCGAGCAAGAAAACCTCATTGACGAGCTTCGTGTGACTCTTAATGCATCAGTCACTGGCATTCGAACCCTTGTGGATGCGTTGAACGGTCAGGATTCGCGATACCGCTTCGTCATTCTTAATTCCGTCGACCAGTCTCTTACTTCGCAGTTGAATTTGCTCTCCAAGGCTAAAGACATTCAATACTGGCGTTCCAACTTCTTCAGCTCGCTCATGTTTGGAGTCCCTGTACTTTTGCTTTCATTCACGGAGGGTACCAAGCTTTGGAGGAAACTTATCATCTTTCACGGACTCTACTGGGTGTCTGTTCTTGAGTTTGCCTTGGCAACCCACGTATTGTTCAACCTTGGTTCCGTTTTCTTCAAGAAGTTTGGCGTATTCCTTCGTCATAAGGGCAAAAATGCAAATATGGATGTGTTGGTTTGCATTTCCACCCTGATCTCATATGCATTTTCAGTCTACTCCATTTTTCTTAGTGTATGGACAGGCCAGACTGATAAACCTCCTAAGGTGTTGTTCGAGACAGTTGTCATGCTTGTTTCTTTTGTTTCTTTCGGAAAGTGGATAGAAAATATGGCCAAAGGTGCCACTTCTACGGCATTGTCAAGGCTTATGCAGTTGACCCCAACAACGTGTCTGATTGTCGTTGATGTGGAGAAATTTGAAAGTTTGATGGCTTCCCAAAACGTCGAGGGTGCAGTATCAATTCTGGAGCTCCAAACAAGAGACATTGCAATTGACTTGTTGCAAGCTGACGATGTTGCTCTTGTTATTCCAGGAGGAAAGGTGCCTGCGGATGGAGTAATTGAATACGGATCGACTGAGATCGACGAGTCTATCATCACCGGTGAATCCTTACCTGTTTGTAAGACAGTTGATGACTCCGTCATTGGAGGATCAATCAATGGTCCTCACTTGTTTTATATGAGGGTCACTGGAGCAGGAAAGAACTCTCAATTGCATCAAATTATTGATATAGTCAAAAATTCCCAGGTCAAAAAGGCTCCAGTCCAGAGGTTTGCTGATTACATTGCTGCAAGATTCGTTGCCGCAGTGTTGATCTTGTCAACAATTACTCTTCTTGTCTGGGTGGTGATTTGTCTGCATGTTCATGGAGAAAAGCTTCCAAATGCCTTCAGAAAGGAGGAAAATGGTAAGTACTATGTGTGCTTGAAGTTGGCTATCTCTGTTGTGGTGGTTGCCTGTCCATGTGCATTGGGTTTGGCTGCTCCAACCGCTGTGATGGTTGGTACTGGTGTTGGTGCTCAACATGGTGCTTTGATTAAAGGTGGAGATATTCTAGAAAAGGCCAGCAGTATCAATGTGATATTGTTTGACAAGACCGGCACTTTAACAACCGGAGACATGTCTGTGAACAACTTCAAGAATATTGAGGCCAGAAAAATATCTAATGAGCTTTGGTGGAATTTAATCGGATCAGTTGAGGTGGGTTCCGAGCATCCAGTTGGACGGGCCTTGGTCAAGTTCGCCAAAGAGAACCTTGGCTTGCGATTTGAGGAAGATACGTTCAACTCGCGCATCAGCGATTTCGAAGTGGTGATGGGTTTGGGTGTTCGGGCAAACGTTACCGTCGATAATGTAACTTATCGTGTGGCTGTCGGGAATAACAAAATGGTCGTCAAGCACTTTCCTGGGGCTCGTGCTGATTTAGCAACGGAGCTTGAGAATGGCTTGTCGAAATCTGCTCTGACAATTGCCAATGTCGTTATCAATGAGCAATATTGTGGATACTTGGAGCTTTCGGACACCATCAAGCCAAATACCCGCGAAGTCATAGACTACTTACAATATGTTGAGCATTATGTTGTCGGAATTGTCACTGGCGACAACAGGGCAGTTGCAGACGCAATTGGATCTAAATTGGGAGTTCCCAGCGGAAATATCTTCAGTGAAGTCTCGCCTGTCGCAAAGGATCAGGTGATTGAGGACTTGAGACAGAGATTTGGTGGTCAAGAAAACATTTCCATTGCATTTGTTGGCGATGGTATTAATGATGCCCCAGCCTTGGTCCAAGCAGACATCGGGATGGCCATCAGCACAGGTACAGATATCGCAATGGACTCGGCCGAGGTGGTGTTGATGGGCTCACTCAACAAGCAAAAAAGTGACTTGACAGGAGTAGTTACTGCCCTTCAAGTATCGGCAGCTACTTTCCGCAAGATCAAATGGAATTTTGTGTGTGCAACAGCATATAATTTTGTCATGATGCCAGTTGCCATGGGATGTTTCCTTCCATTCAACTTGATGATTTCCCCGCCATTAGCAGCTGCAACTATGGCGTGCAGCTCAGTGAGCGTCGTTGTTAACTCGTTGATGTTGAAGCAATGGAAGCAGCCTAACATTCTGGATGCTCTGCAAGCATTTGCAGTTGACGAGGAGGAATTCGGAGAAGCAGCCTTCTCATTGAAGCATGGAACACTTGCGGAGTTTAATTCGATCAAAAGAGGAACCCTTGTACGCCTGTTCAGGAAAGTCGGTCTTCTGTCAATTTTTAGATGGAAGGTTCAGCCGAAAAGTGCAAGTCCAGAGTATGAAATGTTGGCATCCGGCTCACCATAATGATGTAAATAGAAAGGTATAAAACAGGGTATATGGCACAGAATCTGATCGGTAGTTCTATTTCTTATCTTCATCAATGAGGTTGGTGAAGTTCGTCTGCTTCTTTGCGGTCACTGTATGGGGACTTTCGGTGCAGAAAGAGTTCCAGGCACCCCAATACCAATTAGATGCAAGAGATGACTCCGTGAAGCAACTTAAAGTTGCCAATGACATTTTAGCTACGATCAACAAAATATCCGGAAATGGTAAATCGACAGATTCTAACTTGCGCAATTCGCAGCCAAGTGTGGCTAAGAAGAACGTTCCACCAAAATCACAACCGGTAACTCCAACCGCGGCAACTCCAGTCCTGACCCCCAAGCAGAAAGCAAAGACTGCTGCAGCCTCGGTGAAAAGCAAGTTTATTGACTTTCTCAAAGGCAAGCTCTCTGCACTTTTCGCCAAGGCTAAAGCACTCGCCAAATCTAAAACCCAGCAGCAAATCAACAAGGCTAAGCAGACTGCTGCGAAAAAGCTCTCGGCGCCTCCGAAGAGAGACCTAATTGATAGTGACATCAGCCACGAGTTGGAAGCTCGATCTTTAATCGACAACGTCATGACACAGGTTTTTGTTGCGCTCAAGCGGTCGGGTCTTATCAATTATGTGATTCGTCTGTCTCTCACTGATGCCGAGGTGAGAGCAGGAGTTGCCGATATCACCATTGAGTTGATTCGCGCCGATGTGATTCCATATCAGGAGGTTTTCCAAGGCTTACAGCAGTCTGGATTGGCATTGGATGTGGTGAAGTTTTCGCTTACTGATGCCGAGACCCGTCTGGGGCTAGTAGAGTTGGTCTTGGAGTTGGTTCCACAGCTTGTGGAGATATGTGCCCCTGGGGTACTTTCGAAGGCTGATTTTTCTGGCTTTGCAGCTGTGAGTTCCACTGTTAGCCCAATGAGTGATACAACTGGAACGGTTGGAGCGTAATTTTTGTTGTTGTTTTATAGTAGTTTAACTGTGTTTGGCACCAATCACTGCTGTAGAGTGCGAGGGTAGAGGCAAAAGTAAGGAAGAGGAAAGAGGAGAGAAAAGACTAGATGCTTCAAACAAAGACTAGAAAGGAAAACAAGAAAAATGACTGGGATTGGTAAGGATGTAGTTTGTTTATCTTGAAGAGGCGCAGGAAAGCTGGACGCGAAAATAGCTGCGAAAATACTCCGGATAGGAGCTCCGATCCTGCAGAAGCTGTCAACTGTGCATACGCATATGGCAATTTCAATAAAAAAAAGCACGGAAAATCCCGTGCAACACCTACAAAACTACACAGCAAATTATAATTTTTTCATATTGAGTAATACACCAAGAATTAAACCGCACAGCTAAGTGACTTACAAAGCCAACAAAGCACCGGCAGCCAAAGCGACAGCACCAGCAGCGAACTGCTTGTTAGCACCAGCAGAGAAGGTGGAGACGTTAGCCTTGGTCAATGGACAGTTAGTCACAGTTGGACCACAAGAGGTGATGGTGACCATGGTGGAAGAAAGGTCAGTCTTGGTGGTCACGTTGAAAGCGGACACGGAAGCAGCGGCAGCGGCGAAGATAGCGACGGTAGAGAACTGCATTGTTGAGCGAAAGACTAAAGTTTGAATTGATCGATGATGAGAAAAAAAAATTACACTTGGCAGATTGGCTGTCTTATATATTGCTAGCAGACGCAAGCAGCAAGGCGGTCCCAATGGCTGTCATGCAAAACCTTCTGTCTTATCAGAAAAGAAACGCCCCGTGCAGGATTGTAACCGCATTTAGGGCAACCAGTACTGGTTCGGGATGGCAGACTGTCCAAATTGGGAAGGTCGCATGAACTTATCCAATGGTGCAGGCCGCATGTTTCCCTTTGGGGCCGTCAAACAAGGTCCCAAAACTTCACTTTCCGAAGGTAAAACTGGGAACGGGCCAAACCGCAGCTTTTCTGCTGAAGGGCCTTCTTCTTGCCCTCTTCTTCAGCTTGTCCTGCCCACTTATGGCGCCCTTCGCTTTGTTATGGTTGCCTCCCTCCAGAAGATAAGCCAGCGCCTAGAACCCTTGACATGAAATTCACGTAATTCACGTAAATTCAAATCAGCGTCCTCCCAAATCGGGAAGCTGCTTCATGTCTTGCAAGCGCAGATAAGAAAATGGGCTGGTTGATCTTGCGGAATGCACCAGCATCGACATTCAAAAGCCGCGTTTTTTTTTCTTGCGCTGGTGTCAGGGTGCTGCCATTGCGGTCCAAATGCTGCACCAACTCGATTTCGCCGTGTATATACAGGAGACTTCACCCTAAGCCTCGCTGGCTCAATCTCTCTTAGGTGAAAGCTGCTCGGGAGTTCACATTCTTGCGAGTATACCAGCTGACAAAGTCCTTGATAGACATGCGGACCCGACGATTGTCCTTATTGGGGAGTGCCACAGCAGTAGCGTTCATAAGCTTTTGCACCTCCTTTTCATTGACATTCGGAAGCCCACTCACTGCTTCATGCAACCATGACACTGCTTGTTCCATATCTGGAGTGACCGTCAAAAGCTTAAGGACGAGATCATTCGCATCTGGATCATTGTAAAACTTGAATATGAGCCCGTTGACAACAACCGCAACCAACTGCTGGCCATGGTTGTCAACTACCAAAAACTGTTTCACATACTGCTGCACCACTGTAGGGTCCCCTTCATAAAATGAAATGGGTGGGTACTGAGACCCCCACGACAAATAGTCAACAAAGAAGTGGATGCAAGCCATTAACGGATTGTGCTCCTCACTAGTACGAAGCGATGCAATTCCTGCTTCAAAAATGGAACTCATGAGGTGGGCATTACCAGTCACCTTGACTGGGAAGAACATAAGCAAGTCGTTGGCCATGTTAAAGTAATCTTCGATGACATCGGGGATGTCCCAGATATCCAATCCGGAGTTGGACTTGAGCAACTCGAAGAACAGTGCACTCTGAGACAAACCAAATTGGTAGACGGCCTCTTGGGTCTGTTCGGTGTTAACCTCGTCGCCAAACTCTCTGACAATGACACCGGTGACCCAAAGATAACATCCAAAGTAGGTCTGTCTGAAGCCATTATGAAGTAGTTCGGTGATCTGGGGAAGAAGAGGAGTGAGGAACACGCTGCAGCCTTGGATGACATTCTTAAAGATCTTGACAAAGTGTTCGCTGACCTTGAGAGACTTTTGGAACTTTTGGAGAATCAGCGAAAGCAATGGGTATAGCTTTTCCATGAAAACCTTGGCCACGGGAAATTCGGGCTCTTCGAAGCTTTGACAGCGCATGATGTTGAAAAAGATACTAAGCACTTCCGCTTCGTCATGCAATGCAGTAGTAACGGAATCATCCGCAAGAGATCCGTTTTCGCTTAATTGAGTCAACCGAGCAACAGTGGGGGCTAAAAACGTCTCCGATGCCTTATACTGCTCGGATTCAGGCAAGTCCTTGATAACGTGGGTCAAACCATTCACCAAGTCGTAGGTGGATTTGACATCAAGGTGACTCTGGACTTGCTGGTAAACCATGAACAATTGGTCCAAGTAGTTCACGAGCAAAGACGAACAATCCTGGCAGAAGTACATGAGAGCTTGCGAAGTGGCGCTGAAGATATCTCTCTCTGTTTGCGTGGCACTCTCGAAACCCTTGATAATATAGTTGAGTTGCACCTCCAAGTACTCGGGGTGCTTTGCTGTCCATTCGGAATAACGGCCCAACACCAATGTAGTTGCGTATCTGATCTTTGGGTGCTCGGGAAGTTGCACAAGCATATTCATGATCACAGGCAAGATGCTGTTTTCCTTGGGTGAAACTTCCTTAGCCATCACTCGCATGCTGAACAAAGGAGCCTCCAAGAGCTGCCACTGAGCCAGTTGTTGGGCGAGAAGTGTATGGACCTGCTGGAATGGAACATTCAATGCCTTTTGGGAGCCCACCACCGCACAGCAGTCCTTCAACACGTCGCCCATTTCGTATCTGAAGTCTTTGAATTTGTCTTCTTGCTCGCGGTCGCCATGGAATAGATCGTCATCATTTTCCGTAAGGGGGTAGCAGAGGTGCTTGATCATGACCGAGATCAACTCCAAGTAAATATCCAGAAGCACCTTCTTCAGGTCCTCGTAACGAGCCAAAGTGAGCATTTGCTTGAGCTGATACCAGAAAAAGAAAGTATATTTGACCACATCCAAGTCCTCGTCGTACTTGGCGCACTGCAAGATGATAGCCACTAGCGGTTTAAAGTGTTCGGCATTTTTGGCAATTAGAACATTCCAGGCCTCTCCGGCCTCCACGTAGAGCTTCGTGAGGCCACTGACAATCTCCGGATCTTCCATTTTGTCGGGATGGGAGGCGTAGAATTCGTGCACTTGCAAGAGCTGCTTGTACAATGCATCTATAAGGTGATAATTGTCGATGTCTCTCGTTTCCTTGAGAACTGAGCAGAGACACTCGGACGCCTTTTCGAAGAGATCCTCGTCCATGAGGGACTTGAAGATCAAGTTGGCAAGCGAGTCAATCGTCAAAATGCTATCAATTGGGCACTCTTTAACCCAGCTATTCAAGCATTCGAGAAGCAAGTCGTTTGGCGCCGAGCCCAGCTCGCTCAAGTCCTTCAACAACAGAAGAACATGTGGAACGTTGTGAGAAATAAGCATTTGCGTGCGTGCGTTGAACTCGTCGTCGGTCAAAGGTGTTTTGTTCAGCTCAGTTAGCTCCTCCGGCAAGATCTTGAGGAATTCTAACAATGCAGGTAACAACTCGGGCGAAGTGGAGAGCAGCGAGGTGATGTCGCCCATCGGGTTCTCCCACTGCAAGAACTGGAGCGCCATCTGGCAAAGGGCCAAAGAAAGCTGGGTTCTGATCAACTTATCTTTGGATGCATAGGTGATGAGGAGGTTGAGCATGGAGTCCTTCAATTGCAAAACAGCGTCCTGAGGAAGCTGCAGCAAGTCGAACGTGGCCTTCGATCTGAGAGTCTGCGATGCAAACATCCGAAACTCAAGCGGTTGCGATGGATCAGACAAGATTGAGTGGGACATTTGCCATGCTTCTGGCGATTTCTGGAAGGACTCCAAGAATGCGGTGGCGTCTTTCTTTTCGCCTTGCCCGGCTGTGGGCGAGTACATGGCGGTGAGCGCCTGCGTGACGTTTTCCATGGTGGAGATGTCGATGGAGATGGCGATGGAGGTTTGGTCTGGTTGATTTGTGTGAAAAGTGGTTTGTGCACGACAGGGAAATGACGGGGGAATTACGGGCTACATGAGATAGCCTAGGAGATTAGAAGGAGTTAAACTGAAGGAGCGGGCTGGTTTGGATTTATTTCACCTCGGATATTTTTCAAACTTGCTGGTGCTTCTCTGGACGGTGATGTGACTGTAATGCGAATATCAGTAATATTCTGTCGTGCGACAGATGAGATGGAGAATGGGGAGAGCATCGGAAGAGATTAAAGTACACGGACGAGTGGAGGGGAGTATGGAGATAGTGCGATACAAGGGCAAGAATTGAATCTCAAAATTCGAAATATAACGATTTTTCTGGATCGACAGGCTGCTATGTTCTGGGATGGGAGGTATTGTTATATACAGGAGACTAATAGACCCTATGGCTGTCCACCATGGAATATCAGCCAAGGCAAAGGACAAAAAAATGCCAAATGGCCCTAAATGTTCAGTTCAATGCTAGGTAGCCCATCGGCCATTTCACGGCATTCGGCAATTTGCACGTTCCGTACGGATCGGTTGAGTCTTGCACATCGGCCTGGTCTGGCACGGTACACAACGTCGTAATTGGGCCAGATAATCTCAACAGCCAAACACGATGGGAAACGCATGAAAAGTATTAAAAGAACTAAAAAAATCAAAAGAAAAAAAAAAGTAGAAAGTAAAAAGAAGTCAACCTGCCACTCCCCACGCGTGCCGCGTCTCCCCGGCCCCTACCTCCTCTTCCCACTCTTACCCACCATTCCCCCATTCCCCCAATTCTCACTTGACTCGTGTCGGAGTCGCGCCCCATCGCCATAATATATAAAGGCCCATTCCCCATCTACGCACATCAACATCCTCATGCCTAGACCTATCGTTATCTCCGGACCTTCTGGTACCGGCAAGTCCACTCTTTTGAAGAAATTGTTGGCCGAGTACCCCGACAAGTTCGGGTTCTCTGTGTCCAACACCACCAGAAACCCTAGAGAAGGTGAGAAGCATGGCGAGGACTACCACTTCACCACCGTGGACGACTTCAAGACGATGATCGACCAGAACCAGTTCATCGAGTGGGCCCAGTTTTCGGGCAACTACTACGGAACCTCGGTCAAGGCCGTGGAGGACGTGTCGAAGATCAACCGGATCTGTATTTTGGACATTGATATGCAAGGAGTCAAGCTGGTCAAGAAGACCCACTTGAACGCCAGATACTTGTTCTTGAGTCCTCCGCTGATCGACCTGTTGAAGGAGAGATTGGTTGGCCGTGGCACCGAGACCGAAGACTCTATTGCCAAGAGAATCGCTGCTGCTTCTGCTGAGCTTGAGTACGCTGAAACCGGTGCTCACGACAAGATTATTGTGAACGACGACTTGGAGAAGGCCTACAAGGAGTTCAAGGAGTTCATCTTGGCCGAGGAGTAATTTAATAGAAAGAACTTTGTGAGAGTTGTAGTGCAAGAGAAGTTATCGAGAGAGATAGAGATTAGAGAGAAGTAACAGACAGGTGTTAGACATTCATTAGCAAAGCGAATCCAGTCATAAGAGAGAGATGAGAAAAGATAGAAATACGAGATAAGAGATTATAAAGAGATAAGAGATTAGACAGAGGTACAGATCGACATTAGGCAATTTACTAACGCCAATCCAGAAATGAAACAAGATACAAGAAGCGAGATTAGAAAAGAAAGAGATACAATAATTGTATGAGATTAGAGACTAGAAAGAAATGAGAGTAGACAAGATAAGAGACATGAGATTTGAAAGAGACAAGAGATCAGAATGAGAATAGAAATTCGAAGGAGATGAGAGATTAGAATGAGGTGAGAGTTTATAAAGAGATTTAGGAAGAGAAAGACAACAGATTAGAATGAGATATCAGATTTCAGATTTGAAAGAGATGAGAGATCTAAAAGTGAAATAGGAATCACAAGAGAGACTAGATTCGAAAAAGGCATAAGATTAGAATGACATATCAGATATGAAAGAGACAAGAGATATGATGATCAACTTAATTTAAAAGTGAGAAAGTTCTGAGTAACAAAGTGACAAGGTTCTAAAGACGGAGCAGCGAAATTTGAGGCATCGAAGTACATCGATGAACATTGGTGAGGGTGATCAGGATCATCAGCATTGACTAACGACGGAACAGAAGATCTTGGAGTTGCAAGAGATAAAGAGATGGTGTAATAGGAAAACTAACGGTGCAAAGAAACGAACGATGCAAGGAAAATCTTGGGGTTGCAGGAGAATCTAAGGGTGCAAGAAAAATTCAACGGCCCTACGGAAAATCTAAAGGTCAAAGAAAAAACGGTGCAAGGAATATTTTGTGCTTGAGTGACACCCCCAATGCCTTGTAGAGCATGATAACCGTCTATACACATGACCAAGATTCAAGTGTATGTAGATCTGGGCTTAGTGGCCGAGGACATCACAACTTCACAATCGGCCCGGCACATTCGACCTCAGCAACCAGTCGCACCGCAATGTCTTCGCAAATTAGACCAGAAGTCTTCGCATATTAGACAAAAGGTTTCGTAAATTCGAGTAAGGTTGAACGAATTCAGTAAAGACCTCGCTGCCATTTTGCGAGATAATCACCTATAAGCCTACTCCACCCATCTATTCAATCTTCACCCATCTATTCAATCTCCACCCAGCCTCACACTCCTCAATACATGCATGCCGTGCCAATGTCGCTCGGGCCCAACCACTCAAATCAAACCTTCAAATCACCTACCAGAATCTTCCATGCGGTGGTCACCCCTTCGACTACACACACAATGATAAGCTAAGTGATGACCGAAGTGATAAGTCAAGTGACTCCTGTATGGATAGTCATTCGTGGAAGTAGCACACCATCGTTCATTCGTCACCCTGCCGGATTTGTAACTGATTCAAACTGCCTGATTAGTCCATCCGCCTGATTCCCTTCTCTGACGTTCTCTCGGGATTCCATCTTTTGCTCAAGTCCATTTCTCACTTCTACGATTCTCTCAATTCCAATAAAGCTCCATTTCCTCTTCCTTTTCCATCTCTCGGACCACTTCATTTCTCAATTTCTCATTCTCGTTTTCTCACTCTCGCTTTCTGCCATACACTTCAACCCTATCGCGCACTGTCACTATGCCAATATGCCCAGCCAACCCTGCATCTGCTAACGATCCAATCTCGTCTCCTTCACCAAATTATCCTCGGCAGTAGTTCGTCATCACTCAGTCATGCATCGTGGTCACGAATTGTTCGGCCACAATAAAAATCAGTCGTGCGTTCTTCTTTCTTCTCCTGCCGTCTATTGTAGCTTCGCCACAGGGTGACATTTGGCCCTGCACGAGCAACAGAAAAAAATCGCATCCATCCTCTTCAATCCACTGCCATCATTTCTTCTTTCTCTTCCACTAGCATCTTTCTTATTTAATTCTTCATTACGATGGGCGAGCCCACAAAGAAAAGGACCCTTTCCATCTCCAAGCTCTCCAAGCTTTTTGGTCTGTCGTCCAGTGTCGCGCATTTGAACGACGCCAAGCTGAAGAGTAACCTCACCTTGGACACTCTTCAAAACGGCGCTTACAAATCCCTGGAAACGCCAAAATCCTTAGCCGCCTTGTCGCCTCAGGTCAGCCTACATAGCTCTCCGGCCTTCGACAAGGAAAACGGCGAGGACGACGTGCTTTATCCGTTGCCCAATGACCTTTCAAGAACAGCATCCCCAGTGGGCGGAATCCCACCGGGCCACTCCATTTCGCCCATGGGCTCGGCACTTCTGTCCGATTTGCATCATCCCCAGCCTCTCTCAGCGATTTCTGGGGTTTCTGGCTCCAATGGGGCGGTCTCCAGACCTCCTGCCAGTCCTGCGGCTGAAAACGGCTCCTCCGCCATCAGGTCTCCTCCTGTGTCTCGACTGCTGTCGGTGACGAGCCACACGTTCAAGCGTAAAACTGCCGCCGCCACCCCGGCCACCCTGAAACAGGCGCCGAAGCTGAATCCTGTTTCTCGAACTCTGTCTGTGAAGAAGACCACATCGCCTCTGAGCGGCGCATTGTCGCCATCCTCATCGACATCTCATCTCCCGCTTGCAGCACAGAAACCTCGTTTCAAGATGTTTGAAGACGGGACGCACGAGCACAATCTACGAGCCGCTAAACGTCAGGAGAAGTTGACCAATATGTTGAAGGATCTTTTGGGTGCGAAAAAGCTTCGAAGCGAGGCTAAGTCGGCCGTCCCCAACATCTTGCTGCAACATGGCGGCGATAAGAATCTGCATGACAAGAATCAAACCGACAAGAATCTGCCGGACAAGCCTCCTACCCTCTTTGCAGGGTTGGTGTCTCATGTGAAAAACAACACGTCCCCTTACCATGATGGCGAGGAGCTCCTTGATCCTATGAGCAAGCAGGACTCGCGCTCGTTTGTGGAAAAGTACGGTCGGTGCCAGGAAGTCATTGGCCGTGGATCGTTTGGTGTGGTGCGTGTTTCCCACAAGAAGGACGGAGCCACCCATGAAGATGTCCTCTACGCGGTGAAAGAGTTCAAGAAAAGACCTTCAGAGTCCGACAAGAAATACTCGCGGAGATTGACCTCGGAATACTGCATTTCTTCGTCTTTGAAGCACATCAACATCATTGATACGTTGGACTTGTTGCGAGACGCTAAGGGCGACTACTGTGAGGTGATGGAGTTCTGCTCAGGTGGTGACTTGTACACCTTGATCATTGCAGCAGGAAAGCTTGAGTACGCCGAGGCCGACTGTTACTTCAAGCAGCTCATCCGGGGTGTCAACTACATCCACGATATGGGAGTTGCACATCGTGACTTGAAACCAGAGAACTTGCTTCTCACTCAGCAGGGCGTGTTGAAAATCACCGATTTTGGTAATGTGGAGTGCTTCAAGATGGCCTGGGAGACCGAGATCCACTTCAGTGAAGGCGTTTGTGGATCGAGTCCATACATTGCACCAGAGGAGTTTACTCAGGAGGCGTTTGATCCTCGGTGCGTAGACATCTGGTCGTGTGGAGTGATCTACATGGCTATGAGAACGGGCCGTCAGCTCTGGCTGTTGGCGGACCCTAAGAGGGATGAGTTTTTCGAGGAGTATCTTGTCAAACGGAAGGACGCCTCCGGATACGAGCCTATTGAGTCGTTGAAGCGTGCACGGTGCCGCAACGTCATCTATTCGATTCTCGATCCAATTCCAGATAGACGTATAAATGGAAAGCAGATTTTGAATAGCGAATGGGGCCGCGAGATTAAGGTGTGCACCGCTGGCGAGGGACACCGTGCCGAGAAGGAAAAGCTGCCCCAACCGGAATAATTACTACAGGACAGGAATACAGGATAAGGAGGCGACCGATTGGGTCGTTTCTCCGCCATAACCTTTGAATTTGTAACCCTATTGGGCTACCGTAATTTGCCCGCCCTAATCAGCCTACCCTTTCCAGCCTAGCCTATTTAGCTTACCGTAATTTGCTTCCCCTAATATCTGCCTACCCCTTCCTGTCTACCCCTTCCAGCTTACCCCTTCCAGCCTACCCTTTCTAGACTAGCCTATTCGGCTTACCCTAATTTGCTTCCCCTAAGAGGTTGTGCGCACCCGTACCTCCTCCTAAATATAGTATAAGACGCGACGAAATCAATCGTAGCCAACACCTTAATTTCGACATGGTGGAGCTTTCGGACTTCCATCGTCAGGAGAAGGTCGGCGAAGGTATGTATGGTTTCTCTGATGTTCGAGCATCTGGGACCTTTTTTTCCCGCTCGAAAATCGTCATTTCACCACAATTCCCCTTGGGGCAACCTTTTTCGGCTCACTAACTATGTAAGGTACATATGGAGTGGTCTACAAAGCTCTAGACACCCGCCACAACAACAGGGTGGTTGCACTCAAGAAAATCAGACTAGAGCTGGAGGACGAAGGCGTGCCCTCCACGGCAATTAGAGAAATTTCCCTTTTGAAGGAAATGAGAGACGACAACATAGTCCGTCTATACGATATCATCCACCTGGATTCTCACAAGCTTTACCTCGTTTTTGAATTTTTGGACTTGGACTTGAAAAAATACATGGAGTCCATCCCCGAAGGTGTGGGTCTTGAGCCTGTGATGGTCAAGAAGTTCATGCATCAGCTTGTTAAAGGTATCAAGCACTGTCATTCCCACCGCGTGTTGCATCGTGACTTGAAGCCTCAGAACTTGTTAATTGACAAAGAAGGTAACCTCAAGTTGGCCGATTTCGGCTTAGCCCGTGCTTTTGGTGTGCCATTGCGTGCCTATACCCACGAAGTCGTGACATTATGGTACCGAGCTCCAGAGATTCTTTTGGGGGGTAAACAGTACTCCACCGGAGTCGACATGTGGTCTGTCGGATGCATTTTCGCCGAAATGTGCAACCGCAAGCCGTTGTTCCCTGGAGACTCCGAGATTGACGAGATCTTCCGTATATTCAGAATCTTGGGTACTCCCAACGAGGAGACATGGCCCGACGTCACCTATTTGCCAGATTTCAAGCTCACCTGGCCCAAGTGGGAGAAGAACAGCTTGGCCACCCACGTGCCTACTTTGGACAGCGATGGGGTGGATTTGTTGGAGCAGATTTTGGCCTACGACCCAAGCAACAGAATTAGTGCCAAGCGGGCATTGGTGCACCCTTACTTCCAGGACGACACTGATGAGACTTACGATAGCTATCCACAGTCTGTCAACATGGGCTAAGCATTATACTGTGGCCATACTGTGGCTAAGCATCATACTGTGGCTAAGCATCATACTGTGGCTCAGTAGTATACCGTTCATTTCGCTGATTATCATTATTCATTTAGTATTTCCAGTAGGCGATCACCGCCATTAGTAGAATGAGCACTGGGATAGATAGCTTGAATGAATTGGCTTGCATAATTTCCGTCCCATGTTTTTTTATGTCGCTCGTTTCCTTGTTTTTTCCCTTATTATTCTGTTCGGCCGTTTCCTGCTTTCCATTCTTTCTCTTGACCAAAATGGTCACTTCGTGGTCAGACTTCCTTATTATTTCTGTGTCAACCGACAGCTCCTTCGCTGCAGGGGGCTTTTTTTCTTCCCGAGATTCCTCTATTTTGTGGTTGGTATTATTTTCCTCCTTTCCGTGGTTTGATTCCATTATTTGTATGCTGGTTGTGTTCTCTGCCATCGGGTCCTTCGTGAGGTCCAGAAGCGAGCCGAGTAATGTAACCGAAACTTTATCGGCCCTAATGCAATGATTGTTGACGCTTTCGCTATTTTCAGCTATTATTTTGGAGTCCTTCTCTGCTAGCGAAACTGGCTCGCTGTCTGTAGACTCTTTGAGTACTAGTAATGCGCTAGTCAACTCGTTGAGCTCAGTTCTCATGTCGTGCATGCGATCTCTGATCAACTCGCTGTTCGCCGTGAGCTTATCCAAAAATTCGAGATCCTTCCCGTTTTGCTCCTTAATGTGTGCCAACTTGGTATCGATATCGTGGAACCCCATGCTGATGGTAACATGTCGTGCTCGCAAATCCTCCAACACCTTGTGTAGCTTGAATGTGTCTTCTACATCATCAACAGGATACTCTAACATACTGGGAGAGCGCTCAGCGAGGTTGCTGTCGCATGCCATGAGAGAGGCCGTCTCGTCGTAGTCCGACTCATATTTTGTATGGACAGAGTAGGCCGACTCCACATCTAATTTCGCCCGGTCGTCTTCGTCTAGTTTCTCCATCCGGTACATGATGTTGTCGAGATTGTCCTTGTACACAGCGTAGTTGTCGGAGAAGTCGCCATACAATTTGTTCCTCCGAACGTCCATTATCTTGATGTCTGATAGTGCCCGCACAGTCATATTGAGCATATCCAGTTTCGATCGAGGATGGGGCATCTGGTTACATAGCAGTTGCAAATTGTGAATGATGAGCTCGTCCAGAGAGAGAAAGCCTGCTTTCAAGCCAAGTTGTAGCTCGATTTCTTCTAGTAAGGCAAGGAAATCTGGCTGGTCACCGGTGGAGATCCGGTCCCATGCCTTATCGAATATTGATGGACTGGACCGTGAAAAACGGCCAGGTGATTTTTCCATTTGGCGCAATATTCGGGTAGAAGGAAGTCACTAAACCAGAGGTAAGCAAGTTTATCGAGCCGGACGCAGGGTTCACCGATGGTGTTTTCCAATTTACTCAATTTGGTTGTGTAATTGGCTAGTGTGTGCAGGCGTTGGGTTTAGATGAAATTGATGGATTGGACAGAATAAGCCGAGGCTGGTTATGTCTTATGGCTGATCCTCGTGAATGGCGTTTTTTCCTTTCTCTTTGTGGATCTTTCAGTCTTGGTGGGATTGGACGGGCAATTTTCGTACTTTTGTGTGAATGAGCGTTCGTCACGCAAAATGTTGCGAACATGCACGAAATACAGATACACAATTGCCAATGAAGTTTGTGAAATCTACTACCGAACATAGGCGGCATACAGTAGCTTGAAATGTTGCCACGAAGTCCATGTCATCTCCAATATTGCTATTCATGAATTCTTTCTTTATTGTCTCCAGAGCCTTGACGCCTTAGGTGGACAACGTTTGTGCCTTCATGGAATCCTCCACACCCTTCAGATTATTGTAGCTATCCTCTCACTCTCACTCTGGCTCTTGCGGACTGGACGAAAACTGTTTTTGAAGTATGCAAGTACTGGAGGTCGGAACTTCCTGACCTGAAACAAACTAGAAGAGCGTAATAGCAGGTGACTAGTACGTTAGGAGGGTAGTGCGACGAGGCTATGAACATTCTTGCAATAGCAGCTGACTGGTACATACTTCTGGTCTCCAGTTATTTTCCTCCCATCGACCGGTTTTCCTCCAAAGCGATATGTGTGTTTGTCTCATCTGGGCCGTCAATAGCCATGGGCCTGGAGAACATCTCCATATAAGCAGGGAACTCAATGACTGGAAGTGTTATGTCATGAAGTTGTTCGAATAATTGTTCTAGACATCTGTAGTAAGAAGGACTAGCTGTATGGATGTCAGGGGAGAGTTCCCAGTCGAGATCAAGGTGCGACCTGCGTTAGAGTTGATAGTAAGAGAAGAGATAGCGGAAGATATAGAACATTTCGGGGAGGATGGATGAAGATCAAGCACACTATGGAGATGATAAAAGTTACTCAGGTCCCAGTCAATATGGATTTGTCCGTTCATATTTGGACGTTGAGGTGTGTGGTTGCATTTTGCACCCAATAGTGCGAGTGAGAATATGAAGAACAGATGTCTTCGAAAACGCAGGAGACACTAGCCAGAGAATCTAGGAGAGGATAATTTGCTGACATCGGACTTGGACATCGGAAGTGCCTTAATGTTATGGAACTTCATCAAGGGCACCAACGACTAACTACAGGATTGTAACAGATTGTACCCAGTTCAGTGTTTGTTGCATAATAACCAATATAGCAACCAAATATGGTAACCTAATACAATAACAAAGCCAAGCCAAGCGCATACCAGTAAATCACTAACTCCACCAAATCACTTTTAATTTCCAATAACATGATTTGACTTTCCTTTACCCTCATGTTCCCATTCCGTCTTCTCTATAGATTCCAACACCCTGCACACACCTTCACTACTCAGTAAAACTTCTTCTTCATGAGAGGCAGTAACTATCTGCTGTATCAAGGGCCCGGACGGGGCGACCGGCCAGATTCACATCACGACCGAAGGTATGACGGACCACCTCGAGGATACAGAGACCGAGGCGGGTACCGAGGCCGTGGATATGATAATTATAGAGGAGGCTACCGAGGCCCGGAACATGGGCGCTACAGAGACCCAAGAGAGAGAGATCCACGCGACAGAGATCCTAGGGACAGAGATCCGAGAGACAGAGACCCAAGAGACCGGGATCTAAGAGAGAGGGACCACCGAGACAGAGAACAAAGAGTTGGCCCTAGAGAGGACAAGGAGCTACGGTCAGAACGACCAGAACGGCCAGACAGGAGAGAAAGACCAGATAAGTACGACAGACACAGCAGAGAACGTCTCGATAGGGATAGACACGAACGACTTGAAAGAAGACCCTTCAGAGGCGGATATCGAGATCACAGCTACCGAGAACGAGGAAGCGACAGTCCAGCCCACCGATCAGTTTCTGGCGGAACCACCCCCAAAGAGCGCCCGTCGACGTCCGTTTCCAGGTTCTCAGACCCATGGATTTCGCTTCTTCGGATTGGCGAGGGTAAAACAGCAGCCCGCATGGATGCCTCATACAAAGAGCTTGCCAATGTCAACAGAACCATCACCGAACTCCAGTCCGAGACCATGAAACTCAGTGCGCTGTTGTCAATGTTGGAGGTTTATGCTTCACGGGACGCACTCAACGTTGAGATAAGCAACGAGAAGCTCGACGATTTCACGTACATGTGAAAGTATTAGTGTATTATATTATGATTAAAATTATTTGGCGGTGATAAATCTATTGATTTTATAAATTCTATAAACTTAATTTTATGAATTCTATAAACCTCATAAATTTTGCAGATTCATAATCTTTCACTGGTTTGGCCTGTCCCAACATGCTCCTCCACATTGTTCCTCCACAGTCCTCCGACTCACTCCTCCATACTAATACCAGTCCTGCCTTTCCGGGAATACACCACTTTTTATTCACAAAATGTCCGTGGCAGATTTCGTGGCTTCGGCCACAGATTCAAAACCTGGTCAGGCATTTCTCTACGCTGCATTGGCCATTGGTGTGTTCAAGATTACCACCTTCACTTTGAGCTACTTTTCTATGGTTGCTGACCTCTTCATTCTTCCTCCCACCAACTTCGCCAAGTACGGAGCCAAACAGGGGAAGTGGGCAGTTGTCACCGGTGCCTCGGATGGAATTGGCAAGGAGTACGCGTTGCAATTGGCCAAAAGGGGCTTGAACGTTGTTTTAGTGTCGAGAACATTGCTGAAGTTGGAGACTATTGCCGAGGAAATCAAAACCAAATACGGCGTCCAGACCGCCGTCATCGCATTTGACGCCTCCCAAGATATCAAGGCCAACTATGACAGCATCAGAGAAGTCATTGCCGAGTTGCCTGTCACTGTGTTGGTCAACAACGTTGGCCAATCACATTCCATCCCAGTTCCTTTCTTGGAGACAGACGAGAAGGAATTGACTGACATCGTCACCATCAACAACTTGGTCACGTTGAAGATCACCCAGACCGTGGCTCCGTACATTGTGGAGACCGTCAAGAACGATAAGAAGGTCAGAGGCTTGATTTTGACCATGGGTTCGTTTGGCGGATTGTTGCCTACGCCTTACTTGGCCACTTACTCCGGTTCCAAGGGGTTTTTGCAGCAGTGGTCTTCTGCTTTGGCCGGTGAATTGAAGCCACAGGGTGTCGATGTGGAATTGGTTGTGTCGTACTTGGTGACGTCTGCCATGTCCAAGATTAGGAGAGCCAGTGCTACCATTCCGAGTGCCAAGGTGTTTGTTGCTTCTGCTTTGAGAAACGTTGGAAAGAGAGGAGGAGCCCAGAATCTGTACGCCACGCTGACTCCTTTCTGGGCCCATGGATTCATGCACTTTTTCATTGAGAACACGGTGGGTGTGTACTCTGGATTGGCCAACAAGATCAACCTCAACATGCACAAGAGCATTCGTGCAAGGGCTTTGAAAAAGGCAGCCAGAAGTAAGAAGGAGACATAGGAAGATGGCATGAGGCCTAGCGATGTAGATGTAGAAGGGTAGAGAAGGTAGATGGGCCGAGGGTCATCATGGCACCAAACAAGATATGAAGGCAATTTCATTCCTTGATAAGTTAGCAGTCATTGGTGACATTTTGGGGAAATAATTTCTGGCATCTTTGCCTTCAATTTTTTTTTGATTATAATCTTTGTAATGATATCTGACAATCTTGTCTGCGATTGAGGTATGAAGTCTGTAATTGTAACAGATTGAAACCCAATCATTATCAGTGTTGTTTGATTTTAATGTCCCATTAGATCTTCTTCTATTGGATTTTTCTCGCTAACGGCTTCATTCTTACCAGCCTGTTTTCCCAATGCGTCATCTTTAGCGGCCCACTTATGACACCGCTGTCGAGGGCCTTTCAGACAATTGCTTAAAGCCCTCTCCATAGTTTATACTAATAACCACAATTTCGGTATTAACACTACAAACCTCTAAATTACAGTAATTAAATTTGTTGTTTTGTCAGATAATCTTGTCTCATAATCTTATCCGGTAATCTTGTCCGTAATCATGTCTTTATTATGTCTGAAATCTTGTCTGTAAGTCAGAAATCTCATCTAAGATCTCATCTAAAATCTCATCCAAAATCTTCTCTGGATCGCACCTACAACTAAGGCCCCATATCCCACAAATGATCACCTAACTAGTCAAAACAGAAAAGCCAATCCCATGTCACTATCAACCTTAAACAATATCCCCCCCCTCCCCCTGTATCCCACCAATCCCTCCCACCTATTGTTCTCCTTCACCACCCTCCAGCCCAATCCTGCACACCATGGAAGATTCTAGAAGACCCCAGCAAACTCGCAACTCGACACTATATCTCACTATATCTCCAGTGTCTCTTGCACGTCCCCTAACCGACGCAAGCTCTTTTCCTAAGCGACTACTACCTACAAAATGGTGAAAGAATCTAAGCTTTACGACTTGTTGGGTGTGTCTCCCTCCGCACTGGAGACGGAGATCAAGAAGGGCTACAGAAAACAAGCCCTTAAGTACCACCCAGACAAACCTACAGGAGACACAGAGAAGTTCAAGGAGATTTCCGAGGCATTTGACATTTTGTCCAATGCCGACAAGAGACAGGTGTACGATGACTACGGCATAGAGGCCGCAAGAGGCAATGCACCCGCTGGCGGTAATCCATTTGCTGGAGCTGGAGGTGCTGGCGCTGGAGCCGGAGGTCCTGGCGGACACTCGTTCAATTTCAGTAGCGGTGGAGGTGGAGCTGGATTCTCCCAGGCGGATGCATTCAACATTTTCTCGCAGATGGGTGGATTTGGCATGGATGACGGCGGATTCAGCTTCGGTGGTTCGGGATTCGGCGGTGGTGGCTCGCCTTTTGGCGGAGGAGCCTCCCAGTATGGCGGAGGCATGCCCGGAGGCTTTGGCGGCGGCCGTGCGGCCCGTCGTCCCGAGCCGGACACCGTGGCCATGCAATTGCCGGTGCTGTTAGAAGACTTATATTCTGGAGCAACTAAGAAGATGAAGTTGAACAGAAAGGGTCCCGACGGATCGAAGGAGTCCAAGGTTTTGGAGGTGAAGATCAGACCGGGATGGAAGGCCGGCACCAAGATCAACTTCGCCAACGAAGGTGACTACCAGCAGGAAGCCCAGGCTAGACAGACGGTGCAGTTTGTCATCGAGGAGAAGCCACATGCTACTTTCAGGAGGGAAAACAACGACTTGGTGGCTACCGTGCGCTTGTCGTTCAAGGAGTCCTTGTTGGGCTTCGACAAGGAGATCACTACTCTCAGCGGAAAGAAGATCAACGTCTCCAGAAGTATGCCCGTGCAGCCTTCATCCACGAACAGATACCCAGGGTTGGGTATGCCAATCTCCAAGAGCCCCGGCCAGAATGGTGATCTTGTTGTCAACTACAAGATCGACTTTCCCGTGCTGTTGACTGCGGCACAGAAAGAGGCCATCAGGTCGGCATTCTAGACGTCTAGTGCCCCCGCTTGCATCAGCCCTTCGAGGGCCTAACATTACCGAGCTACAATTCGTGTATATATGTGTAATAGATTACATTATGGGATGTACCGTAGAAATAGCGATGTGACTAGGAAATATCAATTTTAGTAGAAATATCAATGTCAATGTAGAAATATCAATGTCAATTTAGAAATATCAATCGCCAGGGAGTATCAGTGTTTCCAGAAAATATCAATTTCACCGTAGAAATATCAATCGCCAGGAAACATCAATATCCAGACACCGGCTCTATCGGCCAGTGTGCACACCACTATCAAGAGCTTTAACCACCTAGGACTCTTACTCAGACATCAACAAGACCCACCACACCCAAAACAAATCCAAGAATGTCGGTGATCCTTGCCTCTGCTGGCTACGACCACACCATCCGCTTCTGGGATGCGCTTACTGGTGTTTGTTCCAGAACCATCCAACATACCGATTCTCAAGTGAATCGTCTCGAAATCACCTCTGACAAACAATACTTGGCCGCCGCAGGAAACCTCTACGTGCGACTCTATGACATACGGCAGGCAGGTAATGCCGGGAGCTCTGCGGCGTCGCCGGCCACCGTGACTTCTCCAGGTGTAACGTCTGCGTCCAATAGTGGAAGTGGAAACTCCAATCCGGTGATGACTTTTGAGGGCCACAGCGGCAACGTCACGCTGATAGCGTTCCAGATCGAAAACAAGTGGATGGTGTCATCCCTGGAGGATGGAACCGTGAAGGTGTGGGATGTGAGGTCCCCATCTGTGCAAAGAAACTATAAGCATTACTGTCCAGTCAACGAGGTGGTGATCCACCCGAACCAGGGAGAGTTGATTAGCTGTGACCATGACGGCAACATTAGAATCTGGGACTTGGGCGAAAACCAGTGCACCCACCATCTTATTCCCGAGGACGATGTTCCCATCAACTCGCTCTCGGTGGCCAGTGACGGCAGCATGCTCGTGGCAGGCAATAATAAGGGCAACTGCTACGTGTGGAAGATGCAGAACCAAAAAGATATCACGTCGTTGACTCCAGCCACCAAGTTCCGCTCGCATTCTAAATATATCACCAGAGTAGTGTTGCTGACCGATATGAAGCATTTGGCTACGTGCTCCGCAGACCACACTGCCAGAATATGGCTGACCGAGCAGAATTTTGCCTTGGAAACTACCCTCCAGGGCCACCAGAGATGGGTGTGGGACTGTGCTTTCAGTGCTGACAGTGCTTACTTGGTGACAGCATGCTCTGATCATTATGTGAGGCTTTGGGACTTATCCAACAGCGAAACTGTCAGACACTACAATGGTCACCACAAGGGTGCGGTGTGTGTTGCTTTGAATGATGTGTAAAATATATAGATAATGCAAATGAAATGCAACGATTTGGCGAGGTAATGCAAATTGGAGCCGAGTGTTCGACTCCGTGGCCAAATGATGAGCCCCCTCGTGGCTTTGTTTTTTTTTTTTTCTTGTCATTGATGTTCCTTCACTTTTTCTTTCTTAATTTTGTTCAGGCTCTTCTGTGCTCCGTTATCACGACCAGAAACAGGCTGTATTATCACAACCATTCACTGTCGTGATAGTTCGTTTTCAATTCGCCTTGTAGACCATCCAACAAGTCAACCAAGCTAGCATCCTTGCCTTGCTCTTGACCATCGCCGGTCTCCACAGAAGTAGTGACATTTGCGCTGATGGGACGTTCGTGTTCCTCCTCATCATTCCCCTCGAAATCAGGACCGAATTCATCATACAAGAATCCACCCAATTCAAGGCACCATGACAAGTATTCGTCAACCCAGCACCTGACAACCCACCAGGAGCCGAAACTAGTTGCTCCACTTAAGCTCATTTCTCTGAGGCAGGTAGTGATGAGGTTAGAACATACCAAGGTGAAAAGCCAAGGATTCAACTGGGAAAATTTACGTGGAAGATCAAATAGAAACGATGCATATGGCTTCAACACAGGAGATTCAAGTTGAGCACCATCCTCAAATAATTTCACCAACTTCGTATCCAAGATGTCAATGAGTGTCTCCGAGTTGTCAAGTGCACATGGAACTTCTCTCATTACAATCTCATGCATGTTTAGCAGTAGCCAATCGTTGAGCATGACAGTCCTTTCATTGGAATTGGCAAGGATTCTCGCAGCCGATGCACCAGTCTCAACACATTTGATCAAACGCTTCAAAATCTGCACGAACTGACGGGCAACAGCAAGCTTCATCAGTCTAAACGAGTTCGGGAACTTGTTAGTGAATGATTCGGACAATTTGTTGACATAGTTTCTAGCAACCTCCTTCAAAGGGTGCATGATTTCGTCTGGAATTGTCAGCAAGTGTAACCTTGTCAACATCTTAAGCATAGATCTGTACATTACCATGTCACAGGCTTTGACCCATTCGAGAGTATGCTCACTAGTAAAGAGCTTAATCACAGGTGCAGAGAGAACCGATGAAAATGGAGATGTCATTCCAAACATCTTCTCGACTTGCATGTATCTCAACAGTTCAAATACGGAGGTACAATGCACCGTATACAACGACTGCAACGTATCAGCAATATCGTAGTCCACTTCATCATCCTTCTGAAGATATGAATATATGGAAGGAATGTTCAATGGCTGGTTCATGAAGTCGTTAGCCATAGACATCTCAATATCGTTAAAGAGGGTTGGCAAATACTTAAGATTCACAACCTTAAAGTATTCTTGCACTTGCAAAGATGCAAATGGAGTTCCTGATGGGGTGGAAACACTGGGACTCCCTGCAAATGGAGGAGTCTGTGGATTAAGCGATTGAGGAGAGTCCAAACCGAAAGAATAGGACGACATGGGTGAGCCGGATTGAGACTGGTCGCCTATTAACTTGATTCCGCAGTAGTGATATTTGGATTTTCCTCTCATTCCCAACCGGCGAGTCTTCAAATTGGGGAAGAATACTCGAAGTACTTTACCTAAGTTTCCTGGAGCCAACGGGTGCAACTTAAAAGTGGCACACAGCTGCACGTAGCGGGCGTAGATCCTATTTCTGGGAACCACTGAAGTATGTGATATCTCGCACGACTGTTGCACCCAAGACATAGCAAAAACATGTAGAGGCATCTCCTGCTTCGTGTACTTTGAGTTGATCAATGATGCGACCACAGGATCGGATTTGGACTCCAGATCATTGGACTCCAATACCTTGATTTTGGAGGCCAAATCACGGAGTGGAAGTGGGCCGACTTTTGCCGTTAAGGCCTTCAACGTGAACTCGAAATCTTCTCCTACTTCAGTTCTCGACCTCTTTTTGCTTTGAGCTTCAGAGTTGATCGAATGCTCTTGTAAGTCGCCGCCAAAGTCCTCAGAAAAGACAAAATCTGGGGATCCGCCTGCTTCCCTCGCATTCTTGACCATCTGGCGTGCCGGTTCATTTAAGTGCTGTAATGCAGAAATGTGAGGGTTAGAATGAGTTCTCAGCATGCCGTGGCCAATTTGTCTAGCAGGAGAGCCTTCTTGCAAAGGTTGCCTCATAACCGAGGTAGTAACAGGTGACATACCGTGAGCCATGCCGCGATGGGCGCTTCCTGCCATTCCATGGGGAGCGATTTGAGGCGATACACGAGAAGAGACATGAGATGGACCCAGCTGACCCATAGAGCCTACCTGGGGAATCCGCAGCACTGGCATCATTTGCACAGCCTGGTTCGGAGTCATTTGCGCAGCCTGGTTAGGCGTCATCTGCCCAGCCTGGTTCGGCGACATGTGGGAGGCCGTGTAGCTCGGACTCATGCGATGGTTTGTTTGAGAAGGCATTTTAACGTTCTGAACAGGCGACCGGTAGACTGCGGCCTGGGCTGACTGAGCTGACTGAGACAGTGTGTGTGGCCCCGACGGCAACTGGCTATATTGATATGCATATTCCAACTTTGGCTGATGCTGGGCAACCAGAGACTGAGCGACGGGGTAGTCATAGACGGCTGGATTAGATCCAACCGAAGAAAATGTGGGGCCGTTTCCTGAGGGGTAATGCTGAAATGGAGCGCCAAGCGTCTGGGATCGGCTATCGATAGGCGGAACTGTGGTTCCGGATTCAAGGTCTGGGTAGGTGTTCTCTTGCTGAAACAGATAGTCATTGTATCCAACGGGCTGTCGGACCCGGGAAGCTGTCGGGCGCCTGTTCGACGGGCGCGGGGGAATGTGGTTGTTATTCTGGTTCATTTAGCCGCTCAGAAAGTTGCCACCGGTTGATATCGTCTCTTGGGGACGGAGAGGGGCACCACGATGGGGAATAGTGGTCAGAAATCCACTTTGGAAGTGGATCAGCAAGGACAAAAACGTCAATTACGGTTCCCAGCGGGAGCGCACAGCAGAAATGCCCCAGTAAAAAGTCCAAATGGGGCAGGGCACCGTCAAGAGACACTTGAGGGCTGGAGTAGTTTAAAGCAAGCTAAAAGGGCCAGAAACCCACCAATTGCAGGGGGGCCAGCAAGAAATAGAATAACAGGCACAAGGTCCAGAAATTTAGCCGAAACTATGCAGACTGGACGGGCTGTACTGGTGACAAAAGTTTTTGGTTGTCGCCAGCCTTAGAAAAGGAGTAGTTGGGCTGGAGAAGGCTTCTCGCTTAATTTATGTGTATGAGCCCGGGAGTTAGGGCTTGATCTGGGAGGTAAGGGTGTGTGTAGCTGGTACAGAGTTTAGTAAGGGGAAACGAAGAAATGGAGTGATATAGAGTGAGATGGAGATAGGAGCAGCAGTGGTAGTATCTGGAGAAGTTGATAAGGTTTTTTGTGGTGGGTTTTTTTCATGTATTTTGTTCTTTTTATTGTTTTCTGTGTTCCTTTTTTGTCTCGTTTTTTTTGTTCATTTCTGTTTCCTGTTGCCAGTGCCCATTTTGCCAAGGTGCTTCGCAGGCACGAATGTCGCAGCAAAGTGAGGCAACGACAAGTCATGGAACAATCCAGAAAATCGAGCAAAACACTAAAAGGCAAAACACAACAAAATTCTCTGCGATCCAAATCCGTTTCAACCCACATTCCCTCTGGCAACCATAACAGTCATGAACCCTGATCACTACCTATTCGTCTCCCACAGAACCTGGAGTAGCAGCCGTATGCACACCCATCACCATCGCAGCAAAAAAAATTACTGGCCATCGCTAACTTCCCAACTACAATGGCAGTTCTAAACTCCAACCCTGAGGTACTCTTGAAAAAGAGAAAAGACGCAGACAGAAAGAGAATCCAGAAGCAGGATGAGTTGCGTTTGAAGCAGGAGAACCGCACCAGGAAGTCAGTGGCACCCAAAGACACGTTTGTCCGTGCAGAAATGCTAGCCATCAGAAATAGAGCCACGTCGTTGGCGGAGAAGAGAGTGGCCAATGTGTTAAAGCACGAGCTGAGAAACAGCAAGGTGCTGTCGAGCAAGGAAATCGACCCCAAGCTTGTGTTTGTCATCCGCATAGATCCACAGAACAAGCAAGGCAACATTCCTGCAAAGGCCAACGCAGTGCTCGAAGTGTTGCGTTTGACGGAGGCCAACATGGGTGTTTTCGTCAAGTTGACGTCCACCGTGATCCCCGCTTTGAAGGTCGTGGCTCCGTACATTGTGGTGGGCAAGCCTTCGTTGGCTTCAGTACGTGAGCTTTTCCAGAAAAGAGCTTGCATTCCGGGTGTGGACGAGGACGAGAACGACACTTTGGTCAAGTTGGACAACAACCAGGCGGTCGAGGACAAGTTTGGCGACGACTACGGCTACATTTGCATTGAAGACTTGGTGCACGAGATTGTCACATTGGGCGACAACTTCAAGACGGTCAACCACTGGATTGCTCCATTCAAGTTGACTGCGCCTATCAACGGGTGGGGACCTCTAGCCCAGTTGCAGAAATTGAGATACGACACGGAAACGAAAAAGAAGGTGTCCTTGGCCGGCCATGCCAACTTGGAAGAGATTGACATTGACAAGTTTATCGAGGAGCAGAACTAGTGCATTTGGGTAATAGGGTTAATTATCGAGCAGTTTGTAATTGTGGCACATGTGTGGCACTGAGTAGATTTCAAGGGTAGATATTGGCTCTTTTAGCCACATATCCTCACATACAGAGTTTACGGGTAATTCTAATATTTTAGAATTACGTATAAATGGATTAATAAATACATCAGATTATTATAAATTAAAACTAAAGTTTTAAGGTGTAGATTGTTTGTAACAGGAGTTATGTTATCTAATGCATCAATCGATGTAGCATTCCTTGACAAAATATAATAAGGATTGTCTGAGGGACCTAATAATATATCAATGTAGCCATTGAGATGATAATCGCCGGTTCCAGTTCGATGGCTAGATGTCTCGACATACAGGAGCTTTCTGGCTTGGAGTTACTTGTACTAACCTGAAGGCATATTGTACTAACTTGAAGGCATCCTGTACTACCTGAAGGCATACTTTACTAACTTGAAGGCATTACTAACTTAAGGTCATATCTCTGCATTCAAATGTCAACCTAGTAGTGGGAAAGAGGCTCCAGGCCCAGGTATCTTTTCTCGGCTTCCTTCCAGTCAATGACATTCCAAATCGCCTTAAAGTAGTCTCCCTTGACGTTCTGGTATTGTAAGTAGTAGGCATGTTCCCAAGCGTCAATGGCCACCAATGGAACAAAAGGAGCAAACACGGTGTCCTGGTTAGGGGTGGTCACCACATCCAACTCGCCTCCATTCTCGGTGTTCTTAACAATGAAAGCCCAACCAGAGCCCTGGATGCTGGCCAAGTGAGCGTTGGTGATACTCTGCAACTTCTCAAGGCTTCCGTACTGACGGATGATCTGCTTGAAAAAAGCAGAGTCCGACGAAGGTGGCGTTCCACCGCCTTGAGATTTTGGTGCCAAATTGTTAAAGAACAAGTTGTGGTTGACGTATCCACCTCCAAAGAACTTCTGGGCCTTTTGCAACTCCACAACTTGCTTGACATCGCCCTTGAGGATGGCAGCGGCCAGCTTCTCGACAGCGGCATTGTATCCATCAACATAAGCCTTGTGGTGCTTTAGGTGGTGGATCTCGTTGATTTTGCCAGAGATGTATGGCTCCAAAGCGTCGTATTCCCACCTCAACTTAGGCAAGGAAATCTTCTTTAATTCTGGCTGCTGGCTTGACATGATAAATTTGAGTAGTATATAATTGCGAAAGTTGGGGTAGAGGCGGTATTTATATAGTTGTGGCTCCTTAGGGGTTATGCATCTGTCGATGACTGCTTATCAATCATGTGTGGAGGCACTTAACGATTCAACATCCATCAATTGCTCTACTGACATCGATTGCCGTAAATGCCGAAACCAATCTTTTAAACCAATGATCATGCTGGATATTTGCTAGCTGGCTGATTCTGAACCTATACCAATTGGGCAGACGTTATTTGCTCAATGCTTAATAATGTGCTCGTGGTTGTACATACATCTACCAATTTCGCAACCACACTGGTTATGGCTCCAAATGAGAGGATGCTTTTACTAATTGAATTGACACGCTGCGAGATAATTAAAATTGCTGTGACGTCTTATTCCTGCAATTTTAGTAACGAAACTCTCCATGTAAGCACAGGATTAGGTGGATCTACGATTGTGATGGTGGGCTAAGTTTTGACATGTAGCCCGTTCTAGATCAGACTGCCACGAAAAGCAATGAGAAGCAACATCAGCCTGAATTGGTATGCCCCAATGTGGCTCAGCTGGTTGACGGTCCGTCAGGCTAGCAAGGAAGTCATAGATAATCAACAGATGTCTGTTGATCGCTGTGTACTCAATCTTGACTAGCTATTGATCTGCACTCATTCTCTTGCTTACGTTGCATGTAGTAATCATGGTGACAGACCAATGGTAAAGCACTCTTTTTTCTATTAAACGCTACCACCATCATAAAGTTAGCATTCTACCATAATCCTGATCTTACGCCGACGAGAATGTGGCTCCGAATCGTCAACGACCAGATAGAATCGCAAGGTAACTCCAACAAAATACATGATCTTGTAAGGGCAATCGCAACGATATATGTGATTTTGCGGAGCTAAGCTTAATCTTACCTATGCCCGTGTTCCACATGAATGCGAAAACGTCTAGTTTCGGCTATTTTTCTCAAATGTCACCTACTAACCTCCAATAAGCCGATACGAAAATGCTACAGCCAATAGGAAAAAAACCAAAGCAAATATGAAATACGAAGCAATGTGAAAATATACTAATCCCACCAATTTTTAATCGAATCAAATGCCACGCCTGATATCAATCAGTCTTCCCATCCTCCTCATCAATGTCTTTCGCAGCTACTACTCACTTTCACTCTCTACACAATACGCGTAACCATGTCTTTCCAAGTCTTCAACCAGATCTCCACCCCGCAAGACCATGTGTACAAGTTGGTGCAGCTTCCTCCGGACCTTGTCGACTACATGAAAGACTCGCAAAAACCGCTCCATTTCAAGTCCCCGGTGTCCTCCAAAAACCATCTAGTACTCTGTACTGATGATTCGACCTACACGGTCCGCCAAATGAACCACTCCAACACGGTGTTGTTGGTCAACGACATGTCAATCAATAAATATGGGAAATCGTTAGCGGGAATGAGCGAAAAGGCTCCAGATATGGATCCCAGCCACACTTTACTCGCGATAGGCCTGTCCACCTACCAGTACCAACTTACACCGACTTCGGGCTATATTGACGCCACGGACGTTCCAGTTTACGATGGAAAAACAAAGGTGGACGCGTCTAAGACCGTGGCTGACATTCGAAACGATTCGCCCATTGCAATCTCGGCGTTTCCTGCTGCTTGGTACAGAATGCATGGCTGTGACATCGACGGTCAAGCGGTCATTCTCTCTCCGGGCTTGGTCACCGACGTTCTCCATACACTCATCTCCATTCTTATTGCGCAGAAGTTGGATCTGTTCACTTTGAAAGATGTGGCTGATAGAGCGTTGGAGCAAAACCCCATTCACACAGAAAATGTATTGGTGACGGTTACCGAGAACTTCTGTGAGAGAAAAGATGGGAAGCTTCACCTCCGAAAAGCAGCCATTGCGCAATGGTTCGGCGTCGAGACTTTGAAATCGTGTCAACAGGCGCTTCCGGACAAAGAGTTGCTTCTCAAGTGGAAATCCAGTCTCCCACCGTTTTTTAACGTTCTGCTAGATCTTGCACTGTTACATGGCTCCTATTGTCGTCCGACAGTCGGAAAGCTCCGGTATCTTCCTCGAAACTCACTTGCCGGCGACATCCAGACACGAGTCAAGGAGATGTTTTCGATTGTGAAGGAGTGGGATTTCGAGGAATTTCTTCCCTACGTAGCGGAGTTTATTCCGTCCACCAAAAAGCCAGATGCTGTGATCTTGAAGTTTGCGCGGAAGAAACGGGTCGGCAAGACATTTGTTGTTTGTCCGAGATAGAGAAAGAAACAGGAGGATCCATGAACGAGAACAAATGAAAAGGAAAAAAAAATGAAAAGGAAAACAAATAAAAGGTTTCTACTGCTTTTCCATTCCTTTTCTCTAGTTGGCTGCCTGAGTCAAACGACTCATAGTCAACGCGCACTCGGGCTTGACTCGAATGCCGGAAAATTCACCTTTGCTTCTCCGTCTCTCTCCAATATGGACAATACGTCGTTTTTGATCTCGTTGGTGGTATGTACTCGGCCAAAAGAGCTCTCCGGCAAGGAAATTGCCCCTTGATTTCGTATTTTTACTAACATCTTCAGAGTGGCGCATGCGCTGGTACTTCAACCGACCTTGCATTCTTTCCTATCGACACACTAAAGACTAGACTCCAGGCAAAAGGAGGCTTTTTCGTCAATGGCGGATGGCACGGCATCTACAAGGGCCTAGGCTCCGCTGTGGTTGCGCTGGCCCCATCCGCTTCGCTCTTTTTCGTCACCTACGACAGTCTCAAAGCATACACAAAAGACAAGATGCCAACCACCCTCAGCCACATGGTAAGTGCCTCTTCGGGAGAAATTGCCGCGTGTCTAGTACGTGTTCCGGCCGAAATCGTCAAGCAGAGAACCCAGGCGGGAGTTTTGGGAAAAAACGCCACTTCTTGGGCCAACTTCCAGTACTTGGTGAAGAACAAATCAGGAGAAGGCGTCCTCCGCGGCCTCTACAGAGGTTGGAACACCACCATCATGAGAGAAATCCCCTTCACAGTCATCCAGTTTCCACTCTACGAGAAACTCAAAAAGGTGTGGTCTTCCTATGGCAACGCCGAGGTTTCGCTTTTGGAAGGAGCAGTCTGTGGCTCGATTGCTGGCGGTGTAGCAGCTGCTGCCACCACTCCGTTAGACGTTATCAAGACCCGTATCATGCTTCATAAAGAGAGAATTGGAATTTCTACGCTCGTTCGCCAGATTCTTGCCGAAGAAGGTCCACGGGTGTTTTTGAACGGAATCGGACCCAGAACATGCTGGATCAGTGCTGGAGGAGCGATCTTTTTGGGGTGCTACGAGCTCGTGCACACGAACTTGTCCATCCTTGCTGATAAGGAAAAGACGTTGCAATAATTTCGAAAACGTTTTAATAAGTTCGAAACTCTGTATGGTCGCTTGTTGGCCAGCATGCAAGATGCGGAAGATCTGGGGTTCTCCGACTGTACACCATTATTAATGCACCTCTTCGCACCGAGACCGGAGATGAGAATAGTGATGTCTCGGCCACAAACTAGAAATAGAAAGATATAGACAAATGAAGAGTAGAGGAGTGTCTGCAAAAGTACGGAAATTCTCGACAAAAACGGTCAAATCGCCCCCGAGCAAACGATGCCGTGGATGTCATGGCTGTCATCGGCCCTTGACATATTGAGTCTCGCACTCCCCTCCGCACCGATAGAAAAAGTCACAGTTTCCCGATCAGAAGTAATCTTATCAACTACTGGTTCTTTTCCGGCAAAATGATGATCAGAACGGCCAGATCGCTCGCCAAAGTTGTGGCTCGGCCACTGCCTGTGTGTGCTGCCCGCGCCTTGGCCACCGCAGTGCCTCCAGACAACTCTCCCATAACGTTGAAGTCCGCCACCAGAGACGACTCCAAGTTTGGTACAAGACCCATCTATTTGGATGTCCAGGCCACGACGCCTACGGACCCACGTGTTCTCGACAAGATGTTGCAGTTCTACACCGGCTTGTACGGTAACCCTCACTCGTCCACCCATGCATACGGATGGGAGACTGACAAGGAGGTGGAGAAGGCCAGAGAGTATGTGGCCGCCACCATTGGCGCCGACCCCAAGGAGATTATTTTTACTTCGGGCGCCACCGAGTCAAACAACATGGCCATCAAGGGTGTTCCCCGCTTCTACAAGAACACAAAGAAGCACATTATCACCACGCAAACAGAGCACAAGTGTGTGTTGGACTCTGCACGTAGAATGCAAGACGACGGATTCGACGTCACCTACTTGCCTGTGAACAGTGAGGGGTTGATCGAATTGGATGCGTTGCGTGCAGCCATCAGAAAGGATACGGCCATGGTGTCGATTATGGCCGTCAACAACGAGATTGGTGTCATCCAGCCTATCAAGGAGATCGGCCAGATTTGTAGGGAGAACAAGGTTTTCTTCCACACCGACGCTGCGCAGGCGTACGGCAAGATCCCCATGGACGTCAACGAAATGAACATCGACATGATGTCGATCAGTTCGCACAAGATCTACGGACCTAAGGGTATCGGGGCCTGCTACGTGAGAAGAAGACCTAGAGTCAGATTGGACCCCATTATTTCTGGAGGAGGCCAGGAAAGAGGATTGAGATCCGGAACGTTGGCCCCTCCTTTGGTGGCTGGATTCGGCGAGGCCGCCAGATTGATCACCCAGGAAATGAGCTACGACAAAGCCTACATCAGCAAGCTCGCCACCAAGTTGAAGGAGGGATTGTTGTCGATTCCAGAGACCCAGTTCAACGGTGTTTTGTCCGATCCTTCCAAGCAGTACGATGGATGTGTCAACATCTCGTTCGCCTACATTGAGGGAGAGTCGTTGTTGATGGCATTGAAGGACATTGCTTTGTCTTCGGGTTCGGCATGTACTTCTGCGTCCTTGGAGCCTTCGTATGTGTTGCACGCATTGGGAGCAGATGACGCATTGGCCCACTCCTCGATCAGATTCGGTATTGGTAGATTCACCACCGAGGCCGAGATTGACTACGTGATCAAGGCCATCAACGAGAGAGTGGAGTTCTTGAGAAAAATGTCTCCTTTGTGGGAGATGGTTCAGGATGGTATCGACTTGAACACCATTGAGTGGAGTGGGCATTAACGATTGTATTTATTGGAGCGCAGGATGAGAATGAACGAGATTAATGTGCAAGTGTAGGATCTTCACCAGGTCGATGATAATTTGTCTCTATTTTGTCCTTGCCGGTTTTTTACGGTGTTCATGTATATATGAATGAAGTGAGTAGGTTCTTCAAATCTATTCCAAATATCAACCTACAATTCAACTAAAACCACAAGACAATATGGACACAAATGGTTAAAAAAACGATTCAACAAAAACAATTCAAACCGATACAATTCAAACGGATACGATTCAAACAGAAACTACGAGACAATAACCATAAAATTCAACAAAAACAACAAGACATTATTGACATCAAAAGTATTGAAGCGCAGGACAATGAACGAGATTGAAATAGCGAATAAAGTTCTTCAACCAAATCTGTATCAATTTTTCCCTACATTTCTTATCTGTTTCGTGATTAGAGCCAAACTTGGGGCTGCACCTAGAGCAGATATCCAAAATCCATGCCGAATGTAAGGGCCAAAAATCATGAACCACATTACAGGAATGCGTTCCAAGACTATCGGTTCGCTCCAGTCCATTCACCCAATGTTTTGTATATCATGAATGGCGTAGGTTCTTCGCCAAATCCAAACATATTCTCTCCCTTCGCCGGTTTCCTGCCTATGCTCATATCATGAACTCCAGCCCGCGAACCCGGGCCGGTACCGGAGAAATTTTCCATATAATTACTCACTATCCTCGTCCTACCTCTAAAAAAAAATAGCGTACCCCACCATGTCTACCGTCACTAAAAAAATCACTTTGCTCCCTGGAGACCACGTCGGTACCGAGATCGTTGGTGAAGCCGTCAAGGTGCTCAAGGCCATCGAAGAAAACACTCCATACCAGAAGATCAAGTTCGAGTTCCAGAACCACTTGATTGGTGGTGCTGCCATTGATGCTACTGGAGTTCCTTTGCCAGACGACGCATTGGAGGCTTCCAAGAACTCCGACGCCGTCTTGTTGGGTGCCGTCGGAGGCCCAAAGTGGGGAACCGGTGCTGTGAGACCAGAACAAGGCTTGTTGAAGATCAGAAAGGAATTGGGACTTTACGCCAACTTGCGTCCATGTAACTTTGCCTCGGAATCGCTCTTGGAGTTGTCGCCATTGAAGGCTGACATCGTCAGAGGCACCAACTTCACCGTGGTGCGTGAGTTGGTTGGAGGTATCTACTTTGGCGAGAGACTGGAGCAGGATGAGTCTGCCAACAACGACGAGGCGTGGGACACCGAGAAGTACTCGGTTTCCGAGGTCACCAGAATCACCAGAATGGCTGCTTTCATGGCTTTGCAGCACAACCCTCCATTGCCAGTGTGGTCTTTGGACAAGGCCAATGTGTTGGCATCTTCTAGATTGTGGAGAAAAACCGTCGACAAGGTGATGGCCGAGGAGTTCCCACAGTTGACCATCCAGCACCAGCTCATCGACTCTGCAGCCATGATCTTGGTCCAGAGCCCCACCAAGTTGAACGGTGTGGTGATCACCTCCAACATGTTTGGAGATATCATCTCCGACGAGGCCTCGGTGATTCCTGGCTCGTTGGGTCTTTTGCCTTCTGCATCTTTGTCTTCTTTGCCCGACACTAATAAGGCGTTCGGTTTGTACGAGCCATGCCACGGCTCGGCCCCAGACTTGCCTGCTAACAAGGTCAACCCAGTTGCTACCATCTTGTCTGTTGCTATGATGTTGAGATTGTCCTTGGACAGTGTGAAGGAGGCCGAGGCTTTGGAGAAGGCCGTTGGTGTTGTTTTAGACTCTGGAGTTAGAACTGCCGACTTGAAGGGTTCCAGCTCCACCACCGAGGTTGGTGATGCTATCCGCGATGCCGTGGCCAAGATCTTGAAGGAGTCCGCATAGATGTAATGTACGTTTTTATTATGCCTATTAATTTATTAAATGACGGTAGTCTAAAATTTAATGGTGCCGTTGAGAATGTCCGACAAGTACGCAACAGAATCAAGTCTGAGCGCAAGGGTGTCTGCTTTGGGATTGAGCATGTCGTTCACCATTAGCGTGCGCTCGCTGGAAGAAGACGTCACGGTAACGTGGTCTTCGCCGTCCATACCCTTGAGTTTGTAAAATTCGAGGGCAGTTGAGAAGTCATTTGACGAGAAATATTCGTCGTCCGAACTAGATACCACAGGTGTCCCTAACGTTACCATAGACCGTAGTGGCTCATTGAGTGCTATGGAAGTAGACTTCACAGGTTTAACTCCTTCCTCGACGTTTTCGAAGATAGGGCTCTCTTCTTCGGTGGCTTCATCGACAACAGAAGCCCACTCCGCCATTTCGGTCTCGGTTTGTGACGAGGTATCGACCTGCGTTCTGGTAGCCTCAAAATCATCAACAGAAAACGTAGGTTCCTGACTTGGGCCAGTGGAGTCCAAGTGGAAGTCTTCTTCGAGTCTTTTGCCAAAGCTACTGATAAAGTCCGAGTTGAACGACTGGATTGAGTCTTCTTTGGGAAGCTTCACCATGTAATCGGGAATATTATTCTTGACCACACTGTTGTAAGAAGACTCTGGCTCCTCGTCTGGAAGAAATGCTCCGTACTCCATGGAAGAAAAGGTGGCATTTGACGAATCAAACTGCTGCGCTGGAGGAACCATCGACAAGCTTGCACCGATGTCTATGACATCTACAGTGTCCATATTCGCCTCCTCTTTCATGGCCCTGATTTCCTGCTGGAGATTGGAAGAGTTATCTCTGATGTATGCGGTCCAGTTCTTCTCTCCATCATTATGAAATACGCTCAGCGGCATATTTTCGTATTGTTTGTACTTTTCGTATACTTCGGGCAAAATGCCAGAAGCATTAATGTTTTCGAGTGCCATGGCAATTTCCTGGCTTGAGAATACTCTGCGCTTTGGGGCTTTTCCATTCTGCTCCCGCTTTTCATATTCCCCTTGGCTCTCAAATTGGCCCTTCTGTAAATCTTCGGACACTTTCTTGGTTCTGACAGGTGCAATTGATTGGGACATCAGATGCTTCACAGAAGCTTGTTCCAGTTCTGCCATGCCCTCAGTAAAAGTCTGCCAGCCCTTCTCAGTTTGTAATTTCTCCCCCATATCAGACAGCACTTCTGACACCATCTTCAACTCGTTGGTTCCTTGCAGTTCAGGGAACATCCTCGGAATGTCTGAATTTCTATTAGTCTGAATGGCTGCTCGAATGCGGTGGACCTCGGACCTCGACCCAACAGCAGGGAAGGCGAAGCCTGGTTTTATTTCAAGAGACTTCCCAGTTATTCCCGACGTGTTGCTGGAGGCAGAGACATGGCGGTTTTGCGGGCCTCCATTTGGATCCAACAATCCCGAAATCTCAGGTGTAGGCGTCTCGTTTTCTATGGTAGTCTCCACTTCCAGACTTGGAACTTGAGGTGGGACTTTTTCTTCCTCAATTGGAACATCGACAACCTGTTTATGAGAAATTGGCGCCGGTATATCTTTGGCTGTCGAAGGAGTTTCGATAACAGTGCTAACAGCAGATGATTGGCGCAAATGAGGAGCTGGGGTGTACAACTTTTCGTAGACCAGTTTGCGTCCTCGTGGAATCACCGTATCTGGAATAGTCTTCCGTGCTGACAGTTCCGATTTTAATTTAGTGTTCTCGATGGCATTTGAACTGCGAGGCTTCTTCATTTTCGCCAACAACACATGTATCAACGATTTGCGTCTCTTGGGAGCGCTGTGTTGACTAGTCTTTTTCTCTGTCACAGGCTCAGTCGCGTCGAGCGAGTTCTTGTAGTCTGGAATTGTTGTCTCCGGATACTTGTCAATGCCTGTCTCGGAGATAGAATCAGAGCTCTTCTTCAGTTCAGGAGCAGGCTCACGGATTACCTCAGATTCACCCTTGTGACCGTCAATGAAGTAATTGATGAAATTCAAGTTGGACGAAGTGAGGACCGGAGACAAGAAACTCGATCTGAACATGGCCTCAAACGATTCGTAGAGTGATTCCTTGAGCGTGCCTTTGAATTCGTCGACAGAAACTATCTCGTCCACTTCACAGTGGTCGATATTGTGACGAGAGTATCCGGTCAACTGAAGGGTATGGTCGTTTAGCAGAACCACGTTGTAGACGAAATATGCCGACTTGCTGAAGGTAAATATTTCTTTGACATTCTCAAGGTTCATGTTGAGGAGGATCACAACTGGTGACTTAGATTCCTCTGTCTCGTAGTCAACCTGATCGTGGGCACAAAAGTAAGATCCAAGATGGGCATCGTCGTTCTTGAAAAGATGGAACGGCACAGACTTGCTCAATATCTGAGCCTTGGAGATGAGATCCATGGCTTCCTGGCAGGTCGCTGATGGCTCTTGTCCAGAAGAAACCTTGTAATTCTGAACATTCAGAAAGTTGCACGCATCCTTGTCTCTGAAATTGTTCGTACCGTATGTGGTGAAGCTGAGGAAATGGCTATCGCCGTCCTCGTAAGACCGCACTGCCAAATTGTCGATGTCACACCAGTATTTCACTCTGAGATTGGGAAAGTGAGAAAACTTTGGAAGAGGCTTTGCATTGATCAAGGAATTCATCAACACCTCAGGCAACAGAAGTACAGATTTCTGATTCGACTTTTCTTCGATCTCGACGAATAGTAAGTGATCGGAAAAGATTACAAGCACTTCCTTCACGGGATTTTTTGAGTGTTGATTCAAGACATTGGTGAGTTCGAAGATGCCCACAACTTTCCGATCCATCCATCCGTATTGTAGTTCTGTGGGCCAGCCAGTTGCAAGTTCCGTAAGCAACTTTCCAGTCGGCGTGAACACTCTCTGCTTGGCCATCTTCGTGTCCGTTTCGTTGTAGCCAAAAGAGTCGATGATCTCCATGAGCACATTGTAGTATTGTGTGAGCTGGTCGGTTTCTGTGTCTTCCACGTTGGCCAAACTTTCATCCACTGCTCTTTCCTTGGCGAGGTTCTCATACAATCTTTTGATGATTAGCTTCATCCGTGGTAACTCGAAGATGGAGCCGGAGATGACAGTTTCTACACCACGAACAGTGTATCCCCCCTTGTTGATGTCCTTCGACTCGAAGACATGTTGTTGGTTATGCAGAACGAATTTGGAGTAGTTGGAGTGAAACTTCGACAAGTTGGCCTGGTGTCTTACAAAGGCACTGTAGAAGTACGGAAGCATGATGGTGAGCACCTTAAATACCTCCATGTATCCGTAGTGCAGCGCTTTTGTTAATGCATCGTGAGCGATACAGTTCACTCTCGTGATCTCGTCGATGGTTGGAGGAAATACAACATTGACTTTCGATATCCCCAACGTAGATTTCGGAGAAGCATTAAGCACATCCACTCGCAAGGGGATGATGAAATCCTGTAAAATACACACGAGATCCATGGTGAAGTGAGTCTGAACATCGAGCAATTCTTTGAGAATGGCGCCAACGATCTTGTTGTGGTGCAAAATGGGCAAAGATGGGTCGTGGGGAGGAAGGTAGTCGTAGTCCAAAGTCTGGTGTGAATACTCAAGAAGCGGGTCGAAAAGATGGTTCACTTGGTTTCCCAAGAGTGTGACGATCTTGTTGTTCTCGTCCACGGTTTTGTTGCCCTCTTGTGGATTCCTGTTGTTGTATACCACATCCACCACAGTGCTAGAAATGAAATGGTCCTGCAACACCCCCAACGAGAGAAGCTCCAGGCCCAACTCTTCCGGGGTACGTCCCACCAACACCTCCATTTGGCTGGCCAAGAACCCTGCGCTTGTTTCGTCCCACTGCAGAGTCACAGGCACCTGGCCCTTGTTTTTCCATAACTTATTGTAATTCTTTAAGTTTGTAATGGCTAACGCCTTTCTTACGTTGGAATCTCTATGTTCTGGGTCCAAATTGTCGCAAGCGGGCCAGAACCTCGAGCTGGAGTCCAAGATGAGGTTCTCGAAGACGTTGCAGCCAAACTTGGTGATGGACATCGTACATAGCTTGCTGGTGGCTTCGTGTTTGTATACCATGGTTACGACCGCACCGAAGAAGGAGTCATTTCCAGCGAAAAATGCTGCGTTGGGAAACACGCTTTTCCATTGGGACACCTGCTTGACGGTTTGATCGTGGCCGCCAAAAATATCGAATTGTCCCAGCAAAGGCCGGAGTTTGAACGGACTGGCAAGCGGTTTGGTATTGGAGAGATGTCGTTTGTCGTGCTCTCGCGAGGCGTAGTTCTGGTAGATGTTCATGGGAAGCAGTGCGATCAATGAAAATACGATCTATGAAAAGTACGATCAACGAGATATTCTGTTGATAATGCCATGAGATATGAGTTCGATGTGTATGCCGCATAGGGCCAAAAGAATAACAAACGAGATCACGTGCGCGTATTAGGCAGAGAGAAGCCATGGTGTTGGACCACGGTGAAAGCCATGGTAAAGAGTCACGGTTGAATATGGAGAATTAAAGGGAATTGGGCGATTTTGGAAACCGTTCGAGTTGTTTCGAAGTATTTGGGTGTTTGGCAGCGAATACGCTTTCATACGAATATGCGCCCAATGTCCATTATGAAGGAATACAGTGAGATGATCCAAGAGGCAGGGAAGAGACTGAGAATCGAGAATCGATGAATCTGCAATGGCAAGGAGAAATTCGTTCAATGCGCCTAAAACCAAAATGAGAAATACTTTTGGATTTGGGGATAATCCCGTGAAAGTGATGAGTTCGGAACATTCGTAGTCACAGTATTCATGATTTAGCCCAACTTTCAATATTGGGCTGGATCCACTCATTTAACCCACCTCTCATCTATTCTTCCTACCTATGCCCCCTTGTAGGCCACCCTCACCTCCTTGCAATTCCCATTTACCTCCCTGCAATTCACCTACATCCCCTTTCGATCCACCTTTTTCTCTAGTAATTCTACCTACTGAAGGTCACCGTTTTGGGATCGGTCGGCACGCCGTCCGCGCCCACTCCATTGGCCAGCATCTTCTCTCGCAAATACCGAAGTCTGGCGTCATCGAACGTCAAGTTGTGTCTCAGCATCAACTGGCGGATCTCCTCCTTGGCAGCCTCGTCCAACGTTCTCGGGTCATGATTGGAGATATTCTCGGTGATGTCGAAATTGTTGCTCGAAAGCCCACTTTCTAAGTCTCCTTCAAATCCTGAATGAGAAAGCCTGTTCCACCTTCTGTTATTGCGCCACACCTCAAAACGCTCTGCCAACATTCGGCGGAAATGGAATGCGAGAACCAAAGTGACAATCACCAAGATTAGAAGTAAGTGGTGGGAACTCACCTGCGGCCACCCCCGTGATGGCTGAGTCTCATCGTTTTGAGCCATCTTGAAGAATTATGTGGATTTAGAGGTCACTCTGAAGAATTCTGTGGTTTCAGAGAGCTCTGTATGGGGATCACTAGATCGATTCTTGCTAGTGCATTACCTACAGGTATTACCCCGGATATTCGGCACAGGTGGCCTGCTCCAATTTGGCATTTTAATAAGACACTAGGGTTTAATGGATTGGGTTATAATCAATGTTTTTGTTCTTTGATGTTCTTTTTTTCGCTCAGTTTTGAGACCACCTATGAATCGTATTTTGGGTAAGCCTTGGCTACTATTGAATTGGTTTCTAATATGTTGCCCTCTTCGCAATCTATATAGGAATCAACGACATTTCCTTGGCCCGAGTACACCAGGTAAACTACTACATTGGGCACTTTAAATCAAATAACATTTTGAGATCTACTCCGCTCTACATAAAACTTTTATCAATATTACAGAAATACAACGTCTAGTTCATGTCCACGTCGGCATCCACAGCTGGCTCTGCCTCCACAACCGGATCGGCCGCAATCTCTTGTGCTGCCTCGGCTGAAACGTCAACTGGTTCATCGATCTGCTCATCAACTGCGGCATCCGCACCATCATCAGATCCTCCACTAGCATACGAAATCTGCAAGTCTCTGCCTCCATAGTTGTAGCCATGTAAGTTCTGAATGGCCGAATTGGCAAGATCCACCAGCTCAAACTCCACCACGGCGTTGCCGCTGGGTCTGCCCGTTTCGTTGTACTGGACTTCGGCCTTCTTCACTTGGCCAATGGTCTCAAACAACTCGAACAAATCGGTCTGAGTGGTGATGTATGGCAAGTTTCCAGCAAAGATAACTGCGGATTCCGGTCCGTTTCCAGTCACTCCCTCGGTGAAGGGAGTATTCTTGTTCGATGGCGCTCTCTCCCTCTTGGGTCTGTCGCCAACATCTCTGCCGGGACGAATATCGATTGGTCTGCCCTCCAAGTTGTAGCCCTGGAACTTCTCGACGGCAGCAGTAGCATCTTCTGGAGTGTTGAACACCACCGTTCCGAACCCCTTGGATCTGCCCCACTTGGTCTGCATCACGTCGGCTCGCACCACGTCTCCCACCGATCTCATCAAGTCCTTCAATGTCTGCCAGGTGACAGAAAATGGCAAGTTGCCAACAAACACCTCCGTGCCAGGCTTGGGAGGATCGTTGCTGTTGAAACGTTCTCTTCTCTCTGGTCTCTCGGATCTTTCTGGTCTGTCAGATCTCTCCGCTCTGTCGGATCTCTCCGCTCTTTCGCGGTCTTGTCTTCTCTTCTCCTCCGGTGGTGGATAGTCTTGTCTGACGAAGATTTCTCTTCCGTTCAACTCGGTGCGGTCAAACTTGGAAATGGCATTGTCGACCTCGTCCTTGCTGGAGAACTCCACCGTGGCCATTCCACGCGAGCGTCCACGGTTAGTAACAATGTCGGCCCTCACAATTGTGTAGTCGCTGCCGAACATGTCCTCGATATCCCTTGAGGTTGTCTCGAAAGGGATGTTTCCCACAAAAATCGAGTGGTTGAAGTTGCGCTCCACCCTTGCTCTGTGGTCGTCGGAGGAAGCGGACGATTCTGATGGAGGAGCTCTTCTTCTGTCTCCTCTAAATCCACCTCTGTCTCCTCTGTCTCCTCTGTCACTTCTGTCTCCTCTAAATCCGCCTCTGTCGCCTCTTTCTCTTCTGGCGTATCCTCCTCTTCTGTCTCCTCTGTCTCCTCTGCCGCCTCTGCTATCTCTAGAGTCTCTTGTGCCCTCACGTGGCGCCTGGTAGTCTCTTCTCCTTGGCGGAGACTTAGACCGAGTTCTCACTGGCGATCTCGAGCGATCCTGACAATTAGCAATACGAACTATAAAATGACACAATGACACTCCAAGCAACACCGAACTCACCCCATTGGCGAGGATTCTACTCGAATATGCTGATGTCGCATCCACAGCCAATGTGATGGATTCGAGGCCAAATTCTGATGGAAAAGCGTCAGCCTCACAAAACTAAGCGTGAATGGCGGTTATTGAAAACATACTCTTGAATAGTCATCAATGTCGATATCGTCCATGATATGATGATGATTGTCTACTTCTACTTCTTAGCATGATGGGCGACTTTTTCAGAAAACGTAGCCCTGTTAATGTGCAGGTGGTTGGTGGAAGATTGGAAACAGATTTACATTTATAGGGCTGATGGTGATCGGGCTTCTCGGGTTATTGTTTCAAGAGCATCTTTCGGTTCGTAAATTATAAACTTTGTGGTCGTATTTGGATGGTCAGTGCGGTCGCTAAGGATTGCGAGTGCTAGGAAGGTTGTTGAGCTCGCAAATAGTCGGATATGGAAAGGTGCGACAAAATTGTCGCCAAAATCCAATAAGGCGGTTTGTGGTAAATATCTGGACGTAACGGTTTGGTGACCAAGATATTGCAGTTCTGGCACATGTCATCTGGTTTGTCTTATGAACTTATTTCAATGTTGAGAGCGAGTTTGTCATGTGTAACCCCGGTCAATTCAGTAACCAATGTCCTCAATCTCCTATAGTCCCCATTCTCCTGTTTCCATCATTCCCATTTCTTCAATCCCTGATTTCTTCAATCTCTAATTTCCTAATTCTCTCGTTCCTTCATTCTCTCATTCCTTCACTCTCCTTCCTCGTTCCCTCACTTATCAGAATCCACACAATTCACACAAGACATTCCATCCTCTCGCTATTCCCAAAAAATCTTGGTGGCTTGCTATTCAGTGGATCATCCCATGGCCCGCTCAAGCTCAACGCTCTGGAAATGGCAACACAAGACGCCTCTCCACCTCTGTTTCCTTGTTCACCTCCTCCTCTCCGTCGAATTTTAGTCTTACCGTTCCATCCTTCTTCTGCCCGACAACCATCGCAGGATAAAAGGTCGTCGTCTCCGGATATCTCGCCAACACCTTTGTTCCGTATGGATAAGCTATAAGCTTGGGAACCTCCGGTTTAGATGGAACAAGCAAGATCTCCTTGTAAGTAGCCTTGAACGTCTGGCCGGGATTGTTGTTTTCGTCGGGCTCCGGGTCCCGGATCTCGTACTTGGTGCCGTCTCCCAAGATCTTGGTCACTTCACACTGAATCCACTCCTCAAAGTGACGATTCTTGAGCTTGTACGCAACCTCCGACCCGACGGTGATGGGTTCCAGCGGATCGTACTTCGACACCCAATACAGCCTGCCGTATTTCGTGTTGCCTTTCTTTCCCTTGAGATTTTTCCCGCTGGGTTGATTCTTGGACGATCGCAGACCAGTGGTGGCCTGCTGTTGCTGTTGCTGTGCTTTTTCCGCCTTGGCGATGAGGGTCAGGAGATTTTGTTGCGACGTTGCAATGAGTCTCTTGGCCGTACCGATGTTGAGGATGTGGTCGTTGATTTCTTCCTTGAGTGCTTCCAAATCTGCCTCGTTCAAGCTTCGGAGCTTATTCTCGTCGTGGCCATCGAATATTTCGTCGAAAGAGAGTGATTCGTTGGCATTGCAGATATCCTGGAGTGACGACACTACAATGTCCCAGTATCCGCCTGTGTCTTCCATTGCCAATTGAAGATGAAGACTTTCGTTGATGAAGGCAGTCGTTCATGCACTACTGAGATCGGAATGGTTGGTGGTGGGAGGGGTGTTCAAAATTGGAATGTGGGATTCTATAGATTGAATGTCGAACTATTTGAAATGATGAAGATTGAAAGTCGTATCTAGGATTGTGGTGTTGATATCTCGAGGGTTTGTTGGGTTTGGTGATTCGATGCTATCTGATGTAGGTATATGTGATCTCAATGTCCAAAAGACTAATGGAGTATGAAAATGAGACTCTGGATGGATTTCTGAGGAGGAATATCTAGAATAGGCAGGCGGAAAGGTCGGCTGGTTGGTGTGTTTTTGGTTTTCGAAATGTTGTATCATTACATGTTTCTATAACTAGGTGTCGCAGACTGATTCTGAGAAAAGCGTAAACGAATCCTACGGAAAAAGAGCCCTGGGGAAATTTCTTGAAACCTCAAAAAGAAAAGAAAAAAAAACAATAAATACCAATTGATCTACCTTAAAACGAGTCTATCCAACCCTCCATCAACACACTATTGTCCTAATATCATTTCAACATACTACTGTCAACACCAATTCCTAGGATCATTTCAGACTATCAGACTTCTCGAACGCACACTGCGAAAGACGTTCGAGTTCATTTCTTAAAATACAAGTCCGCTGACTATCAGGCCGTTTTCTGAAGAAATCTCTTGCAGCTTCACCCTTAACAATTCTCTAATAATTCACACTTCCCAGAGAAATTCAACTCCTACACTCCTAAACCGTTATTGCGTCCTCTACGTCAAATTTAGCATCTCTTGCATATGCATGTACCGTTCTCGTACTTTACTGTGGACAAACACCCCACGAAAATGCCCATGTGGTATTCCTTTCTCCTTGTGGCCCATTTTCTCCAGCCGGTGTCGTACTTTCTTCTCTTGCGGCAAATCCGCTCCAAGAAGTCCGTGGCCGGTCTATCGTGTGACTTCACCTTCTTTTCATGGATATCGTCATTGGCTTCGGCAGTTTCGGGATGTGCCTATACGTTTCTGCTGACAATAAATATTGAATATGCCAACAGATATCCTGTCTACGGTGAGCTCCTGGTGAGTTGGCTTGTGTTGGTGTCAGATTTGGTCACTGTGCTAGTGACGTCAATGATGATGATCCTTGTCTTTATCTCCTACCGAAAAACAATAATTGGAGACGAGTGGATCAGTTTGCCGACAAAGGCATTGGTGTTGGGACTATTTGCATTCACTTTGTTGCTCCTATCATTGTACGTACGTGGCAGGGCAACCATCAACGAGCTCGACCTTGCTGACTGCGTATGGACAATTGGAAGCATATGCTTCGGTGTCCGGCTCGTATCTCAGGTGACGAACAATTACTTTTTGGAACGAGTCTTTCCTCTCAATCGCAGTTTTATCATCTGGCAAGGTACATCCATGGGCTTAGCAGCCACTGGCTTGCTTCTCTCTCGACACATGGACGTCAATTGGCACCAGTTGCCAGTGAATTTTATGCATCAACTTGCTTTGGCTCCCAACATCGTGGTTTTGCTGCTACTATCGTTGCAAGGACATTTCATGGGAAAACTGGCCCACCGCTACCGGACATTGCCTTAGTTGCAAATCGCGGAGAGAACACATCTGGGTGCTGGATAAACATCTGCACATCGAAACTTATAGATTCATTAATTCCTTACAAACCAGGAAGTCTAGCCACCTCTCAACGTATTCACGCTTCCGCTTTGCCTATGTTGTATTTAGTCACCTCCACCATGATAAGCACCCTGCACAGACCTGTGCAACCGTTTTACCAGCACAAATTTTGCACCAACAGCCAGCCATGAATCTCCGGTACTTCTCGACATCACTACTGACTTTCGCCAAAAAGGCAAGCGTGGAGGCTCCACCGAAGCACTTGGGCAGGCTCAGCAACAATTTGTCCTCGGGAGTGGTGGGCCTTGCCAACGTCGGAAAATCGACCTTTTTCCAGGCCATCACCAAATCCACACTAGGAAATCCCGCCAATTACCCATTTGCAACTATAGACCCCGAACAGTCGCAGGTGGTAGTTGAAAGCCCGAAACTCGACCGTCTTCAGCAACTCTACGGCTCAGCCAAGAAAGTTCCGGCGTCGCTCCGAATCTATGACATCGCGGGCCTCACCAGAAATGCTGCTAGTGGAGCAGGGCTCGGCAACAAGTTTTTGGGGGACATTCGCCAGGTGGACGGAATCTTTCATGTGGTGAGAGGGTTCAGAGACGACGAAATAACTCACATAGAAACGAGCGTGGACCCCATTCGAGACATGACGATCGTGACAGATGAGCTCATTTTGAAAGATCTCGATTTCGTCGAGACAGCGGTGGAGAAGGCCCAGAAGACGCTCAAAAAGCCTCAGACAGACAGATCAGCTGTCCAGTTCGAGCTCGACACTCTCGATAAGATTCTGGAGGTGTTGTACCTGGGTCGTAAAGTCGCAGCCGAAAGCTGGAGCGATGTGGAGATTGACATAATCAACCCACTCAATCTTCTCACAGCAAAGCCTACGGTGGTTTTGCTCAACGTGAACGAAGAAGATTACGCGAGAAACGACAACGAGTTCAAAAGCTCCGTTGAGCGCTGGATAAGCGAAAACTCACCACAAGACCAACTCGAGCTTTTTCTGGCTCGTTACGAGACCCAGCTCAATGTGCTCCAGGAGACGCCCGAAGAATTGCAGAGCTATATTTCCCGATTTGATTCGAAGCAAAGTGCCATGGCGCCGATCGTGGACTCGATGAGATCTGCGCTCCGTCTCATTCTGTTCTACACTTGTGGACCCAAAGAGGCCCACCAATGGACAGTGAGAGCGGGATCCACCGCCCCGGAGGCCGCAGGAGCCATTCACACAGATCTCCAGAAGACATTCATTCTGGCGTTGGTTTACAAGTGGGAAGATCTACAGCACGAGAAGGCACCTTTGGATGAAGGTTCAATGAAGAGTAAGGGTAAGCAGTTTCGGTACGGCAAGACATATGTGGTTGAGGATGGAGACGTTATGACGATCAAGGCGGGAGGAGGAAGAGCACGATAGGATGAAAAGCTGGTGATAGAGTGAGAAGATAGAAATGGTTGGCAGGAGAAGTGATGTTAACGAGAGACGGAGACGGGATGTTTCTTCATAATTGGCCCCTCGTGGCTCCAGAGGAGATGTATATAGAGATTTGGAGTCTATACTTACCATTAATACGAATCTACCATTGCAAACGAATCTATTAGCATCATCAAGAACGAATCTATTTCGAAGCTAGTTTCACCATTAAAAACGCATCACCTTTGAAAACAAATCTACTTTCACCTTCGAAAACGAATTTTCCACCATTACGATCAAGTCTATTCTCCACCATTAGCGACACTGTTCTCCACCACTATTAGCTAATCTACATGATTGCCAAGCTATTTTCACCATTAAAGGAGAATCCATATAATTGAAGATAAGATTTCTAATTTTGTATAGCGAAAGGATGTGAATTAAAAACGAATCGTTCCCCACCATAAAATGCGAATCTATTTTCACCATTAAGACGAATCTGTTTCCCACCTTTAAAAGCAAACCTGTTCTCCACTACTATTAGCGATTCCACATTATTTACGAATCTATTGTCACCATGAAAGAGAATCTCTTCTCCACCATCAAAATCGAGTCTATTGTCACCATTGAAAACGAATCTATTCTCAACATACTCAAAGGCGAATCTAAATTATTAAGGAATCTTTATCTTCACCATCAGAATCGAACCTACATTAAATAATATCTCTTCCCTACCATCAAAATCCGTCCTCTTCTCCACCTTTATCCACTCCAGTCACATTCTGTCCCAGCCTCGAGTCATGCGACCGATTTTTTCCCCTTTTGGGCCTCTCGTCCTCACCCAAAGCGGATATCAAGACAAACACATAACACCATCTCGGTTTTTCTCCATAGCCTTGTTTCCTCCCTAGTCACCTCATTTTTACCCTCTTGATCCTCGCATCTTCATTTTTCCACCTCTCACGATGCTCACTTCACGAAAGCCAACCTCAACTGTTACGTACCCTGGTGTGTCTCAACCACCGTACGTTGCCTCTTCAGGTAGATTCCCCTCCACAATAGTGTTAGAAACTCTTGGTTAGGAGACGGAAATCAAAGCAACTCTACAAAAATACTCAACCTAGCAAAATAATAAAACCCTTATCGTTTACATAAAAAATCCTTCTCTCACGTCCTCCAGTCCGCCTCATTCTCTTTCAGTTAGCGCACGAATTTGCGTCCAACATCTTTTCGAATACTCATCCTCCATTTCCACCATCCGATCCGACGAGTTGGGGACGCATACAACACTCACAAGCCTTGTCACTTTCATCCACGCCGCCTGCCGTTTTCTGCCCGGCCGTCTACCCTGTCGCTTCTCCTGTCCGTTTTTGGAGCAACCACGACTTATCGCTATCTTATCTGGGATTCCGCACCCACTCACAACCAAACATCTTCTTAGCCTTCCACTTGTGGCCCGACGACTAGAAGGCATATCTCGCTCCTTTTGGCTTCTTTTTTCCGGGTGCTGTATTCAGTGAGCTTCTGCCTTAGCTGTCACGCTCATCTTTCCCTAGTTGGGAATATATGGTCATACCCCGATTCTTTAAACTAGTCGTACCCACTCGTCCCAGAATGTTCGGATCCATCTATAACTACGTGTTTGGCTCGCACACCGCCGAGGTGGCCAAGGGCTATGCCACAAACAACTCCGTGCTTGCGCTGGAAGCCGCGGAGCTGTTCCATCCTCGCCTCAACACCATCTTCCAGCAGTTGGACGCTATTGCTCCTCGTTTCACCGTCAAGGGCTCGTCCATCGACATTTTGCTGGACCCGGCCGAGTTCTACTCGACGTTGAAGCTGAAAATCGCCTCGGCCAAGTCGAGAGTGTTCTTGAGCTCGCTTTACGTGGGCAAAACTCAAGACGAGTTGATCGAGTGCTTGGCGGATGCCTTGTCCAAAAACGAGGACTTGAAGGTCTATGTGCTTACCGACGCGTTGAGAGGCACCCGAGAGGCTCCAAACCTGAACTGTCTGGCGCTGTTGCTCGTGTCGTTGGTCGAGAAGTTCGGCAAACATCGAGTCGACGTCAGAATGTACCATACGCCCCACTTGAGTGGCTTTAAGAAGAGTTGGGCTCCCAAGAGAGTTAATGAAGGTTTTGGTTTGCAGCACATGAAGTTGTATGGCTTCGACGACGAAATCATGTTAAGTGGAGCCAACTTGTCTGAAGACTACTTCACTGACCGTCAGGATAGATACTATTTGTTCCAGGACAAACGCTTGACCGAATACTACTTCCAGGTGCACAACGCCATTCTGAGCTTGTCGTACCAGCTCTTGACCACCACCAAGCCCAAGGGATTCCAGAATTTCCGGTTGTCTTGGCCCACATCCAACAAATCGTGCGAGCCTTCGTTGAACTTGCATCGTTTCATCAGCGACCTGTCGCACTTGTTGGAGCCGTTAGTGAAGCAGCACTCTCTCGGGTCGTTTGAGGAGTACACCGATACAAACGACTTTGACACCATTGTATACCCAGTGTTACAGTTCACTCCGCTTTTCAAGGGTGACCACGACGTGTCCACTGAAAAACCGGCTGTTTTGCGTATTTTGTCATACTTGGACTCCCCCAAGATCCGCTGGTGGTTCACGGCAGGCTACTTCAACATGCTTCCACAAATCCAGGAGAGATTGTTGAATGGCCATGCGGAAGGAACGGTGATCACGGCCTCTGCCAAGGCAAACTCATTCTACAAGTCACCAGGCGTGTCATACTACATCCCGGAAGCGTACCTCTTGATTGCAAAGAGATTTCTAGAGCTTGTCAAGACGCGGGGCAAGGACCACATGATCAAGTTGTACGAGTGGCAGAATGGCATTGTCAATACGGTCGGTGGATGGTCCTACCATGCCAAGGGAGTGTGGGTGACTGTTCCCGACGAAAACGAGCCCTCTATCACGATAATCGGCTCATCCAACTTCACCAAGCGTGCCTACACTTTGGATTTGGAAGCCAATGCGGTGGTGATCACCAAGGACTCAGATTTGAAGCATCGCATGCGAGCCGAAATTGACAACTTGATGACTCACGCCCACGAGTTGAAATTGGACGATTTCGAGCCCAAAGCGGTAGACAATTCCCAGGAAGAACCTCGGCTTGACGCCCAAGGCAACCCAATCATGCCGGCCACGGTGTATGCGATTGATGAGGACAGACGCATCAGCTACGGAGTCCATTTGGCATTGAAATTTTTCGGAGGAAAGCTTTGAGACAAGATTTGACGTATTTTATATTCTACATAGCTAAAACTGTTCCTTCACTAAAATACTTAACCATTCTTTCATTAAAATACAAACTGTTCTTTCTTTAAAATACTAATCTGCTCTTTCATAAAAATTCTAGACTCTCATTAACATACTTCGTTGACGACCTTCAACTTGACTGGAGCAGCCAAAAATGATGTTGAGTCTGTGGTGATAAAATCAATATACTTGTTCCAGGGATACGAGTTGGATGTGTAGAAGGTGCTGTTTCCGTCATGTTGCAAGTAGCCCCCACAAATGGTGAAGCCGGAAAAGGCAGTCAAGGTGGGCGAAGATGCGTTGGTGTACAACACCTGATCATGGTAGGCGGAGGAGAGATATCCAGAGATACCAACAGTCAAGTTGACGCTTGTGTCCCAAAGGTTGCCATCGTAGGAGAAATAAGGAACATCTAATTCGCAGTCATAACACCCAGCTGTGTTGTTTGAATTGTAGACTACTCTCACGTCATCGCTGTAGTGGTCGAATCTCACAAAATAGCCAAGTTCTCCGTCTTTTTCCACTTGCAACTGGAAGTTAGCGAGAGCAAAAGCGACGAGGAGAGTTAAGGCTACCAGCTTAGAGAACATGTTGAGTTTTTTTTGTTTTCTGGGTTTCTATGGTCATCTCTAAGTAATATAAGTGCATATATATAATGTGATCTCTTGGGTGCTCTTAACCAGTGTTGCTATTTTTAAGGGGTAATGAGCAGGCCGTTTGATGTGTTCCTGGACTATAATTAGAAAACATATGGGCCATGGGGCATATTTACACGGGTCTGGTATGGAATCAATCATGATGTCATGTGGATGATGACTAGAGTCACGAAGTTCGGATTACGCGGAGTTATAATATAGAAGCCGCCGAGAATGCTTTCAGACTTAGAAGCCAGTCAGTAAACGAGGACGCCATTATGTGATTGCAGAGTTTAGCCGTTCTGGATCTTGTTGATGTTGGTGGAGAATGCGGGATAATCACAAAGTACGAGAACGTCGCTGCATCACAGATCTGGAGTAAAAGAAATTAGCGATGCGGAGTTAGACTCCGAAAGGATCATAATCTGCACTGAGAGGAATGTTAGTCATTCTAGATCCGCATATGGTACCCTGGGATTGGCAGTGCCAATTATTACTAATCTTTCTAACTGTTTGCTATCAAAAATAGCCAATATGGATTGACACCTTGTACCCCGGATACCTTGTACCCCAGATGCGCACGAATTCGAAACTTAAAAATAGAAAGGAGAAGCAATTGACGAATGTAACGCAACTTAACCTATTCTGATCGTTTCTCGGGATGGAAATAGCTTAACATGCATGTGCACGGGCTCTTGAGGAAACTCCGTAGTGGGTTTCTCGAAATAAGGTTGAGGCAAACCCTAATTCTACGACAATTCTCTTGTCACATAAAGCTTCTTTTTCATTGGAAAGAAGAAGCAATGAACTCTGAAATTGTTAGGGACAATACTCTCCCGAAACAGCCAGACGGTAAACTCGTCTGTACTGAAACACTTATTAACGTGAATTATCTCGATTTGCTGGTTTTGTTCCAGTCCCATTCTTTCTGCACTAAGAAGGAGACCACAAGTTCCTATTTTCAACAAATAAGGATTATACTGTATAACTATACGATGGGGGAAATTACAAAACACTTCGTGTTTTTGTGGATAGAAGCATCTTAGCTGTATACCTGGTCTCTCATCGTATACCTCGCTATCCTCAGTGATTGGAATATGGTTGAATTGGCCCTAAGCAATGTGATCAACTGTACTTTCTTTTTTTTTCTTTTTTACGAATCAAGATTATATATTTTAGCGAACTAATCTATATAACTAAACTAGGAGGAAATTAACAAAACCCCCGTGGTAGAAATTGAAAATATTAAATCCGAAATCCAGTGAAAAAAAGTTGACAAGAAAAATGAAGAAATAAATGAGTAAAGATCTGCCATTTTTTTTTAGATCTGCCACCGCTAATCAATAGCTAGTGACTATCTGTACTGCAGTTTTTTTTTTTTTTACGAATCAAGATTATATATTTTAGCGAACTAATCTATATAACTAAACTAGGAGGAAATTACAAAAACCCCCCATGGTAGAATTGAAAAGGTAAAGCCGAAAATAAAATGAAAAAATTGAACAAAAAGTGAAGAAATAAATGAGGTAAATGTCTGCCACCGCTAATCAATAGCAAGTGACTATCTGTACTGCAGCATATAATAAAGTATCCACCGCTTCAACTCGGGCTCGTCTAACTCAGGGAGGGCATCCAGAGGATACGCATCCCATCGAGTTCGTCGAGCTCGGTTAAGGCGCTGAACAATAAAAAGATACTTATCAAGCTGTTTGTAATCGAAAGAGTCGGATGGGCGTGGATTGTAACGACCAACCATCACATTTGCACAACGAAGGACCTCAGGCATGTTGAGATGCTTCCAGATAAACCCGAATCGGAACACTTGAGGTATAGATGTTCAGCCCGACGGCCTTGAGGGTCGTTTTCCGCAAAAAGAGACAGGTCCAAACACAAAGAACAAGCCGTCGGATGTTTCCCACACT